>NADL03000610.1:0-493218 GCA_002205965.3 Kappaphycus alvarezii | reverse complement strand
TAAGAGACGGTGTAGCAGCTCTATCTCTGTGATACCAATTGTTTGTTGATTGATAGCTAGTAGATGGTTTCTCCAAAGGCCTAAAAATGATTTCGCAAGACGTGGTGGTAAATTCTTTATGGGTTGTACAATGTTGCACAAAAGCATGCGGAGGGTATTCATAATTAACTCGGACGCGGGCGGCGGGTGGAAAGCTGTCGCGCCTGCATTACTTGGAGACTAAACGCAAGACAGCGTATATTGTAATGAATAAGTTTGAACCCGTTTTCCCTTTTGATCGGGGTAATAGTGTTTGTTTACTTAGTGCACTAGCTGACTTGACTATCTTAGACAAGAATTCCGATGCAAAACAAAAGAGCCGTCATCCAGCACTATTGCCCCTATTAAATGTGTCGGTAAATACCCTTTTTGAGTCGATTGCGGTTGTCTGGAAAACCATGGGATAGATCAGATGTGTCTTCCAAGAGTAAAACACCCAAACCATTCTCCCTATTGCCCACCTATCAGCTACCTCTCTAGCGCGAGGAGGTGTCCGCCCCGGCCGTCTCAAACCCGCGCACGGGAGATCTAGAGCCCACGCCGCCTCCCGCCCCACAGCTCGCCCTCTGAGCATCGCTACGACCCCGTACGCTCCTTTGCCTCTTCCGCAATGCTCAACGGTTCCTCGTTGAGGCTGCTACCCTCGCCAAACCTCGCTCCCACCGCACGTCCTCATTCCTCACGTTGGAAAATCAACGTTTGGCTGTTTCCCAGATAACCGCCAGCAGTGAAATGTTCTCCACACCTCCAGTGCATCTTCCGGACCTGCAGAAAACCACTTCGGGGATCTCGACCACCGCCGCATCCTTGGATGACTCCGCTGCCCGGGAGTTGCGGACCCGCCTAGGCCGAGGGGCACCAGCCTACTTGACCAACCCTTCGCTCATGGGTCTCCCCTACGTCCGCACGGCCCTTGCAACGACCCTTCGCCATGATGCCCGTGACATTCTTGACGACCATCGCGCCGCCCTCACCCGCCCCTCACCAGCCCAACCCAAGACCTTCATCCACCCAAGACCCCGCCAATCCCGCTCACACACCCGCTGTGAGCCCCGTTCACCCTCCGCCCTGCCCCGACCAACCATGCCCGACCTCTCCCGGCTCCGCCCGCAACAAGCGCCCCAGTGCCCTCACGCCCCCTTCCGCCCCTCTAGCATCCTTTGTAGTCCTCTAGCTCTTTCCCTCCGCGATAAAACGTCGTTTCCGAGGGACTGACGAGACCCCCGGCGGAGTTCCTGATGGTGCCACCAGAATCCCGGCGCCCGCGCCCGTTCTCCCCCTATTGTCTCCTCTTCGGCGCCACAGGGTCGGGATTCCGCCATACCCGTTGCCATGCTGCCGTTGACCGCAGGCATACAAGATGTCCAACCTTTCCCCAGGGACCCGCACAAGACCCCGCTGCCCCCTCCCTCACGCGGTCGGCGCGTCTTCAATGGAAGGAGTACGGTCGTTTGACGACTCCTCCGCCTAACCATCCTCGTCCTGGACATCTCTACCCCATCCCATCCCCCTCTCTGCTGCTTCTCCTTTACCAAGCCCCCAAGACATCCTCCGGACCCCATACCGGGAAGTGGGCATCTTCCAGGATATCCCGTTCCATGTCTCCTCTTTATCAAGCTGGTCCAAAACGCCGCCAATGCAAGAGGTGACGAAGTCACCTACCGCGCCTTTCTGCACCTCCACATGCGGACGGAAAGGTTCGGGGGGTTTTGATGCAAAGGCTCGCTGCAGCAGCCGTCATGTCCAATGCGGCCTGCTTGATGGCTGGCCTTATGGTATCCTTTTAGGGAGCGTAGTTGCGTCCCATTACTGTGTTGGCATACCTTTTTTAGTCGATTGTGGTAGTCTGGAAAACCATGGGATAGATCCGATATATCTTCCAAGAGTAAACCACCCAAACCTTTTTCCCCTCCACATGCTGCCTACCGCTGTCCTCCGCCGCAGCCTGCGCGGGGAGGATGGCTGGCAGCATAATAAAGGTCAACGGGCCGCGCTAGTCCCCGAATCTGGCGCGCCCACTCTGGAGCTGAGTGGAATGCGCTGTGTTTTGAAGCCCCTCGCGCCCATGAAGCCCGCTCTGAGTGAATCCAACAGCACCGCCCTGCTTACTGCTCCGAGTCCAGGGATGCACGGAACGCCCGCCGCGCTGAAGCTCTTTGTGCAGACGCCGATACGGCAAGGCCATGCGGTCTGATGTGCGCAAATTCGCACACGAAAAAATTTAGATGAGGACCATAATTGTATACAGTATTGGAACTGGGAAGATATTTTTACAGTTTTTGAATTTGCAAGATATTTTTAATTTGGGTGAGTGTGGCAAATTCATCGGTTGATTTTTTATTTTAGGACACGCTGTCATAGTGGATGTCAGTACAGTTCTAGGTTGTGGGTGATACTACGAGTGACTCTGAAAGGTCTATATAATGGCCACATCAATTCCCACCCCTGGCCGATGGGTGGCTGGCATGGGTATGGCACCTAGATATTTACCTTGAGGAAATATCTTCTAATGGTCTCTCTGGTTCACACGATTCCCGTGAATGCGTTTTATGGTATTTAGTATGTTTGATTGAGACTTTAGGATTAGCCGAAAGGTCTATATAAGCTGAGTAAAGTGCTTCCTCCTTGAGAGGTCAAGCAAGTTGGCAGACAACTTCAGGTCAAGCTCCGAGTAGTAGGAAGTTGAGAGTCAACTTCAGACCCTAGAAAACTTTTTCCTAAGCTGGTCGCAGAGCATCAGTGGTAGACCCTGCCCCTTTTATACTTGCTTGTAGCCCTCTCAACTCTCTCCCATATACACTCCTTTTTATTTGTTCAACTATACCACGGTAGCACTTTTGTCGCTCGCAACACCTCCGTCTTGGGGTAGTTGGTTCTAAGTATCTCTTCTCCCGACGATTTACCCCTATCATTTGGTACTCTTGTGGAGGGGGTTGCACCCGAGGTATTCGAGTTGAGCAGTCTTAGGGAACCATTCGAGGGGATTCTCTTTTCTGTAATCATGGATCTCAACGCTGCTCGTATAACGTTCACAGGGGGCAAGAATGAAGACGTTGAGGAGTTTCTCTATACATATGTCAACGTTGTGATGCGTGAGAAGAGCGATGAAGAGAAGGCCGAAAGTATCTTCGCCTATCTTCATGGTGACGCAAAGCACAAATATAAGGCCAAGTTTATCAACGGGTGGTCTCTTAACGGGAATGGGCGTAACTTCGGTGAGGTATGTGAGTGGCTTGTGAAAGAATATGCTAAGCAGGTAGAACCAGATGAGATGATTCGTACCGCCATAGAGGCCCGGCTCAACTTCGACGATTTGTTAAGCTCATTGGTATACTTGTGTGATCTCTATGAAAAGGCTGGGTTCAACGCCCAAGCCAAGTACGGAATGCTGCGTAAGGCGGCGATGGGGGATAAGCGGCTCTCCGATTTCCTCCTCATCAAGGGCCCTCACACTTTTAATGAACTGAAGGGTACCATAGTAGAATTTGTCAAAAATTCGGAGACGTTTCAGTCACTAAGTGAAATACCGAGGGAAACCCGTACATCTATGCCGATCGTGCATCCTGAAAAGAATTATCAAAGGCCAGCTACTAGCGCAGCAGCATTGGAATCAGTCAGGAGCGATGTCAAAAACTTGGAAGAAAGGTTGGAAACCCGATTCGATAATCGACTTGACATGATAACCTCGCAGTTGGAAAGCCTTACTCTTACCATTAAGAAGAACCAGTCTGGGGCCCCCAAGGCCGCAGAAGTCTGTTCCTACTGTCACAAGCCTGGACACTTTGCAAATAGGTGTCCTGATAATCCACATAGAAACACTCGTTGTGGAAAGTGCGGTCGTTACGGGCATCATGAAAGTAACTGCTGGTCTAAAGACAACAGAAGAGCAAATTTATCGGACGCGAGGAGTGAGTCAGGACCAGAGATGAAAATCTTACAAAACAGAAAGGATCACAAGTTGACGGATGCCGGTAACGTATCCATCGCTGAAGAAATCAGTCAAGTCAATGTGACAAAAAGGGATGGGGAAGGGAACATTTTATCGAAAAAACCTAGGCTAGATTATGGAATGCTGGAACATATCCCAGCACCTGTACCTCCTCGAACCAAGAGGCTTGATCAAGTTGTTCCAGGGGTGGGAAACACTTCGGCCAAGAAGACGAGAAAGAGTAAGAAATTTAAGAGTATCCCGAAGGACGTACTAGAATATGTGAAGAAGTACAATTTGGTGGCTGAGCTTGCATCGGCCCCAACTGGGATAACGTTTGGTCAACTTTTGAGGGGCGACGCAGAGGATGCGAGAAAAGAACTCAAAAAAATTATCAGGTCTAATAAGTCCGCTAAGGGTAAGAAACTGTTTCTTCAATCGGCCTCGACAGCACCAAGACGTCTTAAACTAGTACCAGTCAAAGTATTGGGAATGCAAACCCAAGCTCTTTTCGATTCGGGCGCTGTTCCAAACCTTATCTCAGAAACTTTGGTGACAGATTTAGGTCTCGAAATTATTCCAACTACTCGAAGAATAACTGTGGCGGATGGAACCGTCTCAAAATGCATGGGCACTGTTAACAAGGTTTCCGTGTTCTTTGGGGACTCTAAAGTTGATGTAGACTTTCTCGTCATGCCGGAGCTCCCTTTCGATGCAATCATTGGCTGTCCTACCATGGAAAGACTAGGGACCTGCATTGACTTGGGCAACCAAATCGTTTCAGTTAATGTTGACGGCAGAAACGTGAAGATGCCCCTGGATTTCGACAAAAGCACACATCCGGAAGATCTAAGAGAGACGGACAGTGAAGATTTCACTTCTAGCTATGACAGCGAAGATTCCGAACCAACTAACACTTTCGGAAGTGAGAAAGGGTACGCTCGGGGGACAATGAACATGACATGGGACGATTATGATTCTGGGTTTGAAACAGATGAAGAATGGAATTCTAGGGTAGGTTTGACACCTGAATGTGTTTCTTTTTGCGATAATATCGAATCAAAGGACGGAATTCGGAGCATGAAAGAAGATTACAATTGCAAGGAAAACAAGAATATATCGAATTCCATATCTGAAGATGTGAGCACGCCGGAAGAGGTCCTTCAAAATTTGGAGGGTGAGGATCAAGAAAAGGACCAGCGCCAAATTGGAGAAATTCAAGAAAAAGTACAGCACCTTCCAGCCCCCGCCTCAATGATAATATCCGACATGTTAACATCTTCCGAAGTAATTGCATGGAGCGTTTCCGATTTAAGACAAGCAAGTGTACCGGTCACTCACTCATTTGAACTTACCGATACTAAACCAATTTACCACAGGCCTAGACGTCAACCGCCAAAATATGACCAATTTATCTCAGAGAATGTTACAAGTATGCTGGAAAATGATATTATTCGGCCAGTTTCATCCCCATGGTCATTTCCAGTTGTGGTAGCACCAAAGAAGGATGGAAAACTTCGCTTTTGCGTCGATTACCGACAACTGAACCAGAGAATGATACCCGATCGATTTCCGATCCCAAATATGGAGGAAATCCTCGAGGACTTGAAGGACGGGAGATACTTCACCTCAATTGATCTTTACACTGGTTATTGGCAGATTCCATTGGATGAAAAATGCAAGGAAAAAACAACTTTTACCAGCAAAGCCGGTACATTCAGGTTCGAAGTGATGCCTTTTGGTCTCATGAATGCCCCAGCTACATTCCAAAGAATGATGAACGAGGTTTTGAAAGGACTTCCATTTGCAAGAGTTTATATCGATGATGTAGTGATATTCTCAAAAACCTTGGATCAGCACATATCGCATGTCAAGACTGTGGTGGAGAAAATAGCTGCGTACAGCCTGAAAATTAAGTTAAGCAAATGCTTCTTTGCGAAAACGTCTATCCAATTACTCGGTCATATCGTCGATCAAGAGGGAATTAAAGTGGATCCAGAGAAAACGAAAAAAATCAAGTTGGCACCAAGGCCCGCTTCAAAGACGGAGGTTCGAAGCTTCTTAGGACTGGCCTCATATTACAGAGATTTATCAAAGATTTCGCCAAACTGCAGCACCGTTACATGCCAGCACACAAAGAACGGAAAATTTTTATGGAACAAGGAAATGCAAACCGCATTTGAAGAGCTTAAAGATAAGCTATGTGTCCCCCAGTGCTCATGTATCCAGATTTCAAGAGACCATTTGTTGTGGAGACAGATGCCTCAGAACGGTCTTTGGGTGCCGTTTTGTCCCAAAAAGATGAAAACGGAAGACTACACCCGGTTCAATTCGCAAGTCGCACTCTGAATGATGCGGAAAGGAGATACTCAGTCTGCGAAAAAGAAGCGCTCGCTGTTGTCTTCGCACTGAAAAAGTTTCGCGTATACCTTTTATCACTCGAGAAATTTGTCTTGATAACTGATCACCAGGCACTTAAGACAGCATTCCAAAAGAAAGATGTACATCACCGCTTGGCCCGATGGCTCGACATTTTCGCAGAATATCGGTTTGAAATTGTGTATAGGCCCGGACGCAATAATCAGCCTGCCGACTACCTATCCCGCTTGAGGGATCCACTGATTCCAAATGAAAAAGCTTCCGAGAACATCGTCGGAGTTGCCGAGGTGCAAGTGCCGAACAATAACGAGTACGAAGCTAATATTGACGGACTAATTAAATTCCTGATGGACTAGAAATGAGAAAGGTTGATATTGAACACAGAAATTGGGTACGTAGGAATCAAAAGGCTTTTACACTATGGAATGGGAAACTCTTCCGACACACGAAAGCCGGTCCTCGACTAGTGGCCCCTTTGAAAGAAAGAATGAAGATCTTGAGGACTTTTCATGATGAGTTAGGGCATTGGGATCTCGAAACAACCAAGAAATTCGTTACTGAGAGATTCTGGTGGCCCAGTATCCATAAGGACGTCTATAACTTCGTGAAAAGCTGCGACAACTGTCAAAAATTCACGCCAATACGAAAGTATAAGACAACTCTAGGCTTTCCAGTTTCCGGTCTCTTTGAAACCTTTTCAATTGACTTTGCCGGCCCATTCAAGGAAACCTCTTCCGGAAACAAATATCTCCTTATAGGGGTGGAACATCTTACTGGATGGCCAATAGCAGTTGCAGTTGAGGAGGCCAATGCTGAAGTGGTCCTGAGATTCATCGAAAAAGAAATAATTGAACCGTTTGGTCTTCCAAAAAGGATCATCTCGGATAACGCACTTTGTTTTACTGCAACTTCACTGCTTCGTTTCTTGGAAGAAAAAGGTATTCAGCTAAAGACAGTTCTCGCATATGCTCCTATGTCAAACGGGAAAGCGGAGAGGATGGTTGGAACCATCAAACGATCAATATCGAAAACTATGTCCGAGAATGAAATCCAGTGGGAAGATGCCTTACCAAAAGTGTTATACGGCTATCGGCGAAGAAGAGGAAGAAGTGGACGGTCACCGTTTGAGCTAATGTACGGAAGAGCTCCTAGAATGTTACAGAGAGATATGGAAACAAATGTTATCGATGAAGAGAGTAGAGAGGTCGAACTACTGGCCACCGAAAGCTGGAGATCACACCGCGCGCTAACACAGACAAGAAATAAGGATGAAGAGCCTCCAGTCCAAACTTTCTCAGTCGGCTCTAAAGTACTTGTAGCACACGGAAAAGCAATGCAACAGGCTGTGAAGTGGCCGGCTTTCCAAACAAAGTACTCGAACCCTTGCATCGTCACGGAGGAAAGACACCCGCATTATAAGCTCTGTTCAAGCTCAGGGAAGAGATCAAGGAGGGCAATCCATGCACGTCGTCTGGTCCCTTACCATCAGAGGCCTGAAGAATTCCTTCTCACACAGGACTATGCGCAACCACGAGGCATACTCATCTTTAACTATAGAATGATTCCTATGGGAGGAAAAAGGGCCTGGGAATGGATCATCTCGATTACGCGTGACTACTACGAACTCCACGTAATCATCCATTTCTACATTAATATATGCCTATGTTTTCGTACGTTGAACGGACCATTGCTACCTCAAGAAGATTTCCGACTATTGATCAGAGTTCTATTCTCATTCCAAAACGGAAGGTTCACGGAAGCAGGTCCAGAGTTTGTGGAAGTCATATATCATTACTCTATAGGAAGGTATGGAATGGTAGCTATCGGAGACTTGTCGCAAACATATCTGAATATTATCCGTCCAGTTTACGTATTTCTCAAGAACAACCAAGATGTGCGACTGAGAGGTTACAGCTTGCCCCCTGATATGGAATATCGACTGGTCCCGTATCCTCTATGGGAACCTTACGTTGCTCCGCTCAGAAATACAACCTCAGCCGAAGACCAAGATCCTCCCGAGACCGTGATGATGATACGGGCAGGACCATCAAGTGATCGAGGAGGATCATCGAAGAGGGCAAGGCGTCGGGAGCAGCGAGGAAGATCGCCAAGAAGATCGCCCAAACACCGCCTAGTCTCCCAAGGGGAAACTATGCATCCTTAATTATTGGACGACTACCAATTAGACGTTGGCTTCGCGAAATGACAGAGGACCCTCGAGAAGCAGAAGTAATTTCCTTTTTTGCCATTAGTATTTGCATGTGCTTCCAGACCATTCACGGGGCGCACCTTACTCGTGAGGACTCAGTCCTTATGTTGCGAGTTTTTTTCTCCTTCAGATACCCGTTTCTGGACCCGTTGCCAGAAAAGTTTGCATACTACGTTTACTACCTCACATTTGGAAGGTTTGGAGAAGTGAAACGGGAGGAGCTCATTAGAGAACACTATGAAACCATACGCCGAATCTACGAAACTCTTGACCAAGGAGATGAGCCGGTCATCGCACGGTACACACTCTCTCATCATATTGGAAATGAGCTACTACCATATCCTTATAGTGAACCCTATACTCTCCCTGATGAATGGATAGAACTCCCACAAGAACAACAAGAGCAGTGACGAGCCGGGACGTTCGTCTTGAGCGGGAGGGCGTGATGTGCGCAAATTCGCACACGAAAAAATTTAGATGAGGACCATAATTGTATACAGTATTGGAACTGGGAAGATATTTTTACAGTTTTTGAATTTGCAAGATATTTTTAATTTGGGTGAGTGTGGCAAATTCATCGGTTGATTTTTTATTTTAGGACACGCTGTCATAGTGGATGTCAGTGCAGTTCTAGGTTGTGGGTGATACTACGAGTGACTCTGAAAGGTCTATATAATGGCCACATCAATTCCCACCCCTGGCCGATGGGTGGCTGGCATGGGTATGGCACCTAGATATTTACCTTGAGGAAATATCTTCTAATGGTCTCTCTGGTTCACACGATTCCCGTGAATGCGTTTTATGGTATTTAGTATGTTTGATTGAGACTTTAGGATTAGCCGAAAGGTCTATATAAGCTGAGTAAAGTGCTTCCTCCTTGAGAGGTCAAGCAAGTTGGCAGACAACTTCAGGTCAAGCTCCGAGTAGTAGGAAGTTGAGAGTCAACTTCAGACACTAGAAAACTTTTTCCTAAGCTGGTCGC
The DNA here is from genome assembly GCA_002205965.3 of Kappaphycus alvarezii. Taxonomy (NCBI): domain Eukaryota; phylum Rhodophyta; class Florideophyceae; order Gigartinales; family Solieriaceae; genus Kappaphycus; species Kappaphycus alvarezii. The sequence goes on along the minus strand of NADL03000610.1, from coordinate 483,681 downwards.
AGAGCATCAGTGGTAGACCCTGCCCCTTTTATACTTGCTTGTAGCCCTCTCAACTCTCTCCCATATACACTCCTTTTTATTTGTTCAACTATACCACGGTAGCACTTTTGTCGCTCGCAACACCTCCGTCTTGGGGTAGTTGGTTCTAAGTATCTCTTCTCCCGACGATTTACCCCTATCACGGTCCCTGCACAACGCTCAGCTGGCCGATGTGAATGACCCGCAAACCATCAAAGCGCTGCGTGATCCTCTCTCCGCGTCCCCGCGCACGACCACGCCTATTCCTGAAGACAGCCTTCCTCTTGAACCAACAATCACGGCCGAGGCCGTGGAGCAGGCTGTACGAGGTATTTCTCGTGATATGTCGGCAGGGCTGGACCGCACGCCGACACGCTAGTTCCACTTGCTACTTAAAACGTCTGTCAGCCTGGTCGCCGGGGTAAGGCAAAGGTGTGCTGACGAAGTTGGTGGCTCAGATTGCGCGTGGGGACCTCCCGGACTCGGTCCTGCCCTTGCTCGCTGCCGCAACATTACTCCCGCTACTGCCGAAACCGGACAAAAACCCGTCCCATCGCTGTGGGATCGGCCCATCGCCGCATTGTCACTAAGACGCTGCTACCGGGTGCTATCGATGGAAGAAAAAGTTTGGGTGTTTTACTCTTGGAAGAACGCATTAGCCGCGTGGATATAACCGACCACATCTTCCATGCATTAAAATAACCCAAAAATTCCCCCCTCTTGGAAGATATATCCGATCTATCCCATGGTTTTCCAGACAACAACGCAATCGACTCAAAAAGGGTATACCGACACAGTAATGGGGAAGGAACTACGCTCCCTAAAAAGCCCACTGTCATTGGGTTTATACTGAAACGGATGACTGGTAGATTGGGGGGAACAGGGTGGAACTAGACATAACAGGGAAGAGGCCTAACTTGCGTAGGTCGGAGATACCATGAGAACAGAGGTTCTTTGGAACATACTAACTTGCACGTTGGGGCATTAAGACTCACTCAAGACCCCTTCCAGCAGACAACTGGCGTTATTCTGGGCGAGCCTCGCCGCGTGACGAGCGAACAGTGTTTGCGTTGCGTGAGCAATCGGAACAGCCGCCCGTGCTGCAATGCCGGTCGCAACCCGTTTCGCAAAGTCCCGAGCAGCCGGGTGCCGGGCCCCCAATGTGGAAAGTGGAAGGGCAATGAAGCGATGCCCAGGGCCTTTTGAACGTATCAATTCGGCAAAGCGAGTGTCCTTGCCAAGGCGGGCATGGTTAAGGGGCTTGAGTGGGCATCGCGCCAGGGAGGGAAGGCGGGCCGGGGTCAATGGGTGGATGACAGTTACGTCGAAAAATTCTGTCCCCCCGTTCTCTCCAAGCGCCTTGATGTCCGGGCGAACTGCGTGGCCGCGTTGTGGCGGCTCGAGGACAGGGTATCGGGCAACTTTGGAGAGATCTGCAGCAAACAAACGTGTCTGCGAGTCATGCCGCCACCCGCGTGTGGATCCATAGGCACAGCACAGCGCGTGGTCACCATACTGATCCATGAGGGTCGTACATCCCCTATGTGGCATTTCGAAGCTGGAGGAAACAGTGGCACCCTGCAATAGAACTGCAACCACGTCTTGTAATTGCGGGCCGAGATGTAGGTACCCAACCCCGGAGCCGGTTGGCATGACAGCCAGTCCTTGCAACCCTCCACTGACAACGGGGCTCGGAATGCAACAGTCCTCTCATCCCCCTTCGGCATGGCATCAAAGGCCTTTTCCTCAACTGGGCGGACGAGTTGCCCCTGCCCAAACCTCTGCACTGAGTCGATAGCTGTGAAATGGACCACCTTCTGGGGTGCCACTTGTGTCTTCCAGTCGTCGTGCGCCCGAACTGCGGATTTGTATGAATGAATAGCAGTGTTAGGTAGCACAGCCAGAAGGGTAGAGCAAAGGGCACGCGTGAGGGACACAGAGGAAAGGAACGCAGCCGCCGCAGTGAGCTTCGCAGAGCGAAGCCCAATGCCAAAAGTTGGCTTGAAGGGGCCGAAGGGCGCCACAGGGAGTTGCAATTCCCGAAAAGTGTAGTACAGTCATTGGGTAAATTGGGTTTACTTGAATAGGTTGGTATACTTAATTCCTGCTAAGAGCAATCGCAGACTAGGACTACTGTAAGTAGGGTAACCACGTTTTGTACATACCCTCAGAACGGAGGTTCTCTAGAATACACTGTATACACAATTTCAAGTTGTGGCCTAAGTGTCGCTCAAGACTCCTTCCAACAAACAACTGGCGTTATTCTGGACGAGTCTCGCCGCGTGACGAGCGAACAATGTTTCCTGCGCATTAGCAATCGGTTGGTTTACTGCGAGTAATGGAAAGGTTGACAGTCCTATGTACTTGTAATCAAACCATTGGCACGACCTATAATACAAGTGCTTGAGCGTATGTACCAACTAGAAAGTAGCTGGTAGACCGGTTGACAAGCAGGCTAAAAAGCTACCTTCAGGCCAGCCATCAAGCAGGCCGCATTGGACATGACGGCTGCTGCAGCGTGCCTTTGCATCAAAACCCCCCAAACCTTTCCGTACGTCTCCAGTGCCCTCACGGCCACGTTCCTTGCCACGTCATTTAGCACTGCACATGCATCCAGGTGCCACCCTCCAAGAGTGGAGATTGGCACAGGCACGAGCCTACCTCTGGTGGAGGTCGCGATAAAGGATTGATATCTTCTTTGCTTTGCATTTCGCGCCGCATTCAGAGAGGACATCGGGTTGAAGGCCCTGACTCTCCTGTTGGAGGGAGCGAGGGGATTCATGAAGGTAACATAAAAAAATCGGTCCCTCCGCTGCTTCCCATTGCCTGGATGTCTGGTCTCGTGCGGTGGAGACCATGGCGTGGCTCTACGACAGGATGACGAGCAGTTCTTGCCAGGTCTCTCGCAAGAAGGTTTACCTGGCGATCATGTCGGTTGATCCTTTGGGCTCCATGCAAGCAGTGCATGAGATGATCGCCATGTACATCGAGTGTGTCCGGGAAATTCCTTCTCGGGCATGGCGTGCCATGGTGAAAAAGTGGGACTTGACAGTAGTATTGAAGCCACACCGAGAATTCTCGAGGATCAATGCTTGTATGTGGTCCGGGGCATGGGGACAATACACCCATTCCTTAGCTCCCGGGAGGGCCATAGACGCGCGAACCGCTTGCCTCCTCGAATCCCCAAGAGGAATTCGTTCTTGCACTGCTTCATGGATTGCGTCCGTCAGCGTCTTTTGCGATGGTGTTTTTTGCGAGCAAATTACACTGAACGGGATAATCCTAGACGGCAGGCAAGAGGTCGACCACCTCCGATGGGCGTCTGCAGCTGCTTCGTATGTTCCCAGCTCCTTAATAGGAGTTGGGAGCAAGGTCTTGCAAAGCATAGCCCATATGCTGGGTCACTGCCGTACTCTTGAAAGACTCTTCGGATTCCGTGCACGACTGTGTCGGTATCCGACTTTGTGGCCATACCCACCTGGAGAGGTTGGAGGTTGTCTGCCGCCTTCTGGGATACTCGCTTCATTAAGCAGCTACGCCTGAAGGTAGCATTTTAGGAAGCGTAGTTCCTTCCCCATTACGCTGTAGGTATACCCTTTTTGAGTCGATTGCGGTTGTCTGGAAAACCATGGGATAGGTCGGAAATATCTTCCAACAGTAAAACACCCAAACGTTTCCTCTTAAGCAGCTACCGACCAACCTGCGCAGCGTTTCCCCAACGGCGATTGGCCTAGGCGACATGTCTTTCTTCGTCAACGGGGTTAGTGGAGCACCAGCGATCCAAGGAGCGAGAACGGCTGGTGCTTTTCCAGTTGCTAAAACATTAACAGTTCTCGTAAGAGCTGTCAAAAAGCCGGAATTCCCCGGTGAGGATGGACATCTTGGCAATTCTACCAGATAGTAAGGCTTTAGACCTGAGCCTCCGGGAGAGAATCCGGGTTTAAATGCCCTGATAGCGCCAAGGACTTCGTCTTCAGTGATCGGTCGGAAACTGTAGTTGGTAGAAAATGTTCCACTGACTAGAGTTGTTTCATCAGGGGCCTGCTGGGGATGTTTATCGATAGGGGCATCGATTACATCACTGGTAGCTGGTAGAACGCCTAGCGAGCGCAAAGCTTGTGCAGCCTTCCCGTACGCACCTTCTTTGGCCAGTTTTGTCGCCCTTTTTATATTGACCTGTTGCTGGTCCGAAGTGGAACGAGCTGGTGAAAAATTTTGGGTGTTTTACTCGTGGAAGATATATCCGATCGAACGAGCTGGTGCCGTGCGGTTTTTGGGCTGGTCGAGTACTTGCGCCCATAGTATTCTGAAGTGCGCCGCGTTCCACAAATCTATTCTTTCCTTCATTTTGTCCGTAATAGAGCGCCATCGGTATTCACTGGAGCAGGAATCTGACAAGGGGAAAGGTTTGGGTGTTTTACTCTTGGAAGATATATCCGGTCTATCCCATGGTTTTCAAGACAACCGCAATCAACTGACAAGTGAATGTTCGTATGCATAACTGCTGGGAAAAGAAATATTTTTGTGAGCGCCTGAGTTGTTCGTGAATTATCAGCAAGACAAGCGTTCACTGCATCGTCCATCGACTTTTCATACGTCTCTGCTAGACAGCATCGGAACTTTGTCGGTATATGCGACGTGACTGGGGTGTGGGTTGTGAAGATCTCTTTTAGAGAGGGCAGAGACTGTTCACAAAGATCGGGGTTTTGTGATACAATGTTGGGCCTCTGATTTGGAGCTGCGGGAGCTGGGTCATCTGAAACCGATACCGGTATATTGTAGTCGACCTCCTCCAAAGGGGGAAAGGTTTGGGTGTTTTACTCTTGGAAGATATCCCATGGTTTTCAAGACAACCGCAATCGACTCAAAAAGGGTATACCGACACAGTAATGGGGAAAGAACTCCAAAGGTATGTGCTCCAGGACAACCTGATCCACGCCAGCGATTAAAAACTGTTCTTCCGCCAACTTTCCGCGATTAATTACTGCTTTTCCTCTCTGATCGGGCTGCGAATGACTATACCTCCTAAGCAGACAGCGAGACGATCGTCTTCATTATAATAGTCCGCATTGACCCTCCAGTGCCAACAAACAGCCTCTGAACCGCGGATTCGTTAAACGAGTATTCTTATATTGGGGGAAGTATTTTCCAATCGACGACTTGGTGCCAGCAATGTTACCAGTCCAGTACTGTTGCAGAATGGCTTTTCCTCCACCTGATATGTTGTCATCAATGAGGAGTCCGGCGGTAGAATCTTGGAGTCTCCGCAATGTGTCAGAAGTTCATCCCAGTATGCATGAAATCCCCATTCCATGCGGACAAAATGTCAGTATTACGCCGCACCTTAGGTCTAGCCTGGTCAACGTAGTCCCGACAGTAATGTGGAGTCCGAACATGGACAAGGGCGGTGTTAAATATGGAGGAGACTAATAACTGATTGATTTCTTCCTCCAGAATTGTCTTTCTGTCCATGGGAACCAGTCTTGGATCGCAAGCGATAACTACAAAGTCGAAGAACTCTGCCCTGGCTTCCTCACCTGAGATAGCAACGGAAATGGACACATTATCTGGAGCGGTGATCCTAATCTTTACTTTATCTGTCGAATATGACAGACATATTGACGAATTACTTTCGTACCGGTGGAAATTGCTTGCAAACGAGGTTTGAGTTGCAGTCGAGGGCGTTTGGGGAAGAAATAGTCAGCCTTGACATGCGTGCAGATTCACTCATGAACAGATCTTTATATCCGCGTGAAAAAGTAAGGTTGTTTGACGAGTTTTGGGCCTAGGAGCCGTGAGCACACGACGGCGAATTCAAATCCTCATGGAATCTGTTCACGCAGTAATCAGTTACTGAAAGAGTGTGCGAAGCTTAGAGCTTTGCGCGTTTTTGTTACGTTGTAGACCGATGATTCCTTCTTCTTTCATGGTATCGACTATGGAAAGTCAACTATTTACACTACCGTCAATGCCTCTTACTCTCGCACGTGCGAGATTTTTCAACTACTCTTAATCATCGAGAGTCACCGTAATGCAACACGTTGCGAGAGGCACAACGTAATTATCATTTGATACGTTGGAGAACTGTCAAATGTCAGCAGTTTGGTTACTTGGCAAGAAGCGTACGGGTTCCGAATCTCGATGCAGCAATACCTTGCTACACTCCCCTCTTTATGCCAAGAACACGACGTGCCTTTTCCGCCACCGATGGCTCAGTGTTCTTGCGGCTTAGAAGACGCTCTACCATTTTTGGAACATCTTCATAGATCGACTCATGCGATTCGAAACTATCCTCAGAGTTGGGCAATCCGTGCCAACGAACAAGTACCTTCATACCATCCTTTGTGTCCACCAATTTCATTAGCTTGGAGCCTGGCATGCCACGCTCGGAGGAACGACATGCGACATAATAGCGCTAATGTTCAGGCTCTTATCAGAATAAAACTTCCATCTAGACGCGTGAATATCTTCTAATACGCAATTGCGTAAATCTTCGACTTGAAAAACATATTCATTTAAAGCCTTGACAATTCTGCGAGGGCCTCGCCATCTCAGGGCAAGTTTTTCATTTGCATTAAAGTCTTCTCTAGTAACGAGGACAAAATCCCCTCCGGAGAAATTCGCCAGCTTTCCACGCGAGGCGGCTAGGCGCGATCGTTCTCGATTGCACTGTAAAGACTTCTGCAACGATAAACGCAACTCCGGGGTTATTTGCTTCTACATTCAATGCCCTTTCATATTGCAGCTGCGTCATGGTGATTGGAGAACATGTAGATGACCTCAGGAACGTGCTTATCGGAGGGACGGCTCCATCCCTGAAAATGATGTAATTGGGGCTACGCCCGCGCGATGAGGGGACGGAGTATTATTCAGAGCACTTTGCACTAGGGGCACAAGGTTAGGCCACTCATCCATTTCCATTTGCGATTCAGAGACCACAGCGCGGAAAACACGAATTACTTCTTTGGCGAGACGCTCTACAGCGCCGTTGCTCCACGGTGTGTAAGGGACGGTAAATTGGTATGGGACCTTGATTCCCTTGCGGATTAGCCGCAGAGTTTCATTACGAAAGTGCGTGGGGCCATCAGACATGAGGCCCTTCGGTACTGAGAAGGCTGCACACAAGTCTATGATAGAAAGAGCAGCATTCTCAGCAGATATAAGCGTAAACGGAAATAGCCAATTGTAATTGGAATGGTCGTCGCGTAACTTTAAAATAAACTCCTCACCTGTTCGGCTTTTACCGATTTCCAAGTAGTCGAACTGCAGCAGGTCGTTAGGTGCAGTTTCGTGCACAGCAGGACCAAATGGACGCGGTACTTTTTTCCCCCCGACTGTCGAAAGACAGTGTATGGAACCGCGGATGAAGGACCTGATGTCTACTGTTAACGTAGACCAAAAATATCTTGAACGGAAAGCTTGCTCGGTTGGAATAGGGCCATGATTGCCGCTTGGTCCAGTGTGTTCAATAATGCATAGTCTTATCCATAGGTCGGATGCATCTTCCGGTATCCAAATAGCGCCATGGGGGTTAACCCAAAGTTCGTTAGCGAGTTTTAGATTTCTTGGAAATTGCTGGTTCGAAGTCTCTTGAGCGTTTGCTATTTCGTCTGCATATGGGCAATCGAATTCTTTAGCTGATGAAGATGTGAGTTCGGGATGCGGACGAGTCGACATGATGTCTTCGCTGTAGTCCATCGAGTGAGAAGATCTGCCCAAACGTTTTCTGGGCCCTTGATATGAAAACAGGTGAATGTATACATGCTCAGTCTGACTGCCCAACGTAGAACTTTTCGCACAGATGATTGAGAGAGATCTGGTACGACAGATAGAGGGTCAAATAGGAATATTAAGTTGTCATGGTCTGTGTGTAAGTCCAAACCGGGCGGTGTCGAAACAAGACAATTCGTTCGCTGTAGTGTGGCCATCAGGGCGAAAGCCTCCTTCTCGATTGTAGACCATCCAGGCTGGGTCTTGTTGAAGCGTCCGGAACAGAACGCCAAAGGGCTATGCCTTTGCTTCATATGGGTTAGTTTGAGGTCCTCTGGTGGTACCTGGGCTAATATACCTGACCAAACGAAGTCAGAAGCGTCAGTATAAACTGAAAGCCGTTGTGCATCGTCACGGTGACTCAATGCTACTCGATTTGCGAGTGCCTTCTTGCATTCTTCGAAGGCGGGTTGTTCTTTTTCTGACCATCCATATGTGGCTAGATTGATTCGGGCGACGGAAACAGACGCCTGCCTTCCTGCTACATCATAAACGTGTTGCATAAAGTTATGTAACGGCCCAATCAAATCAGAGAAGTTGGGTATGCTGGTCTTCACCCATTGCAGCGCACAAAGAAACTGCTGCAAATGTACACCATTTGTCGGAGGTTCCATTGCGACGAGAGCTTCGAGGCGTCTTGGATCGTACTTGATCCCATCCTATGAAATCAACCTTCCGCACCAACGGAGTCTGTTGGAATTCCTCGGCGAGTGGTAGCTGCCAATATCCATGCGAAAAATCGAACGTGGCGTATAAATTCGAGCCCGCGAGTATCAAAATCTCTTCCTCGAGGTTCAGCATTTGAAATTTGTGCCGAGATTTATAGTTGTTAATTGGCCGCAAGTCTACTGTAAAGCGAAACTTCGCAGGGCCAGGTTTGGGAATTAAGAGTCGAGCAGACGCCCAAGGAGAAGTCGGATTTGGATAGGCCATGCCACACCTGACTAGAGAGGAAACTAAATTGTCCAGGAACTCTTTCTGTTCTCGGGAGTAGTTACGCAAACGGACTCTAATTGGTTTTGCGTAGGGAGTGAGCTTAATAATCAACAGAGTCACTTTGGCAGCTGGGCCAGATGACAGAGACGTTCTGGACACGTTAGAGTGCTGTTTCACTATTTTGTGAAGCCTCGATAAAGGTTCGCTAGAAACAGTCTTCTTTTCTTCAACCTGCAACATTTCAGCTATGGCTGCTTTAATGTCTCCATGTTGTTCGGAATCGACTGTATCCAGCAGGGAGGGATCCGGAAACGGGTCCACTTCCATACGAGACTTGTAGTAGTTGACGGTTTGCCGCGGGGTGTTTTGTCTTGTGTCATCTGAATCCTCAGACATGCGATTCAATCGTGCTATCATAACGCGATTCACGTAAGCCCCATAGTCAGAGGCAGTCGGATTTACGACATGGGAGCAGTCGGCCCCATCTAACAGGGATCTGTTGCTTTCCAGCAATTTTGTGGTATCCACTCTCAGATGTTGTAGGATAGGGCGACCTATAAGTAATTCCTCGCAGGCCAGATCATCATCAGAAACGAGGTACATTATGTTGGCAAGCGCCAATTGCTCAGGAGAAAGGTGTAGTATGGTTAGAGGAGAGGTCCAAGTTCTCGAAAATTCGAATAATTCTCCTTGATTACCTTTCTGGAGGGCAACCTTAAGACGTACTGGTTTGATCTTTACGCAGCTTCCCTATTCCGATGAGTGCAGAACGTTCAGCTAGCTTAGGCGACACTGAACTGTCGTCACTGCCGTCGTCACAGCGCTCCGAGGTCTCCATTGATTCCATGCCGTCTGAGACGGTAATGGGGCATGAAGGAGAATCGAGTTTAGTTTTACTGAAAGCCTCATCCTTGATACGGCTGGGGGATCCACTTGCCTTGCCGTCCTGTTTTTTCTTATTCCGGCGGGCTGCAATTTCTGCCTTCATGTTTGATTTTTCTTCGTCCGTCGCGCGAGGACATTCGTTGATCCAATGTCGAATCCTTTCGCTCGCGCAGGCTGGGAACGGGCAGGATGGGAGCGTGCAATGTTCTGAAGCTGCACCTGGTTTTTCATCTGTTTTCTTGTTTTTTCCATTTGTTTTAGGGTTTCTTCCCGGGCCGTTTCTTGTAATGCCCCTATTTCCTGGGCGGTTTTCTGCCTTTGTCTTTCTTTTTCCCTGTATCGAGTAGCTGGAAGGCGACAGATAGCTTGATAGCGTGGTTCATAAAACTTCTGAAGTCCTTTTTTAACTCTGCACAGGCCAAATCCAGATCGGACTCAAGCCTTTCACGTAATGATTTCGGTTTGATACTGGACAGAACATGCTATACATCAGTACTCTGGTTGTCCTTGACGATCCAGTTTAGTCCATTATGGCGTAAAATGCGCATATGCGAAACGAAAAGGGATTCCATTCTAGATTTTGCAGAACGATCTGCCATAGATATATTGAGCTCCTTGCCAATGATGGCATCTAGGGTAGATGCCGTAAGGTGCTGCTTACTTTCCTCTGCTTTACCTTGTAGGTACTCATACAGACTCTCATCAGATAAACTTGCAACATCAGTAGCATTGGGAATGAGGCCAAGGTCTAGACAAGACTTTAGCCATTCGGGTCTACGCAGAATTTCAAATTAACTGCCCGTATGGGCTCGATTGATGTAGGATTCTCTGCTTTTAGTTGACGGACACGAGCTGATACTTTTTTCTTGTAGTGTTCATATTAGAGTAAAAAGGTACGGATTGACTCGGCATCTGTGTTGACCAAACGGGGATGGTCAACAGACATAGACGAGAACCTAGGCGGCTAAGACTAGATCTGAATATGCTCCAGTCCAGCTAGGTTATTCAGTACTGTCATGACCGGATTGGGCAACGATACAGCCCAGATGACAGCACTGTACTTCAACTTCAATGCGAAGTGATCACCGTGCGAAGCTGAGAGCTTTGCTCGTTTTTGTTACATTGTAGACCGATGATTCCTTTTTCTTTTATGGTATCAACTATGTAAAGTCAACTATTTACAATACCGTCAATGCCTCTTACTCTCGCACGTGCGAGATTTTTTCAACTACTCTCAATCATCGAGAGTCACCGTAATGCAACAAGTTGCGAGAGGCACAACGTAATTATCATTTGATATGTTAGAGAACTGTCAAATGTCACCAGTTTGGCTACTTGGAAAGAAGCGTACGGGTTCCGAATCTCGATGCAACAATCCCTTGCTGCAAAGAGCATCGCAGTGAAGAAGTTGATATAAGGAGCTTCTTTGGGATTTAGTTCAATTTCTTCATCTGCGAGCATTTGTTTCTAAATTATGGCGGTAAGGAGCAAAATTATGTCTCAGACACATGATAAGTAATGCATGGGTTTTCGGGCACCCGCTCACGGATATGCTATCCACTTAATCTTTTCGAAGAGATCCGCAGTTGATAGAATATGTGTAAGCTCGATAATGTGAAAAGGATTTTATTGCCCGCTGAATCTCCAAATTTCGAGGTGTCGGCATTGGATTTGAGGAAGGTCAACAGGGCGGACCTTATACATTCTCTTCTATGAGGCGCACATACGAAATGAAAATTCTTGACTTTTACAAGATCCATCTACTTGTTAGCGTCCACTATCTGCGTTTGCGATTTCTCTCATGACAAAATGCAATTCAAGTAACACTTCTCTCCACTTCTGTTTCGGTACTTTCTAGATGTGTCGATACACATTATAATTTCTGCGTGTAGCGAATTACCCAGTTAATACGAAGAGGGTGGAGAAACAGTAGAATCGGACTGTTTTTTCTTCTCTCCCTGCAGAACGAATATACAGCATGGAAGACTTGGAAATTCCATGTTTTTGAAGACAGTAATCATATTGTAATTTACAGTAGACTTCGAAGCAGGGAGAACAATACTTCTCCCTTAAAATTTTCCACACCTTTGAGCACTGGCACTGGTTCTTCCTTATCTGGAAGAGACTCACCAGCACGATCGCAGATCATTACGAGTGATTTTCCTCGGCATGGTACAAAATAGCCAGGCTCTTCACTCGAAGAGAATACTGGAAAACAGAACGGCTCCTCTATGGCAATGGAGAAAGAAGCTGAAAGATTGATGCTGTGATCTCAGGATTTTCATACGGTGGTCAATTTTCTATTTTCTGTTCTTTTTTCAAATACTAAAAAACTACCTCTAAAACGTCACTACTTGACCAAAGGTGAAGTTTTAACTCAATGTCCCGATAGCGTGGCTATTAATTCTTATGGGCTTCTCTTCAAACCAAGCTCCTTCAACAGCCTGTGTGTATCGAAACCTGGAACTTAAATTCCAGTCCGTTGTCCTTTTCCTTACGCACAGCTCCTCCTTTCACGATTATGAAATAAATTATATCATCTACTTCCTCTACAGATCCACCTGACGTTGGAGAGGTCTGCATGGCCGGATCAATGGAGCTTTGAGGTTGAATACGATCTGTAAGGGGATAATGACGACAGTTGAGAGGGCTTCAAGCAAGTTCAGAGGGGCAAGGTCTACCACTGATGCTCTGTGACCAGGAAAGAAAAATGGTTCTTGGGTCTGAAGTTGACTCTCAACGTCCTACTAATCGGGACTTGGCTTGAAATTTTTTGCCAACTTGCTTGACTTCTCTAAGAAGAAGCAGTTTACTCAGTTTCTACAGATTTTTAGCTACACCTAAAGTCCGAAAAAACTACAAAAGATAACAAGAAATGCATAAAGACACTTTTTGTGTATGATATACTCTAAAAAAAGATACTTAAGAAATGAACAGTCGATCAAGCCCTCTCATTTTCAATCCCCTAGATCAGACCTGAACAACTCCTACAAAATATACATGCTACCCAAGCAGTCTCTACAAATATCAGCGAACGGATTACAATTCTCTATTTCCTCTTAGGATATATCTAAACCACTAAAGATGCCCTATTTGGTTCCAGCGGGGACCACCTGTTCCATGCTGTCTAGCTCCAGCCCCACAATTCCAACAATTACCATGTCTCCCTCCTCGTCACCCTCCTCATCCCCCTCTTTGTTTCCCTCTTCATCCTCTCTGTCCTCATTCTCATCCTTCACTTCATCCTCGCCGCCCTCCTCCTCATCTCACTCTTCATCCTCATTCTCGAAAACCGATTCCGGGGCCGCCCACTCCTCGAAAGTCTCCCCAGCTACATCTTCGACCTCCCTCTCCTGCCCCTCACCTACCTCCTCTGTCTCATCCTCGATGAACAATCGATAAACGAACTCGATCAACTTCTTCTTGTTTTGCCAACGCAGATATTCGCGCGGTCAGTAGGGGCGGAAGGTGGTAGGGGAATGGCGTTTAGGGGGCGATGGTGGCAAGTTTTGGAAATGATGCTGGAGTGGCATAGATTGTTCATTTTGGTGGAATTTAGGGAGTGACAGGCAATTAAGGGTGTTCCGAATGAGAAGAAGTAGAGGAATAGTGAGTATAATGATCGGGTAGGTTTGAAACTTGGAATAAAGGGGGTTTAAATAGGCCCCGAGGGCGCATTCTATAGACTTGAAATAGATAAAAATAAATTTAGGAGGGAATTTGCAGTACTGCATTTGCGCCCTTTTTCTAGAAAAAATGAATTTGGAGAAGGAGGTAAGCAAAAAGGGAAGGAAGAACTTGATTTAGGATCGATTTGGAGGGGTAGATACAGCATTGAAATATCTAGATAAAATGGAAGTGAATTTGGAGAGGACAGCGAAAAGGATAAACAAAGATAAAGAGGGAGAGATATTCTCCCTGGGGAGGTGCTTAGAGTGAAGATAGGCGAGAAAAGACCAGAACTACAATTAATTTTGGACAAGAGAAGGTACTAATGTAGATGAAAAGTTGGTAGATGACGACGACAAAAAAATCCGTCACGATTCTCGCGCGCCAAACAAGGGTGGTCAAGGATGGTACCTTTCCCTACACCTTCTAGCCCTCTTTCGTGGCTTTATATAGACAATTTGAAGCTATTTATTAGCGTTCGGATAGTGGATAGAAAACTGGCGAGTCAGCTCGAAAGGAAACGATCTGAAGTTGAAAAAGCATGATTGCTAGCAATCTGATCCCCCATGGACACTTCTCTAGTTTCTAATATATCTATCGATGTACCTCCGATACTGAGGAATGAGTTATCATGCAGGATGTCCGATGTGGCAACGCTGACGTTGCTCCAGTCCCTTTTCTCATGACCTATTGCACAGATGCGCGAGCAACAGAAAACAAGTTCTCATCTGGATGCTTGTCAAGAAATTGGTTGGGCATGCTGGTAACATCTTCATGAAGGATTTGGAAAGTTTCCCAAACAGTCGGCTCATTTGCAAAACCTCTCCTCTTGTATTGAACCTCATATAGTTTAGAACGTTTGGTATAGCGCAAGGAGAGCATCTTTTTTATGGTCTTGTGGTGCGGAAGGTTGTCATCAATAGTCCGTAAAAGTTCTTTCGAAACGTTTAGACTACAGTCACAGAAAAAATTGAGTCGCGAATTGAGTAATTCTTCCTTCTTTGTGGTCACCAGATTTCTGACAACAGATACAAACGAATTCATGGTACCAATGGCTTAATAAGGGCCCTGTCATTGAACCTTAAGCTTTTGACCGGGTCTGAACTGAATCTTCGCTGTTAATAAGAACTCTACTATCTCAAAGTTGACCGCTTGGACATTGGTTTTAGCCTTGAGAGCATCAATTTAAGACTTCCCCATCTCGCCTCTAGCTTCAATAACACTGCGGTGCAAAGAATCTATAAATTAGATCAAGGAAGTGATGCTAAACACTTGCTGAGCACTGGTGAAGTCAATGGACAGTATTTTAGATCCAGTAGGTGCTAAAAAGTGAAGTTAGTGGGGTTTGGGGGGAAGTACCTGTAAAAGCTGTGATAGAGGCAATTTTGTTCATTGAAGCTCACTTGGAATGGTTCAGGACGCTCTGAATGACAGAAAGGATAGAAGTTCACTGGTTTTCGAGAATGGGAACCTCAGAAAGTAACGCCCTAGTGGCACGTAATATTTGTTTGCATACATGCTCCACTGTACAATTTCCTTGTGCGCAGTAAACAGTGGTATAACTATGATGAGTATGCAGCTTTCGGTTCAAAAAACACATGCGCTCATATTTGAAATGTGGTCCTCGGTCTGAGTTCCATTGCATTGATACACCTAACAAAGAAAAACAGTTCATAATACATTCCGCAGCATCTTCTACAGTAGCTGACTTACAGATGTAGAGTACCACGAATGTGCTCAAATCATCTTTCAATATAAGGCAGTAGTACATGCCTTTATCGGCTGGAACCATGTAACGAAAGTCGAAATGCAGCAGCTCATTAGGCTTATAGGCGTGGAGGTCATGCCCCATTGGGCGAAGGATTTGAGTTCCACCTGTTTTAAGGAGTAAATGCAAGCAGTAGTTGCAAAATGATAGAGATATCCTGCTGAATAGACGATCAGTAGAAATGTTTCCTAACAGCCTTCGGTATTGTTTCGTATCCACGATGACCTACAGGTCCGCAATGACCAGTGATACATATTCTGTATTGAAGGTCTGTATCTGAAGGAGTTATCCAAACGGTGCCGTCTGTTTTGAGAAGTAGCTCTTCCGAGCTTCTCTGAAGGGACCCATCATCATACTCGTATCTTTACTTCTCTTGTGAACTTTATATGTCTTGGATCGATGGCCACTCGGAACTCTGCTCGAGACTGGGTCCTACTGGCTCTCTGAAAGTTCAGAAAGGCGTAGGGGAGCGGGAGTCTTCTCTAGGCCTCCCTATTTAGAAAGAATATCAGCCCAGATGTTTTCTTCTCAAGGGATATGGATAATTTCATTGACGAGTGACGACATATTTATTGCCCACTTCTGGATTTTGGAAAGAACGTGCCGCTGAATACAGCCATTGAAGATTGTGGGATTGAAATTCAAAGTCAAGTTTTTGTGGTCTTTGAGGAGAAAGAATCCAGAAGGTCAGAATAGCAGATGTTCCAGAAGAGTACAGGAAGTAACTATGGCGTAAGCTTCCTCTTTTGGCGTAGAAAAATTAAATGAGGAGCCGTTAAAAGAACCAGAAAAGAATGACAATTGCTCGTGATGCTGCTCAGAATTCTAGAGAGCCTTTTCGGAAGACGGGATCTGGGTGATCATAGAGGACCAGTGAAACTCCAAGGCGTCGGTAAATAAACAGAGCAACTTATCTGGACTTGGAAGCGTGGGAGTACATGCTTGAGAAAGAGATTCTTTCACATTCATAAAACACTCTGAATGGGCATTGGTCCCCCTGCTTCTGATAGGAGTGCTTTAGCGACCTTAAGCTTAGTCCTGCCCTGAGCCAATGAATAGAAAGACTCCAAAATTCATCCAGTGGACTAATAACTGTAGAGAACTGTGGGGTTGAGCGGATCCAACCTAGAGCACAAATAAATTGCTGTAACTGGGCTCAGGTTCTAGTCTCAGTCATCTTCATAAGCCTAGTAACAGTTTTAAGATAAAAACGAACTCCTTCCTTGGAGATGAGCCTGCAACACCAAACTAATTTCGTCTTAAAAAAATCACACTTGTCTGAGTGAACCTTGAGACCAGCCTTACGCCACATCTCAAAACAAATCGCGAGGTTAACTAATAAGGCCGGGAATTCTGTTTGAGTGGCCGCACGTATCGTCAATCCCTTGAATAATGCTATCGGGATCATCCCGGATGAGGTTTGGGACAGTGCTCTGGAAATAGAAAACAACGTTCGTTTTTCCATGCAATAAGTGATTTGGTGTTAAAAATTCCTCATCTGCTTAAATGCTTTCACACTCCTGGGAGTCTGGTTGAAGGGGTATTTTTCAGTATTTGTGGCAAAGGTAGAATAGGAAGAAGAACTAATACCCCTGAATTTTAGAAATTATTGCATCCAAGTGCGGCATTGGCCATGAAATCTTCTCAGTTACGGATTGAACGACTCCTAGATCCGCAGTGACACGGAAATATTCTGCGGAGCTGGTTTGGGGTACCATTAAAGGGGCTGAAGCTCAACAACTAGAGTTGTTCAGGAATGCAAGTACCAGGCGCAAAAGTTCTTCCACTTTGGGACGCAGAAAAACAGATTGAGACGTATTGTATCTCCTTGGCATGGCTCGGAATAGCTTAGTACCAGGTTTTAAAGTATTTTTCTTAGGAAGGGCTTTCGCTGGAGGGTCTGAGCCCATGGGTGAGCGGAAAATATCTCGACACTCCTTCAATAGCTCACTGAGATCCTTAGCTTGTTTTGCAGAAAAACACTGTTTATTCAACCTCTCCACTGCAGCGCGCAGATATCCATCTGTTTCAGATGGATTTTCGTCGCCTTGTATGCTGATAATAGTGAGGAATTCTGGTGGGGCGCTGAACCATTCAGTTATTTCTCCATTGGAGAATCGAGAATTGGGAAGGCTAGCAAGGCTGCCAGGGGACTGGAATGATGGGGCTGATTCCCTTATTCCAGGGTCTACCACTGCAGGTATAGTTGCAAAATCCACATCATGAAATTTCTCTCGAATTTCATCCAGATGAGAACGAATGTCAAAAACAAATAGAGCGAAGCAAAGGTCTCGGCAGCAATACTTCGTCCATGATGTGAGGGAACACCAAAAATTACACATTCTTGCGGCGTTACGGGCCTGCAATATTATCAACAGTAACATTAATGCGGGATTCTGTAGAAGATGAAAACAGCTTGACGTTCTCATGGCTTGTTTTATCAGACATTACGCGCTGTGATTGAAATTTTTATTTGCCAATCCAGCATGTGAACATAGTTAACGGCGTCATGCAGGGCATCTATATGGTTCTTACTGATTGAGGCGTAATCGGATCCATAATAATAGTTGACCACGACCGGCCTTTGTCAGCAACGCGGCCTGAGAATCGTCCAGTGGGCAGTTTTAGTGATGCAGATTAGTTTTCATCCTCCGGGACTGATGTAAAGCCTAATTTCTGTTTCTAACGGCCCTCCCGTAACATTTTGAAAAGCACCTCAGGAGTTTTATTTGGACATTCTCGGACAAGATGATTTCCATTATATGCAGGGTTTAAATATTCTGGCCATTCGTAATCTACTTTATCTTTGCTTGACGAAATATTAGTACTTCGGGCTGTAGTATCGTCTGAACTTTGCAGTACGGAATCTTATGGGTTTGGAGATCCGCACTTTTTCGGCTCAGGAACTTTCGAGGTTTTCCTGTCGCAGTTATGGGCCTCTGGTGGAGAGAAAACTCTTGAATTACCACTACTTGTAGAAGTATAGTACCTGTTTAAGAGAACGGCCTCCTCAGTAAGATATTGTCGAAAAACGAACAAATCTTTCTGAAGGCTCCCTGAGCAACTCTAGTGGACCTTGTATGCTCTTGCGAAGAGGCTCTGGTTTTAGTACCATGTAAAAATGCTCAATTGAAACTTCAGGAGCATCTTCAATAAGAGATTCTCATTTGTGTGACGGGAGTAATTTGTGGTAGTTCAGAAGTAAAGAATAGGTGCGAAAAGAAGCATCGGGATAGCCCATTCGAATGTGCATATTTAACTTTAAAAGCTTTTAATAGATCCTCAGGGATAGATCTTCAAGAGAATCACCGAGGTTCTTTTCGGGCCATGAATGAATCATCAAGTCAGAAACTTGGTCCACAGATCGAACTTCCTTTCCAAAGTACTGGAAGAAAACGAGTCCTTGCAACAGCTATATATCAATGGAAGATTTGAGAGACACTGGAGCAATTTTTAAACCGGACTTGGCACCATCATAAATCAGTAGAAGGTTGTACTCTCTGACCTTGAGAAACTCACGCACCTCCCGTTTGCCATAACGATTTAGGTGAAGATGATAAATTGGGGTAAGAACCGATTGGCCAGAAAAGGCATCCGATCCTTCCCGGTTAGTCTTTCCTGGAGCGATGAAATTGAAATAACTTCCCTGGTGTGTAAAAAAGACTGTCAGTGATCACTGTAGTACTACGTAGTCAGGATAGACCAAGGGAAAGTAGAGTAGATGGTAACTCTGTGAGGGTGATCAAGGATGATACCTTTACCTACAACTTCTGGCCCTCTTCCTTGGCTTTACATAGATAAATTATAGCTATTTATCAACGTTCATATATTTGGTAGAAAAATGGCAATTCCGCTGGAACTGTAACGATCCGAGGTGGAAAAAGCATGGATACTAGCAATCTGATCCCCCATGGACACTACTGTACTTTCTAATATATCTATCGATGTGCTGCCGATACTGAGGAATGAATTCCCACGGAAGATGTCCGAAGTGGCAACGCTGATGTTTCTACAGAGGGCCAAAATGACTACCAGCTTGATTCTTACGTAGACCTCCAAGTATTTGAAAAGATATAAAAAAGTTTTGTGCTCTTTTGAGAGTTAGGGTTTGAAGCCTTGGGCACGGATTAAGAATAAACATTTTGCCCTCTGAGGGTGAAATGGTTTATTTTGAAGATCTACAGGGGAAATAACATGTTTAATATTTCTAGGGATAGTTGCATCTCCTAAAACAGTTTAACTTACAGTATTTCATATAATTACAGCTACTGGTTACCATTCAGTATTACAATTCAAATGGATTCTTTTTTGCAGAATGAAATGAATACACAATGCCATAGTTGAACTTCGGTCCACGGAGTTTGGTCGAAATTCGAAAATGGAGATAAATCTATAAAAAAGAGTCTTAGTGTAGAAATAATCACTGCCTAGCTCTTATAGGTCCTAAGTTTTACGCTTTTGTAGAATTGAGTTTGTAGATTGATGCTTTAATTTTTACAAATATCCACCTCCAATGCATCTTACAACAGTTCGTAAAACGACAGAATAAAATCAGAAAACCCACATCTTTTATTTTAACTTGGTTGAAACAGTTTCATTCCTGCGAATATAGTTCTATCAGAATCTAACGCCGTCCGGACGGTCCAAGCGAATGCATTATATTCGGACCAGATATTTTTAATCTATCCACGAGCAGGATTCTTTTGGTTAATTCAAACGCAGTGGGTGGGGCCGTTTCATTCCCTACGGTCAAATTGGGCTCCCATTCTATCCTAAAGTAAACGAGAGGTAGATGTTAAATTTGCTGGAATAACCGCCTGAGGATTGCAAAGTTAAGGTTACTCCTAAGCTGAGAATAATAGCAGGCGCCCGCCCGAAAGATAATCTTCGCCAAAGCTCGAATTACAGTTTTTATGATCTTAGTTTTATTTCGTGGATCTCATTCTTTCCATGGCACTATTGGTCGCGAAGGAACATTAAAATAAATTTTAATCCATTTCAAATAGCTTCGGGATATCTTGATTGCCTATTTCTTTTTAAAAGTAGATTTGCTCCTATTTTCTATCTTAATGAGCTGCTTACATTTTAACGAGTGTTCGAAACTGATTTTTTAGGAGAGGTCGTATTATTTCTTTCTTGAAACGGTAGCTAGAGTTATTTAGCAACGAAATAAGACTTCGTTTTCTATTTTGTGTGTTAGGATATTTGTTGATGGTACTATTATGTCACCTGCATAAATTCTTTCATTGATAAGAACTCCTAATTATAGTCACTTTGTATGGATATTATGCACTTTAAATGACTTGACAACAGGGCTTTGTAACCGGAATCCGTCGAAATTATCGTGAATAGTTATTTATTGCTCATTAGAACAATAATTTTAGCGGTAGTGCCATTCTAAATTCGCGCCATGTACCTAGAGGAGAAAGTTGACACCAAAGATTTCCAAAGCTACCTTTCCTTGATATATAGTACTGCCTTAGATAGTATAAAATTCGCTCTTTATGCAAGACATAAATTTTGGAGAAATATAGGTTCGCAAATAACTATATGCAAACAGTACCTTTGTTCAAAGGAAAGTAGATTAGAATCCAACTAGAATCAAATGATATCTAATGCCTATTGGGCCACTTGAAACTCGACACCGCATAAAACAGAGTGCCCGTGGCTACTATTGGGACTGGAAGCGTAATGTTGTCTAATCAATATATGCCTAGTTGAGTGCGTACAGGCCTTATCAGGGTCATCTGTATAAGAATCTTTAAATAGATCTAAAAGATGAGAATCTGGTACAAAATGGGTACAACTTCAATTCATCGGGACGTGAATTTGGGGCCCTGAGAAATTGCATTGCTTAGATTAAGATATGGTATTTAAAAGATAATTGAAGGATTCAAAAAGAGGAACTGGCAGATTGAAATTCTGAGCCACGAGAGCTGGAAGTAACGAAGCATTAAAATATCTAATAGATGAAAACAGTTTACCGCGAAGATGTGGGTTTTCCTTTTTTTTCTTCTGGTTTCTTTTTTAACCTATACGTGATGTCTGTTCAGATTCATTTTTCAAAAAATTAAGGAAAAAGTGACTGCAGTCTCATGAGAAAAATATCGCATGCTTATCTGTCGCTATAACATTCATAATACTGACTATATATAGTGTAAATGTTCTTCCTTTTCTATCCACAAGAAAGAGAGAGAAAAACAGTCAGACCTCGGTTGAAGCTCCTAGTTTGAATCCTTCGAACATGAAGGGCAGGATCTTCTGTGAAAAACTACACCAGGATCAGACTCAACAAATTCCTGATGTAGTTAACAGTGCTTACTAATTTATTCATGCGCTTGAAAAAATCGCAAATAGTTCTCAGAAAGTTATATTGCCTACAACAGATTTTGGAGTCATTATTGTCAAACAAAAATCCAGAACGGTGTTTTCCGAAGAGGACATGAAAAAAAATTAATCTTTTCAATATTTATATTAAGAGAACAGAATGATACATCCAAGATTTGAAAATAGTACATATTGCATGTTGATGAAGTAAATTTATGACTCCGGGAGTTGGAAATGGCTCTTTTTAATACTCGTTTTACTTTAATCCTCCTCCTGAATAAATGCTAATTGTTTTAATAGTACAAAAGAAACTTTCTGGGCTTCTTATTAGATCATTAAGCCAAATTTGTCGACAAAATCCTGGCGCCATTTGGAGTCTTGGGACAGGGGTGGAGACTGAATATGGTTGTTCCGCGACTCACAATTATTATCAAGTACATCAAAACTAGTGGGTGGCAAGCATAATAGCAGTTATTACTGTTGCGTACTGAAACTTTTACAGAGCTCTGACCTAGGAGACGAAGATGTTGAGATAGAGTTATTTGATCGGGAGCTCATACTGCAGATGATTAAAAGCATTATCTATACAGGTCTGCCACATTTAGTCAAACAAATATTGCTAAACTTTTAAAATAAGTGAATACTTAGCAGAGAGTTGTTTATGGCCACTATTGCAACTCATCAGTCTTATGTGTCTCAGATTCACGCTTCCCGGCATCTCATTCACCAAAAAACTTGCATCAAAGTAGTAAAATTACAAAAACATAGTAATAGGATCATGGTTCCGGAGATCATGAAATTGTTTGTTCAATTGGGAGCATATAAAGCGTTAATTAAGTTGAAAACCATGAGACGGACTCATATCTTGACCAGAGGAACACATATCGCTATCGCTTCCGTTTTGAACTGCTATGTACATTGAGAGCTCTGATGAGGAATTTGAAATACTTGGAAGTAATTACAATTGATTTTACAACTACGAAAAGTCAAATTAAATTCCATGTTTTACCCAATTTTCAAAAGAAGGCCGGGTACTAGCAAAAGAAGGGAATTTAAAAGTGTGAGCTAGGTTTGTTATGGTTATAGTTTAATGAAGAACTTCTTTCGGGTGTAAAGGAGGTACTTATCTAATGTGGGAGTTCTTACATATAGCGAAATACATATAAAGTTGCAATGGAAGTTGTCTTGACGGTATATGTATAGGTAACAGATATCTTTATTTGGGTATTCAGAAAACTGTCCATTCGGAAAGGTGATAATGGAACCAGAGTAAATGTGTATTTTAGGAATCTGATTGTAATCAAGGTGATGTATTCGTACCGCATGGAGAGCATGAAGGAGATATCTTATTCGTTAGCATCAAAGAACACATCCTCGATGTTCTACATGAAGATTTTATTGCATCAAATGGATTATAATTCTGGCTCAAAGCCTTGTACATCAGTTTGACCTGATATTAGTGTACAGTTTCTTTCGGGATGTTCAAATCTACCCACATACATTTTTAAATGTAGTAAATGATTTTTTTTCTGGTTAAAAAACTGCATCGTTTTGGTTTATTGACAAAAGAAGTGTTGGCAGGGGAGGAAAAAGCGAGAAAACTTCTTTTCTGCTGTCTTTGTTATGAATTTGTCATAATGACTTTTCGTAATCTACAGTAGGGAGTTACTGCTGGGAAATCATGTAGACCAGAATGGAAAAAAAACTTCCCCCGTGCCATGCAAAAAAAACAACCTATTCGAACCGGTCTAAAGTAACGATATGATGTAACTTATTAATAGCATGAATTTATTTGGCGATTTCGGGGACCATTGTGCTCATATTTCCGTAATTCTATATGAAATTATTAAGGAAAGATGCTGCATTATAAACAGTAGATATTATAAGATGGCGTTTATTCCGGACTGAAACGAAATATAAAAATAAGATTATCGGAGGAAATAATTATAGGCTATTCATCCCAGAAATGGGATTTAGAAAGAACAATTCGGGGACCCATCATTTTCAGGATTCCTCATCTGAGGAAGGTTTTCAAGAAATTTTCTGATGAGATTTAGTCAGAAATTTGGTTTACACCCTGTTTTTAATGGTATGGTGTTTAACCAGAGAGGGAGGGGACGAAATCGCACAAATACGATTGGACGGATATATTTAGGGATTCGGATCACGGAAAAAATATTTGTTTGACGGTGAATCGAACTCAACTGCAGAAATGTTGACAATTCTGAATGGTCAACAGGAAAGACGTATTCAGACCTCCCATTTTAGACCGTAAGCGAACAGAATAGTTAATAGCTGGAAGGGGCCTTAGTTAAGTACAAAGAATTCGTAGCACCTAGATTGGAAGGCGATTGGTATTATCACAATACGCTACCTTTTTCTTTATTTTAAAAAGGATGCACAGGTACCGTAATGACAATATACGAGGCAATTTTCGTAGCAAAACACTCCAATCTTGCAAAAAGGTGAATTGAGATTGATTTAAGGACAATTATGTTGATTTTAAAAAGAGATTATACCTGTCGCACAGTCATGGGCCACATTTAAGAATGAGATCTAGAAATAGAGCCAAAAAAGGTATGATATGCGTTCCAATCCGGAAATATTCGCGGATTACGATCGTTTTCTATTACATTATGTGTACCTGATCCATTCATAAAGAAAGAAAATTGTCAAGCTATTGGTTGGTCCATGGGTTGTAAGGTGTAGTCTCGTAAAATTGGATACTTGCCCAAGGATCAGATCGAGAAAAAATCAAATATACATGAACATAAAAGTACAATAGTTTGGGGTATAATGGTATAGAGTAGAGATTCTGCTCAGAGTGTATTATCCGACACATTGAGCATAGTCGTTAAATTATGGGACATCGAATTTAGGATAGAAGAGACTGTAGGCATTCCTAATCAGCAAAACGGAATTTCAAGGAGGACTTATTCGGGAGAAAGTCGGCCTGCGCAATTCGGAAACTATTTTTAATAACTATGCAGTAATATTTTGCGGCATTCGTAATTAACGAAATCCATAAGAAGAAGGCAGTTCAGTGAATTTTTTGCAAATTTAGCAGTAGATATTTAGTTTCTTGAGAAAGTAGCTACACTTCAGGGACTCACATACCCAGCGAGTAGGTCTGTACTCAAAAATAACTACATAATAAACAGTAATAACTACTCAGATATCTTAGGAGGAATTTAAGGTCTACTGAGTGTCATAAATAACGCTCTTAGAGTTAATCTCCAGTTTTTTATGTTCTTAGCACGTCTAAGTATATTTACTCTCGGGATGGGGGAATACTGTACCTACTACACGCATTGACGATAACGAAGCTTTTTCGTAACAGGTAATTTTCAAATTTAAACCAAAATCACTCTTTTGCGTGAAAGTGAACCTGCAGTTTTGGCTGATTTTTATCCAGTGAGATACGATACCTCTTATGCCATAAATAATCTTGAACTCAACTATATACACCAGGTAGAAGTGATTGCACAGTGACAAGTGCATCATTGTCCCACGCCGCTTAATTTGCCTCCGATGCAATATGCATCAACTCTTTCTTGCTCTTTTATATTATTATGCACGATTTAATTTGCATGTCTCATAGAAAAAGGGGGGTCAGCGCTCATGGTGGATAGACTCTTTGAAGATAAGAATACGAATATTGAAACCTCATTAGTGGAGAAACAAGTTAATGAGACTGTAGTAGGGATGGTGGAAGTAGTTATCTTTTCTTTAATTACGGTAAAGGAGGCTCAGAATTCTCTAGCCGGCTATGTGAACGCGGAGATAGAAAATCTCCGTGATGCATTTTTTGCGCTAATATCTGCAAAAATTACAGTACATGTGTTTCAAAGCGTAGGCAGATCGGGATGACACTGAACAATATAGGTTGTTGATAGAAAATGCAAGAAAAGAATAAATCGTAATTGTAATTTATTACTGGAAGCGGGAAATGTTGGGGGCAGGCTGTTCTACAAAGGGAAGATAGGTAAACGTTTGGAACTGAAACTGCAAAAACAGTCGTATCATTAGAAAATATATGGGAAATATGAAATACTATTTTCAAAAGTTAGAGGAAGACGAGGAGATCAAATATGTAAAGAAAAGCTCCTGCATCGCCAACATCAACTACACCATACTAGTTTTCCATCATCCGAGCTGTAATTAATATCAAAAAATACATTTTAAAAAGCCGTAACAGCGTTGTAGGAATAACAGAAGGCGTAAGCCCTACCCGGGGATATATTACAGAAAAGCTAGGAGTTGATGGGAAGAGCGAGATGGAATTTATGGCTGAGAGTCTCTAAGCGGCGGAGCAACGCAATACGATTGCAGACTACAATGTATGACTAAGCGCTGCTCAGCCACAGTTAGGTGGAGGAAAGGGTCTATCGAGGATATCAACTGTCATGTATGTCGCTGTAGTGACCGCAGTCGCCCTTATGGTCTCTCCAGAATAGTTTAAAAGGTAGTTGCTTTTAGTGGTATAAAATGCAGCAGCTTAAGTAGTGCAAGTTCAGTTTTAATACGGCTACTGTATTTCAAAGTGTGGAACTAGTTCAGCTAGTATTGGGCCGGGAGAGCTACGAGAAACGTCATTTAAACGCTTGCTAGTGCCGATCATCTTTGCTGGAGACAATAATTTTTCATGAAGTATATGATTTTTTATATGCTTACTATTCTCATCAGAATTTCTGTAATAGTGATACACACTAACCAACTAGAATAATCTCTCAAAGATGAGCGTATTGGCCTTTTGCTGTTTAATTTGCCATCTGAAAGGATATATTACGCCTCAATCGGTGAAGTAAGCACAAAAAATGTTCTATTTGAACATCATAGCACCTTCTGTTTTCGCATTTACAGTTTTAGTTTTTGTTTCTATACTCTTGTAGCTAAGATTTTATTTCAGCGCTTCTCAAGAGGTAGCCATACAAACAAATACATTGACTTCAGTGTTTTGAGGAATTTCTTTCAGCTATATATCCTTCTAGATTGCTTTTTTCTTATTTTAAAATAAGTTTATGGTTAAGGAAAATGCTGAAAGTTATTCTGAATAAGGGTCTACGATCTAATTTTTACATCTTTCAAGCTGTTTTATCTCCTGATTGACATTTTACTCGATCTGAAATATCTGAACGGAAAATAAATTCTAAAGATGGAGAATCGCCACCAATAGAGACGAAAAGGAGTACAAATTTCAGATTTCAAGCGGGGTTATCCATGAAGACGGGCGAATTATCGTTACATTCAATGAAAAGATCAACAAATGCCCGGAAGGTTCTAGTAGAACCGCAAAAATATGAGTAACTAAGAAAGATCTAGTTTATCCTTCAACCCGCAAATAAACTTCAAATTCCAAGTGAGGAATTATTTGTATTTTGAAGTTTTGAAATAGAGCAGCGCGGAATGTGGGAGATCAACATAGTAAGGATTTTCAATTATGTATTTGTCAGCCGTAGCTAAGATCAGAAGTATTGAAAAAATCTCTACAAGAAAGTTACGACGGTAAAAACTCTCACCTCAGTGCACCTTAAAGGAATGATTTTCTTGTAAGTGAATGTGTCAGTGGACATTATAAATTAGAGGCATCAGATTTCTTCAGACGAATAGATTTTATCTACGGAGTACCTAATTGCATGTTGTGCAATTTTATAGATTTCAGACGTTACAAGTTAATACTTTTGTACCAAAGAATATGAAAACATCCAATTTTTGGTCAGCTCTAGGCACTGAAAGAAGGGGTAAACCCTAAAAAACCACATTTTACTAGTGCGAAACTGCAAAATCATATTTATTATATATTAATATCATATTTATAGATACGGAAACGAATTTATTTTATAGCTGATGAAAGAAAATATTATAGACATTTTTTAAATTTCGGTATAAATGAATGAAAACTCCCAGAGTCGAATAAAGTCGAATAATTAGCATTTTTCTGTCGCTATTACGAAAATATATTCTAATATAAAGCATTTAGCAGTGATTGAAATACTAAAGCTTCTTTGATGTGCATTTTAAGTTAAATTTCGTAATAATTTCAGTGAAAATGGTTGGCATCATTCTTCGATTCCATATATCCAGATTTCATGGGTCAGGATCAATCTTGAAATTCGCATAAAAAGCTATAATTAAATTTTTTCAGATATCCGCAGCGGCTATCTGAAACATTCCAAATACAAAATAATACTTCAATACAGCACTTCTATCACGAAAATGCAACCTTGTACGGTCTTTACAAGAAAATTGTTCACAGAGTTGTTTCTATTCATAAACTAAACACTTATGTTGCAAAAAACTGCTACGTGCTACTTTCGTCCCTTTTCCTCATTTTCGTCGCAACATAAATAAAAAGATTCGATTAACGCAGAGGAAACTTTCTTTATTCATTGCTCTTATCTATTGAAAAAACCGAGGATATCATCTAGGACCACTTCCAACCTGTCAGCAAGTTATAAATTGTTCAAATAGAAGTAATTTGTGACCTCTTGAAGAGCATTCCAGATACGAAAAAGAGGGCAGATAAATGCTCTATACCTACAAAGCATCCAAAAATAATGTTCTGTATTACCTAACGCGAATTAGTGAGAACAAACCATCAATGTGTTAGCTGGTCATAATTAATTTCAAGAGCAACAACATATGCTCTTTTGGATGAGAATTTAGACGACTTCAATCCGGTTCAAGGTTTAGTTCAGGTATATAAACGATTTAGAGCGTAAATAAACAGGAAATATAAACATGAATTCTCAAGTCGGGTCAAATAACAGCATTTCTATAAAATGCTATAATACTATTGATGTTTTAGGCCAAATTAGGATACTGTTACGGGATCGATATGGGTTTTCAATCAGTTTCGTTCAGCTGAAAATAATATACAAGTAATATCCCTCGGATCATACGCAAATTAAAGCTTGGTGTTAGAAATTGCTTTTAACCGTTTTGGTTGCAGTAACTTTGTGTTCAGTACTGATATTTGCATTGCCTGCACCTGAAAATTTGATAAATGTTATCAAACTTTTGCACTTAAGATTATCAAAAGGGTATTTGCGCATCACTTTTACTGCTTTCTGTACAACAGTTGGAATCATTTTGTGAGCATCATGTGGCTATAGCTAATCGATCAGTAGCGTGGCCTCACTTGGGACAGATCTATGCTACTCATAGTCCATTGCAATATGTTCAGCCCTTTTTACTTCTGATACAGTATGAACTGAAAAAAGAATCGAAGGAGAATTCGTTACTGAAATTGACATCTCATTTTTGGGCACGTCATGTGATGCCAAGGGCAACGGGATATTATCTGCTTTTTCCAATTCTATTGTAGTCAATTGAGTAGTATTTTCGCTCGTAAACATGAAAATAGAGTGATGGATGGGTATACTCTCGGAGATGAATATTATACTGTGTCACTAAAGACAGGATGGCGAAGCGATATAAATGTGGATTAAAATCTAGTTATTATCATTTTTTTGGATGTCTTCTACTGTCATCACCATGCTCCTAATATTTCATATTTTCTCGAAAAGAAAAATCTAAAATTCGCATAGCTCATATGGCATAGTCTTATTGGTCGGTATATGTATGAAAGGATTCTGGTTTTATATTTTTTGTATTTCAAACTTATAAATCAACCTTATGTTAGGTTCTCGTTTATATCTGTTGTCCAATCCTGATTTCGGCAGAAATTAATGCGCCAGTTGAGAGTTTCAAGAAATTTATTGGTCAAATCTATAGTCTTTTACCATTTGACATATATTATTCTCATATAGAAAGAAGAATACTTCCTCACGTCTGGCCGGAATCAGAATAGAAACCTCAGTATTGTGCATTAATTCCTACCTTTTTAACCTCATATTACTTTGAGGGAAGAGTAATTTACTTCGCAATAGTGTGAGAGTTTTGCTATGTGCAGTTGAATTATATTTCTGAGAATTGAATTCCGCACGTTTTGCAGGCTCTCTTTCTATACCAACGTAGCGGAGACAAAATTTTCCTATCTTTTATTATATCTATCACCACATGACGTCCTATTTTTACCTATATAAGAACAAAATAGCGGCACAGTGTAGTGAAATAGAAGTATAGCTATTATTTAGGGTCTCAAAAATTTTAAAGGAAAGCAATACCCTACCCTGTAAATTATAATTACAGTAAATTAGAGCTCGATGGTTTCTATTCTACATATTCCTTGTGACAGATCACCTCTTCATATAATGATTATGACCTCCTTTCTCCCATTGCTAAGAATGTTTTATTGTCTGATTGAAATACGTATAATTCTGTTCTTGCTGAGCTTCTACCAGAAGACAGAACATCCTTAGGAACTTGATTGTTTTTAGAAATGCTTTTATCTTATTATTCCAATAGCCATCCACTTAAACATGAAGCAGGATACTTTGGAATATCATAAAGGTGTGGAATGGTGCTACATAGAGAGAAGCTGGCTTCGATAGTCAACAAAGAAAGGAAAAATTATGATGGAAAAAGAAATTGAAGTCACTTAATTTTTCTAGTCTAAATGTAAATTTACAGAATTTTATTTCATACTATTTTCCTTATTTTAGTTGTTTTCATTCTTTTCGGGACCACCATTCAAAAAATTTTAGCGCATTAATGGTACAAATATTCTTCTTCCAGTTCATCTGTTCTGAAAGTAAAACCAACAAACTTTAAATTACTAACCATATGAATGCAACCCCGCCCTTGGTAATCTGATTCGGTATGTTCACCGTTTCATAGTCTTCTATTTATATCACTTACGGAAATTTAAGCTTTAAATACATCAAGCGGTGGCATTTTTGTTCCTCCACTCTCTCTTTAATTGAATTGACATGCTATTCGAGATATTTGATCGACCTTGCCGTCATATATCCCTCAACTCAGTGACTAATGAGTACTACACTGAGATAAAAAATTAATACCTAAAATTAATGCAATTTAAATACCCTGTAAGTCAAAATTATGTTTAAAAGGGTTAAAACTGACTCGAAGGGATCATTTCTTCACTCACAACTTTATCCATGAAAATCTTGAACTATATAATCCTGTAAGGTCGATCCGAGAATACTTTTCGTAGTTCGTCCCTACAATATCTGCACTTTTTGTGTATAATTCCACCTTTGTTATATTTTTGTACATTTACCTACCTTAAACTTCAAGGTGAAGTCAATTGGTCGGTTTATGTGGCGCTTGCCGAAAGAATTGGTCCTCCGTATGACCATTTAACATTGTAATTGTCGGTTCCCTCATTCTGGGCCACCATCAGCATACAATTTCTACGTTTCTTTAGCCCGCCACTGCAAAATTTTGCAGAAAAAATTCTCTAACTGTACTTTTGACTACATAAATAAGGCTCATTTCATACACAGTCATTAATTTTGTGGTTGAAACAAATTCAAAAATGAATGACCCCATATAATGCGGATTCTCATCAACCACGGCTGGAAAAGACGAACTTTAAGAGCGGAGGTGTAACCGAATTCTTCTTCAAAGTAAAGCCTCAATCTGTGTATCCTTTCCATAAATTACTCCATCCTTATCGTAATTCAAGACTGCCCACACATCTTTGGCTTCATGTCACGGCTATTGTCCGACGTTTTGTAGAAAATCGCGTATTGAAGAAGTCCTTTTTGAGTCAATCACCTCAAATTATGTAATATGTGGTTACTATTTCATCAACACTTATATGCGAAAATGGAGCGACACATTGATTTAAATAGTAATAGAGCTTTAAATGTACTTTTAAGCTATCAAATTTTATTATCACGTGATCTTTCTTTTCAATCTGAGGGGGAATCACAACATATATTAGCCATAGACTCAAAACTCCTGTCTGACATGACATTTCCAAATCTAGAAATTGGAATGTACTTCTGCCAAGATTCTTCTCAAATATTATAGCGATTTGGAAATGTAAACATGCTCGAAAGAATTGCAAAAAATATCAAAATATTACCGGTTGTAATACAATGTAAATTGATCGACTAAATGTCAAATTCGTAGAATTTGCCATCAACTAAGGTAAAAAAGGAAAAATTCCCATAAAAGACTCAAACGAAGGAAAAGCTGGAAGTAATTTCTATTCGCGAGATTATAACCAAAATGAACCATAATGAAAACTTTTTCTACCACATTTCCATTACTGTGTAGATATCTCCTATTAGATCGAAATTCTTACCTATGAAAGTGCGGTTGCACCCGATTCATGTACTTTATATTAATCATAGTTTCGACACTGTCAATCGTTCTATCTGATGCAAATGCTTGCATTTTCAATTCCGATCTCAAATGTAAATATATGGGAGCTTTCTCTACCATATCATCAGTAATGGGGCAGGCCTGATTCTATGCTAACAATTTTGACCATCATAGTCGTGACAAAGTCACATTTTGTACCATTTGCTTCTACCAAATTCCTCATAAGACCCATGAAAAAGTTAATGTGGAGAGCAATATCGATTCCTGCGATTAGCTTCATTTTTCAAAGCTGACTCATACAAAGCTGATGCTTGGGAGCTAAAAACAAGGGAAGCATTGCAGTAGGCAGATTTTTCTGTAATGGTTTGAGGATCAAATGTTATAATACACAAGGGAATATAAAAAGATAGCAGGGGTAGAGAAGCTTCTCGAGCTCTGCAGATGGTAACAGCTTTTGTAAATTCTATTTTGATTGAGATTTTTATGTATGAAAGTATAAGTAAGGACAAAAATTTGCGCCAAATAGTTTTTTACAAAAGACCGGTACTATTTCCTTGGCTCTCATTAACAAATGGCCCTGTAGATACTAGATTTTCTGTAAACGACTCCCAAAAAAGTATTACAGTGAATATATGAATACTGACAGAGCGCACTGACTTTTGCAAAAAAATTGGGTGTCTTCATGATTGAAAAATAGGTTGGCTTGTGTTCAACAGGCGGAACAAGAGGGATTCATTTACTGTAATAAAAAAGCTGGCTGATACTAGGTCGACTTGTATGGTGATACAGTTGTGTTGGGCGCTTGTGGCGCTTCACTCTACCAGCAAGTAGAGGAGAGAATAGCGAGCAAAAAAGCCGAATTGGAGGTTACTGCCAATGCGGAGTGTCGCTGTAAAATAGTACCTTGCACCTTCGAAACTCGTTCTATCGCGCGGCTGGCGAAAGTTCTCAAAAGTTCTTTGACGACGGCGAACGTCACCGGATGCCAGCCTCCGAAACTTGAGATGGAGACGGGGGCTAGCCTGCTTTTTCACGGCAATCCAGCAGGAAATCCTTGGTATTTCCGCTTCTTCTCCGCTTGGGCTGCGTTGAAGTTTGTGACAACTTCAACGCAGTGGCTTGAAGCTCTTCACTTTTGCATAGGAATGGGCAAGAGTGTTGACGATCGTAACGTCAAAAAAGTCCGTGCCACCGGCAACTCATATCGCCCTGATATCCGTTCTTGTCCGTTATTTGTGGTGTAATCGAGGCTCAATTAATGGCCGTCGGGCGGCCTTTGCAATGTCATTACCGAGGAAGGTCAACTGGATGCTATGGAGAGAACTGCGCTCACAAACGTAACGCCAATGCCGCAAGCGGTCCCCGTAGATATACAACATTTCAGGACATCCTGCCTTTGGACAAGGAGTATCGGGGGCGAATAAAGGCGTTTGGCAGAAGTACTGGAACGAAACCGAGAAATCCTTGCTCTTGATGATTGTCTTCAAACCAGGGCAAGGTGTGCAGCAGAACCACGTTTGGCTGAGGGTAGGGACATATTGACGCGGAAGGCGCAGGTGCGGGTGTTGCAGAGCGGCAGGGCCTCTTACACGATCACTTGAACCGCATCTGTAAGCTGATTTTGCGATGGAGGGTTGGAGGAGCAGAAGTTGCTAAATGGAAGTCTGTCCGAGGGTCGGCAAGAGGCACTCCATGTGTTAAAGACAGTGACACCTCGTATTGTGTCAGATCTTGAGCGGAAGGCGGAAAAACTTACTCCATAGCTGGCGGTAAGCTGCATTAAGTTCAAGAAACGAAGTGGCCGCAGTGTCTTTCGCAGAGGTGAGACCGATTCTAATGGTTGGCTTTCAGCGAAGAGCATACAAAAGCATACAAAAGGCGACAGGCACCGGCGCAATTCCTAGATACTTCAGCACAGTATGTCCTATCCTTTTGTCCTGGTTCTGTTTCTTTTCTTGATCCACCCCAACTATTTATTTTCCAATACTTTTATTCACAATAGGCTGTAGCTAAAAAATGGAAAACGATACGAAGTAAACAGTCCCTTTCAAGACTGTACTTGTGTGTGTAATCTTTACGGGATGTGGAAAAAGCATGTGGGAGAACATGCTGAGGGGGATTACAGAGAAACTAACATGCGAAGGGGGATGAGAGAGAAAATAATCGGAAATGCATCTGGTAAGAACTTGACGAGCTTGCAACCCATGCAAGCAGAACACAAAGCGCGTGATTAGGAGGTGCAGCTCCCATTGGGGAGTGGTGCCTCGACGGGCAGCAGCGAACGTAGAAAGGCGTCGGAAGAAAGTCGCCCTACCGGCCCCAAGGGCAGCGAACACATCAATACCAACAGGAAGAAGCCGTATATCGTTCGAGTGGCAGACTAGACCGTAGTGCGTGTGTTTCGCACGTTCAGCCATTGAGGCAGCTGCGCCGCCAGATAGGGCACACTGGGAAACGCGAGAAGTGACCTGTGGATGGGCCACTGTGACATCCAAAGCGATATCCTTCTGGTCGAGGCCATATGCAGCAGGGATATAAAGATCTATGCGAAGGGCAGACGAGGGAGAGGACAAAGGGGGAAGGGGAGGAAGCAGATGTTCAAGAGAGGCAGAAATTCCAAGCTCCTTACAGTAACGATGGAGAGCGTTACGCAAGACATTGTGGCGACGAGTCTGCCCATCGTTGTACTTACAGGTGAGGGTATGTTTGCCCAGGGGATCGAGCAACGGGGCGATGTCATTGGAACGGCGAGCACATACCGGACATCGATCATGACCAGAGAAAATCGCGCTGCCGAGGCGTAGAGATACAGCGACTATCCAAGCTTGCGAGGACAGATAGGTTCCACGGTGAGGGTGCGGTAAAGTTGAGAAAGCTGAACAGGCGGACGACTCACGGACGGATAGGAGGCGAGATCTGCCGCGGTCAGAGGATGATCAGAAGATCCGATCAAACGTCGAACTGTGAAGCTCAAACGAGATAGAAGACTGGAGCCGTTCGCCGGGGACCGGCGTTTGACATCGCTGAAACAGAGAAGTGGGCGACAGGGAAGCCGAAAGATCTGGATAACGGGTAGATAATAAAGAGATCGCGGCCCGAGGCACTTCCTCCAAGTGTAGGTCTCCCGAGAAGGAGACCAGATCCGAGAAACGGCGGAAAACATCAATCATCAAAGCCGCATAAGCGGACTCAGGGATTGAAGAAGCGAGAGGAATGCCGAGACCACCGTAGGAAATAGGAAGGCAGGCTTGCTCCCATTCGGAGTCGGTGCAAGGACCATGAATCTGTGCGAAAGCCTCCCGATGCTTCCGGTCGAAGCTGACGGCCAAAGCCGTAGATTGGTGGGGGGAGAGAGTCCGCAGCAGATAAACAACCTTACAGGCGCTCGCACAGAAACAGTGCAAGTGGTAGGCCATCTGGGCGTCATCGAAGGATTGAAGACAGGAAAAGATGCGATCGACTGCAGCTTTACGGGTGTCGAATGCGGCGCTGACGAAGGAATCGGAACCAATGGGAGAACCGAGAACGGTAAAGCCATCGGGCGTGGAGAAGGGGCAGGGAAGATTGAGGGGAGAAGGATTATAGGAGAGGCCGTATACGTGGGTTTTGGTCATATTCAGTACGAACCCGATGGCTTGTCCCTGACTCTGGAAGAATTGCAGAGCCTCGAGGGCCTGCGAGCGGGGAACAACCAAGTTCCCATCGTCTGCATACCAAGCGTTGAGCGGGGGCCGGAATTGCTCCTGGAACTTGAAAACGAGAGGATGGAGAGCGAGAGCGAAAAGCAGAGCCCCCAACGGATCCCCCTGTTGAGTGCCATCGGCGCTTAGTATGGAGAATGAACCGAATGAGAGAAAAGAGGTATCCCCATAGCAGTAGTGAACCTATCGCGCGATGCCAGGTGCAAAGTCCAGAACGGCATCTAGAATGCGTTGTCGAGAAATGCTGTTGAAAGCATTGTGGGCATCGACTTGGATCAATACGTGGTCCTGGAACTTGGTGTTTCGCGTCAGGCGACGGACGGCATGAACAATGGCCTCAGCCCCACTTTTAACGCCCACGCCGAGTTGATGAGGCAAGAGATAGGAAGCTGCATTCGAGCAAGCCTTGTCAGCGAGGAGGCGGGCAATAAGTCGGCGGAGGAGGAGACCAACAGCTATAGGGCGAAGTCCACCGTTGGGCTTGTGGAGGGCTGTGAGCCGGCCCTTTGCACCAGCCCACATATCTACCACAGTAAATTAATCCCCCAATTTCCCAAGACTAAACAATGGCCAGCCATATGACATGTTGCGTTTTACAAGACGGCCCAAAGTCAAAGACGATGCAAAATTGTTCATGTCCAGACGACACCACTTCTATGACATCGTTAGGTTTCAGAGTATTTTAGTTTTTAGTGACTTCTATGTATTGTATCATTCTCGTTGTGATGTCGAACCACTCCTTTCAAATATTTAAGAACCAAATCGATCTCTTCTCGTAGTATACGAGAGAATGACATACTATACTTTGCATCAGGGAGGACTGTAGCAGTTAGATAAATGTTCTGGTCCTAACAACGAGCATTCTGACGATATGGCACCCAGACGCCTACGCAGTGCTAACAGTCGTGGCGCGGAACGTGGCTGTTAGGGCAATGGAGGCAAACGGGACAGTTCGAGCGGCTTTAACCCTGAGGCATGCGGCCACAGCAGTGATGTCCAATGCAGTATGCCTGCTGACAGGCATTGAGCCAGCCCTTTGCGAGCACGAGTAACACTACCCATTTTCCTGAATCCGCTTAGCATACACCGGGGGATAGCCTTCCTGCACCTTTCTAATGTTAAAGAACCAAATCGATTACCTCTGGGTAAATGAGATACTGTAGCCACTCTCAATTTATTTTGAGACATAGCAGTTCAAAATGCAAGATGGCTTTACATGCCACACTTATAATACCGATTCTCTACAGAAGCCCCTTGTGAAAGGGAGTAGAGCTGGGTCGTCTTGTGAATTTCCATTACTATTTTGCTGACAGCAGTACCTTAGGGACTTCTCAGATTTTATGGAACCAAATTTTCATTTGAAATATGGGTAATTGATGAGTGCGGGCCCTTGATGTCACTAATAACGGTTTCATTGAGGCGTTCGACTGACAGAAGATCGCACGAATACATGTGGAGCTAACGCTTAGTGGTCCGGTGCATTACCTCTATTTCATTGATGCATGAGAGAATTTAGTTAGGGGAAACTTGGGGTTCTTTTAATTTATAGAAGATGTGGTCGTTTAGTTATGGTATATGTAGTCAATATTACACTTCTTCTTCTGTAATTCTCTTTGTTGGTACATGCTGGTTGTGGGACCCTGAAACCGTGACTGGATTTTTGGGTTAGGAAAACGGGAAGTTAACAAAATATCTTATCTTCGATGCATAACTGAGCTTCTTTTCCAATCACAATTTATCCTGATTTGGCCCTCGAGACGCTTGAAAATTCTAAAAAATACCCCTGCCCCACCAATTTACTGTTTATGAGTAGGTCATTTTATTCTAACGTCTTCAGTAGCGGTGATTCCAAAAATATTGAACAATCAAGTTACGCATTCGGTAGCAAACTCTGGAAGTTCTGTACGTGCAAGAGTCTTGCACAGAAAAAGAAGAAGAATTTACGGCGTTCTGTTACTAGTTTTACCGGCCCAGTGACGTCTACGATTCGGCGCTCTGTGCTGCAAATTTAGAACCTGCGTTTAACTCGCATGCAATTTCCAACAAGAATTCGCCGTGACTTTATTTACCTCAAACCCTTCCAACTACAACTATTCAGCTTGCCGTTGTCAACTTCTAATTCACACTTCAAACTTTGGCCCTGGGTGCACATGAATGGGATCTACCAAAAACTACATATAACAGCCCCTCTCTCCTGTCTTAATTCTTCTCTCATTCTGCCAAGATCCTTTTCAGTTTCTCGGTGCTAAATCCCCGTGATGGTTTCCATCTTTTCCATTCCTGCATTCTTCCTCGTTCTGCGAGAGGTCCTTGAGGCCTGTCTTGTTGTTGGTATTGTCTTAGCCTACCTGAACAAGGTCGGAGCTACGCAATACCGCAAGTGGGTATGGATTGGTGCCATAGCCGGCATTGCGCTATCGGTTGCGGTTGGCGTTGCCTTCGCCATTGTATTCTTTGTTAACGACTCTCAGGTTTTCACGGGAAAAACAGAGAAGATCTTCGAAGGTGTTACTTTTCTCATCGCGGCTGCGCTTCTTACATGGATGATTATCTGGATGATGTATATGGGTAAGGCCCTGCAAGAAAACATGGAAAAGCAGGTTGAGGAAATTGTGGACAGCGACCGTTCGCCGGCTCGTCGAAAGATATCTATCTTTCTGATGATTTTTGTACAGGTTCTACGTGAAGGAATTGAGACCGTTGTGTTTCTCATAGGCACCGCAAACGCTGATGATGTCGGTGGCTGGAGGTCCATCCCACTAGCTGGGATCCTCGCTATCATAGTTGGTATTGGTGTCAGTTATCTTGTGTTCAAGGGGCTTGTCAACCTGGATATTATCAAATTCTTCTATCTTAGTGGATTTATTCTTATGGCGTTCGCCGCCGGTCTCACCAGTCACGCCTTTCACGAGCTTCAGGAGGTCGACCTGTTCGGCCCGTGGAAGCCCGAGCCTCCCGCCCAGCGAGACTGGTACAATGCGCCTCTGTGGTCCACTGAAGGTTGCTGTGATGATGGCGATAATGAGTTCTTCAGCATGCTGCGTGCCCTGTTTGGTTACCAAGACAAACCGACTTTCATCGAATGGGCTACCTACTTTGCCTATTGGCTTATTGTGATTTTTATCTTTATCACCATTAACTGGGGCCAGATCCGTGCCGCTCGCCGATCTACTGCCTCCCGAACACAAGGCTTCACGCTTTTGTCCCTTCTTTTCACATTCGTCGCCTTCGTTTTTGTACTCATCAATCGAACTTGGATTGGGCTTGTTACTATGACGCTCGGCTTTATCCTCTCTACGGTGGCGTCCATCTTAGTTTTCAATCTGACGAAGCGCTTCCTCAGCCCGCTTGCCAGTTTCAGACGGTCCGGAATTCTGTTTACTGGCATCGCTTTTGGCCTGCTCACAATTTTCATGACTGTGCTCCACCTCGTCGAGATGGAATGTGAGGGCCGCGGCGATTGCTCCATGAACCTCTTCTTCTTCTTCGGTCTCATCTTCGACTTTGACTTCTTGGAGCGCGGCCGAGAGGATTCAGCTTGGCCGTCCCTTGCCGCCCTCTCATTCTCTTTTGTCATTACTTTCTTCTTCTTCGGCACCCTGTCATTCCTTCTCGTGCTTTATTCTCTGAATATTGATCCTGAAGGCGAGTACCTCTACGATGAGGCCGTTCAACTGCAGGAGGAAGATGTGGAGGAAAGTGAAAAGACTGCGGAGTTCGCAGATGTTGGTGGTGCCCAAGGGACCACAGTAGTGTCTCCGTAACGATTATTATTCTATGCCTCCTAGCCTACTGGTCCTCCTTTCATTCGATTTCATTTTTCGAGGAGAACGTTCCGGGTTTCTTATGTTTGGAAGATACCATCAGGCTGAGATCCGAAGGAACTTCGGGATAGTATCACCCGTAATAACTGCTACATAACGGCGTCAGCTATGCCTCGTGATTACCCATTACTAGCTCTACTAATTCTTTAATGACGTCTCCGATGTCATCGCTTTGCAGAGTATGTAAATTAGAGCAGTCTATCCAGCGAGCAGGCACCAATCTTCGCTAAGTATCGTAAAGTTGCAGCATAGAAAACCCGATTTTCTTCTTTGTGGTAGTAATTAAATAAAAATGTAGCTTTGGCGATGGCCAAGCACCAAAAGGCTGGAAAGTGTTGAATTAAATACTTCTGATGGCGTATAGGACTGAACTATAATAGGCAATTTGCCTATAAAGGGAAAAGGCTTATGCCTATGTATTGCTTCCGGTTTTACCGGTAGGCGTATTTATTTTCTATATTATAAAGACTAATCCGTCTACGGGTAAACAAAATCCCACGTTGACCTCCATTAGGTTCAACGTCATCCGATTTCGGTGAAATGTTTTGTCCAAGTTGGCAAATTGTTCTCCAAATGAGTATCGGGAAGAAGACGGCCGAATTCCTAACGAATTCGTGCCGGAACAAGAACGCAAACGCTTCATGTCGATCAGTGCTTAGTCACAATAATTCCGCATCGGTTTTGGTTGTGTTGTGGAAATAAGAAGCGTGAGCTCATTGGCTCTCGACCACAAATCGCAGAATCTACGCGCAGCAGAATAAAATTGATTATGATTTCTCACATTAGTATAGGAATTTTCGACATGCCCCCTGAAGGGCTATCGAGTTTGTCGGTGGAGACAACACCAATCGAGTTGCGGTGTGATTCAAAAAAGTCCCGGATCAATGCCTTGGTGAGATTGTCCGCACGATTTGTCGCAGAATTTGTGTACATCACTCTAAAGGATTTCTTCTCGACTTCTGATGGGACATATTTTTACTTGAAGCCGACATGCTTAACGTTACATAGGCCTTCCACTTGCCCAGTCTACAAAATAGTACAGAGGTGGTCCTGACGGATAAGAGTTGGTTCCGTAATGGGTAGTGACACTTCGCTGATAACCGCCCGGACCCAAATGACTTCTCAAACACATGCTGAGAGTGAAAACATTCCATCTCTACCGTTAACAATGCCGTAACGGTTTGAATCTTCGAAGTTAAAATAACGGGACCGTCGTTGATGCAGAGTACATAGACGGTACGGGAACATCGCTTGCATTGATCAGGCGTCCAGTCAGAATCACTCCCTGCATCGAACTTGACTTGTTCCGTACCGAAAAATAAGACGATTTCGTGGTCTGCTGTACCGCTGATATACCTGTCAAGGTATTTCACCACTTGCCAATGTTCCTGCAACGGTTCGGCTTGGAACTTACCGAGCATGTAAACTGCAGTGGCAATGTCCGTATGGGTTGAGTAGACAGATAAAGAAGAACCAAAAGTTCGCGGTACGGAACTACTTACATTTCTTGCTTCTCCGAATCGCATGGGTTGTGTTTTTCCTAACATAGGGGATGCGCAATCGGCAGTGGACCTGTAGGCTCGGAAGGCATGATACCAGCGAGCTCCGCAATTTTTCTCATCATACTGATTATGTGAGAGAAATAAACCGTTCAATAGGTGATAAATCTTATTACCGAGGAAGAAGTTGCACTTTCCGAGATCGGTAGTTGTAAACACTTCACCGAATTCTTACTTGACTTTCTTCACACCGCGAAAGGTTCCGCAAATTATTAGATAATCAACGATTATGACCAAGAATACATTTTCTGTTTATTTCGACAAAATTAACAGACAGTCACTTGTATTTGATCACGTCATTCAGATACGGCTCAAAGCTTGGGTAAGATGTGGGTAACAAAGCTTTGAGGCTTCATGGAGCCCGTAGACTGACTTTTTGAGCATGAAAATTTGCCCTGACGGGGAGGAAACTCCTTCAATCTTCGGAGGCTTGATGTAGACTCGTTCTGATTTCGGCAAGTGCGCGTACAAAAATGCACTCTTAATGTCCAAGGCTTCGATCTGCTATCAAACGAAACCGCGATGACAAGAAAAATACGCACCCGTCCAATGCGGGCTACCGTTGCATAGAGTTCTGCATAATCTATCGCTTCTGCTTGAAAGCTAAGTCGAGCGACATGAAGAGCCTTGAACCGTGACGGTTTTCCTCTTTTGCTTCTCTCCTGAGGCGAGCACTATTCCTGACGGAGAGGATCAAACTTTTTGCAGAACATCCCGAACAGCTGTCCAAATTGTCGCCTCCTCAAGTGTACCAAACTCCTCCTTGATGGCTTGAAGGCACAGATTCTGATCTTTGGACTTGAGAGCGACCTTGAACTTGAGCTCATTTCTGTTCCTAACCGCAATCGGTAATTCCACATGCATATATTTGACATTTCATGACGGTCTCAAATTGTAACCTGAAGCGGACACCTCGAAATTGGCTGACCGGTTTCCGTATCGGTTGCTTCAGCATCTTGTTCGTCATCATACGGTTGATAATTATCGTCTCCGTCCGGATCTTCTTATCACTCTATTCAAACGCACTCGGCTGTACCGGTGTGTATGTGAGATCATCGTGGTATTTGATAGGGGTAAATCGTCGGGAGAAGAGGTATTCAGAATCAACCACCCCAAGAAGGAGGTGTTGCAAGCGACAAAAGTGCTACCGTGGTATAGTTGAACGAACGAAAAGGAGTGTATAGGGACGACAGTTGAATGGGCTACAAGCAAGTATGGAAGGGGCAGGGTCTACCACCTATGCTTAGTGACTAGGGTAAAATAAATGCTTCTTGGGTCTGAAGTTGACTCTCAACTTCCTAACTATTTGGGACTGAGCTTGAAGCTGTCTGCCAACTTGCTTGACCTCTCCATGAGGAAGCGGTTTACTCAGCTTATATAGACTTTTGGCTAACCCTAAAGTCCGAACAAAACTACAGAAGGTACCAGGAAATGCATACAAACAATTTGTGTGGATGATATACTCTAAACAAAAGATACTTAAGAAACTAACAATCAATGAGGTCCTCTTATTTCCCATTCTCTAAATCAGATCCAAACAACTCCTCTAAAATATCCATGCTGTCCAAGCAGTCCCCACAAATATCTGCGAATGGCTCACAGCTCTCTATTCCCTCCTGGGAGATATCTAAACTACTAAAGATATCTCCATCCGGTTCCAGCGTCGGCACCACTTGATCCATACTCTCCAGTCCAGGCCCCACCAGTACAACACTTTCCATGCCCCCATTTCCCTCATCCAACTCGTCCTCGTCCTCGTCATCCTCCTCTTCCTCCTCTTCCTCCTCATCCTCATCCTCATCTTCATCCTCATCCTCATCCTCCTCTTCATCCTCATCCTCCCCGTCCTCCTCGTTATTAACCTCATAGACCAATCCAGGGGCTACCCACTCCTCAAAGGTCTCCCCAGCTCCCTCCTCGATGTCCCACTCCTGACCCTCAGGTACCTCCTCGGCCTCATCCTCGACGAAGAGCTTGCGGACGAATTCTATTATCTTCTTCTTAGTCTGCCGTCTCAGGTAGTCGTCTGCATCCGTCGGGCCATATACTGCGAGCGCAAGGCCGTTTAAGGGGCGAGAGGGGCGGTTTTTAGTGATGGGGGCGGAGGGGCGAAGGTTGCTCATTTTGGTTGTAAATGATTGTAGACGGAGGATAGAGGGTGTTTTGGGTGTGTTGGGGAAGAGGATGATGAGTAAAATGATCAGGGACGTTTGAAACTTGGAATAAAAAGGTTTAAATAGGCTCCCGGGGCAGGTTCTATCGATTAGGAATAGGTAAAATAAATCTGCAAGGGATTTTGTAGTAGTGCATTTGCGCCCTTTTTCTCAAAAAAAACGAATTTGGAGGAGGAGGTAAGGAAAAAGGGAAAAAGAACTTGATTCGGGATCGATTCAGAGGGGTAGATACAGTATAAAAATATCTAGATAAAATGGAAGTAAATTTGGGGAGGACCGCGGTAATGATAAGCGAGGTTCAGGGAGGACGAGGAAGGACCGGAACTATAAGCAAATTTGGACAAGGAGAGGTAGTACAGTAAACTATAGGCCTGTAGATGACGGCGACAAAAAAAATCTGCGCCTAACACCCCCCCGGACTTAGGTCGAACGTCCCGTCTCGTTCTCAATGCTCTTGTTGTTCTTGTGGGAGTTCTATCCATTCATCAGGGAGAGTATAGGGTTCACTATAAGGATATGGTAGTAGCTCATTTCCAATATGATGAGAGAGTGTGTACCGTGCGATGACCGGCTCATCTCCTTGGTCAAGAGTTTCGTAGATTCGGCGTATGGTTTCATAGTGTTCTCTAATGAGCTCCTCCCGTTTCACTTCTCCAAACCTTCCAAATGTGAGGTAATAAACGTAGTATGCAAACTTTTCTGGCAACGGGTCCAGAAACGGGTATCTGAAGGAGAAAAAAACTCGCAACATAAGGACTGAGTCCTCACGAGTAAGGTGCGCCCCGTGAATGGTCTGGAAGCACATGCAAATACTAATGCAAAAAAGGAAATTACTTCTGCTTCTCGTGGGTCCTCTGTCATTTCGCGAAGCCAACGTCTAATTGGTAGCCGTCCAATAATTAAGGATGCATAGTTTCCCCCTGGGAGACTAGGCGGTGTTTGAGGCGATCTTCTTGGCGATCTTCCTCGCTGCTCCCGACGCCTTGCCCTCTTCGATGATCCGCCCCGATCACTTGATGGTCCAGCTCGTATCATCATCACGGCCTCGGGAGGATCCTGGTCTTCGGCTGAGGTCGTGTTTCTGAGCGGAGCAACGTAAGGTTCCCATAGAGGATACGGGACCAGTCGATATTCCATATCAGGGGGCAAGCTGTAACCTCTCAGTCGCACATCTTGGTTGTTCTTAAGAAATACGTAAACCGGACGGATAATGTTCAGATATGTTTGCGACAAGTCTCCGATAGCTACCATTCCATACCTTCCTATAGAGTAATGATATATGACTTCCACAAACTCTGGACCTGCTTCCGTGAACCTTCCGTTTTGGAATGAGAATAGAATTCTGATCAATAGTCGGAAATCTTCTGAGGTAGCAATGGTCCGTTCAACGTACGAAAACATAGGCATATATTAATGTAGAAATGGACGATTACGTGGAGTTCGTAGTAGTCACGCGT
Source organism: Kappaphycus alvarezii (assembly GCA_002205965.3). Taxonomy (NCBI): domain Eukaryota; phylum Rhodophyta; class Florideophyceae; order Gigartinales; family Solieriaceae; genus Kappaphycus; species Kappaphycus alvarezii. Next base: position 439,393 of record NADL03000610.1, on the reverse strand, counting down.
AATCGAGATGATCCATTCCCAGGCCCTTTTTCCTCCCATAGGAATCATTCTATAGTTAAAGATGAGTATGCCCCGTGGTTGCGCATAGTCCTGTGTGAGAAGGAATTCTTCAGGCCTCTGATGGTAAGGGACTAGACGACGTGCATGGATGGCCCTCCTTGATCTCTTCCCTGAGCTTGAACATAGCTTATAGTGCGGGTGTCTTTCCTCCGTGACGACGCAAGGATTCGAGTACTTTGTTTGGAAGGCCGGCCACTTCACAGCCTGCTGCATTGCTTTCCATGTACTACAAGTACTTTAGAGCCGACTGAAAAGGTTTGGACTGGAGGCTCTTCATTCTTATTTCTTGTCTGTGTTAGCGCGCGGTGTGATCTCCAGCCTTCAGTGGCCAGTAGTTCGACTTCCTACTCTCTTCATCGATAATATTTGTTTCCATGTCTCTTGTAACATTCTAGGAGCCCTTCCGTACATTAGCTCGAATGGTGACCGTCCGCTTCTTCCTCTTCTTCGACGATAGCCGTATAACACTTTTGGTAAGGCATCTTCCCACTGGATTTCATTCTTCGACATAGTTTTCGATATTGCTCGTTTGATGGTTCCAACCATCCTCTCCGCTTTACCGTTTGACATAGGAGCGTATGCGAGAACTGTCTTCAGCTGAATCCCTTCTCTTCCAAGAAACGAAGCAGTGAAGTTGCAGTAAAACAAAGGGCGTTATCTGAGATGATCCTTTTTGGAAGACCAAACGGTTCAATTATTTCTTTTTCGATGAATCTCAGGACCACCTCAGCATTGGCCTCCTCAACTGCAACTGCTATTGGCCATCCAGTAAGATGTTCCACCCCTATAAGGAGGTATTTGTTTCCGGAAGAGGTTTCCTTGAATGGGCCGGCAAAGTCAATTGAGAAGGTTTCAAAGAGAGCGGAAACTGGGAAGCTTAGGGTTGTCTTATACTTTCGTATCGGAGTGAATTTTTGACAGTTGTCACAGCTTTTCACGAAATTATAGACGTCCTTATGGATACTGGGCCACCAGAATCTCTCAGTTACGAATTTTTTGGTTGTTTCGAGATCCCAATGCCCTAGCTCATCATGGAAAGTCCTCAAGATCTTCATTCTTTCTTTCAAAGGGGCCACTAGTCGGGACCGGCTTTAGTGTGCCGGAAGAGTTTCCCATTCCACAATGTAAAGGCCTTTTGGTTCCTGCGTACCCAATTTCTGTGTTCGAGATCAACCTTTCTCATTTCTAGTCCATCAAGGAATTTAATAAGTCCGTGAATATAAGCTTCGTACTCGTTATCGATCGGCACTTGAACTTCGGCAACTCCGACGATGTCTTCGGAAGCTTTTTCATTTGGAATCAATGGATCCCTCAAGCGGGATAGGTAATCGGCAGGCTGATTATTGCGTCCGGGCCTATACACAATTTCAAACCGATATTCTGCGAAAATGTCGAGCCATCGGGCCAAGCGGTGATGTACATCTTTCTTTTGGAATGCTGTCTTAAGTGCCTGGTGATCAGTTATCAAGACAAATTTCTCGAGTGATAAAAGGTAAACACGAAACTTTTTCAGTGCGAAGACGACAGCTAGCGCTTCTTTCTCGCAGACTGAGTATCTCTTTTCCGCATCATTCAGAGTGCGACTTGCGAATTGAACAGGGTGTAGTCTTCCGTTTTCGTCTTTTTGGGACAAAATGGCACCCAAAGACCGTTCTGAGGCATCTGTCTCCACAACGAATGGTCTCTTGAAATCTGGATACATGAGCACTGGGGGGACACATAGCTTATCTTTAAGCTCCTCAAATGCAGTCTGCATTTCCTTGTTCCAGTAAAATTTTCCGTTCTTCGTAGTGCTGGCATGTAACGGTGCTGCAGTTTTGGCGAAATCTTTATAAATCTTCTGTAATATGAGGCCAGTCCTAAGAAGCTTCGAACCTCCGTCTTTGAAGCGGGCCTGGGTGCCAACTTGATTTTTTTCGTTTTCTCTGGATCCACTTTAATTCCCTCTTGATCGACGATATGACCGAGTAATTGGATAGACGTTTTCGCAAAGAAGCATTTGCTTAACTTAATTTTCAGGCTGTACGCATCTATTCTCTCCACCACAGTCTTGACATGCGATATGTGCTGATCCAAGGTTTTTGAGAATATCACCACATCATCGATATAAACTCTTGCAAATGGAAGTCCTTTCAAAACCTCGTTCATCATTCTTTGGAATGTAGCTGGGGCATTCATGAGACCAAAAGGCATCACTTCGAACCTGAATGTACCGGCTTTGCTGGTAAAAGTTGTTATTTCCTTACATTTTTCATCTAATGGAATCTGCCAATAACCAGTGTAAAGATCAATTGAGGTGAAGTATCTCCCGTCCTTCAAGTCCTCGAGGATTTCTCCATTTGGAATCGGAAATCGATCGGGTATCATTCTCTGGTTCAGCTGTCGGTAATCGACGCAAAAGCGAAGTTTTCCATCTTTCTTTGGTGCTATCACAACTGGAAATGACCATGGGGATGAAACTGGCCGAATAATATCATTTTCCAGCATACTTGTAACATTCTCTGAGATAAATTGGTCATATTTTGGCGGTTGACGTCTAGGCCTGTGGTAAATTGGTTGAGTATCGGTAAGTTCAAATGAGTGAGTGACCGGTACACTTGCTTGTCTTAAATCTGATACACTCCATGCAATTACTTCGGAAGATGCTAACATGTCGGATATTTTCAGTGAGGCGGCGGCGGGAAGGTGCTGCACTTTTCCTTGGATTTCTGCCATTTGGCGCCCTTTTTCTTCTTGATTCTCAACCTCAATATTTTGAAGGACCTTTTCCGGCGTGCTCACATCTTCAGATATGGAATCCGATATATTCCTGTTTTCCTTGCAATTGTAATCTTCTTTCATGCTCCGAATTCCGTCCTTTGATTCGATATTATCGCAAAAAGAAACACATTCAGGTGTCACACCTACCCTAGAATTCCAGTCTTCATCTGTTTCAAACCCAGAATCATAATCATCCCATGCCATGTTCAGTATCCCCGAGCGTACCCTTCTCCACTTCCGAAAGTGTTAGTTGGTTCGAAATCTTCGCTGTCATAGCTAGAAGTGAAATCTTCACTGTCCGTTTCTTTCAAATCTACCGGATGTGTGCTTTTGTCGAAATCCAGGGGCATCTTCACGGTTCTGCCGTCAACATTAACTGAAACGATTTGGTTGCCCAAGTCAATGCAGGTCCCTAGTCTTTCCATGGTAGGGCAGCCAATGATTGCATCGAAAGGGAGATCAGGCATGACAAGAAAGTCTAAATCAACTTTAGAGTCCCCAAAGAACACGGAAACCTTGTCAACAGTGCCCATGCATTTTGATACGGTTCCATCCGCCACAGTTATCTTCGAGTAGTTGGAATAATTTCAAGACCTAGATCTGTCACCAAAGTTTCTGAAATAAGGTTTGGAACAGCGCCCGAATCGAAAAGAGCTTGGGTTTGCATTCCCAATACTTTGACTGGTACTAGTTTAAGACGTCTTGGTGCTGTCGAGGCCGATTGAAGAAACAGTTTCTTACCCTTAGCGGACTTATTAGACCTGATAATTTTTTTGAGTTCTTTCCTCGCGTCTCTGCGTCGCCCCTCAAAAGTTGACCAAACGTTATCCCAGTTGGGGCTGACGCAAGCTCAGCCACCAAATTGTACTTCTTCACATATTCTAGTACGTCCTTTGGGATATTCTTAAATTTCTTACTCTTTTTCGTCTTCTTGGCCGGAGTGACTCCAACTCCTGGAACAACTTGATCAGACCTCTTGGTTCGAGGAGGTACAGGTGCTGGGATATGTTCCAGCATTCCATAATCTAGCCTAGGTTTCTTCGATAAAATGTTCCCTTCCCCATCCCTTTTTGTCACATTGACTTGACTGATTTCTTCAGCGATGGATACGTTACCGGCATCCGTCAACTTGTGATCCTTTCTGTTTGTAAGATTTTCATCTCTGGTCCTGACTCGCTCCTTGCGTCCGATAAATTTGCTTTTCTGTTGTCTTAGACCAGCAGTTACTTTCATGATGCCCATATCGACCGCACTTTCCACAACGAGTGTTTCTATGTGGATTATCAGGACACCTATTTGCAAAGTGTCCAGGCTTGTGACAGTAGGAACAGACTTCTGCGGCCTTGGGGGCCCCAGACTGGTTCTTCTTAATGGTAAGAGTAAGGCTTTCCAACTGCGAGGTTATCATGTCAAGTCGATTATCGAATCGGGTTTCCAACCTTTCTTCCAAGTTTTTGACATCGCTCCTGACTGATTCCAATGCTGCTGCGCTAGTCGCTGGCCTTTGATAATTCTTTTCAGGATGTACGATCGGCATAGATGTACGGGTTTCCGTCGGCATTTCACTTAGTGACTGAAACGTCTCCGAATTTTTGACAAATTCTACTATGGTACCCTTCAGTTCATTAAAAGTGTGAGGGCCCTTGATGAGAGGAAATCGGAGAGCCGCTTATCCCCCATCGCCGCCTTACGCAGCATTCCGTACTTGGCTTGGGCGTTGAACCCAGCCTTTTCATAGAGATCACACAAGTATACCAATGAGCTTAACAAATCGTCGAATTGAGCCGGGCCTCTATGGCGGTACGAATCATCTCATCTGGTTCTACCTCCTTAGCATATTCTTTCACAAGCCACTCACATACCTCACCGAAGTTACGCCCATTCCCGTTAAGAGACCACCCGTTGATAAACTTGGCCTTATATTTGTGCTTTGCGTCACCATGAAGATAGGCGAAGATACTTTCGGCCTTCTCTTCATCGCTCTTCTCACGCATCACAACGTTGACATATGTATAGAGAAACTCTCAACGTCTTCATTCTTGCCCCCTGTGAACGTTATACGAGCAGCGTTGAGATCCATGATTACAGAAAAGAAATCCCCTCGAATGGTTCCCTAAGACTGCTCAACTCGAATACCTCGGGTGCAACCCCCTCCACAAGAGTACCAAATGATAGGGGTAAATCGTCGGGAGAAGAGATATTCAGAATCAACCACCCCAAGAAGGAGGTGTTGCAAGCGACAAAAGTGCTACCGTGGTATAGTTGAACGAACGAAAAGGAGTGTATAGGGACGACAGTTGAATGGGCTACAAGCAAGTATGGAAGGGGCAGGGTCTACCACCTATGCTTAGTGACTAGGGTAAAATAAATGCTTCTTGGGTCTGAAGTTGACTCTCAACTTCCTAACTATTTGGGACTGAGCTTGAAGCTGTCTGCCAACTTGCTTGACCTCTCCATGAGGAAGCGGTTTACTCAGCTTATATAGACTTTTGGCTAACCCTAAAGTCCGAACAAAACTACAGAAGGTACCAGGAAATGCATACAAACAATTTGTGTGGATGATATACTCTAAACAAAAGATACTTAAGAAACTAACAATCAATGAGGTCCTCTTATTTCCCATTCTCTAAATCAGATCCAAACAACTCCTCTAAAATATCCATGCTGTCCAAGCAGTCCCCACAAATATCTGCGAATGGCTCACAGCTCTCTATTCCCTCCTGGGAGATATCTAAACTACTAAAGATATCTCCATCCGGTTCCAGCGTCGGCACCACTTGATCCATACTCTCCAGTCCAGGCCCCACCAGTACAACACTTTCCATGCCCCCATTTCCCTCATCCAACTCGTCCTCGTCCTCGTCATCCTCCTCTTCCTCCTCTTCCTCCTCATCCTCATCCTCATCTTCATCCTCATCCTCCCGTCCTCGTCCTCATCTTCAACCTCATCCTCATCTTCATCCTCCTCTTCATCCTCATCCTCCCCGTCCTCCTCGTTATTAACCTCATAGACCAATCCAGGGGCTACCCACTCCTCAAAGGTCTCCCCAGCTCCCTCCTCGATGTCCCACTCCTGACCCTCAGGTACCTCCTCGGCCTCATCCTCGACGAAGAGCTTGCGGACGAATTCTATTATCTTCTTCTTAGTCTGCCGTCTCAGGTAGTCGTCTGCATCCGTCGGGCCATATACTGCGAGCGCAAGGCCGTTTAAGGGGCGAGAGGGGCGGTTTTTAGTGATGGGGGCGGAGGGGCGAAGGTTGCTCATTTTGGTTGTAAATGATTGTAGACGGAGGATAGAGGGTGTTTTGGGTGTGTTGGGGAAGAGGAGTGATGAGTAAAATGATCAGGGACGTTTGAAACTTGGAATAAAAAGGTTTAAATAGGCTCCCGGGGCAGGTTCTATCGATTAGGAATAGGTAAAATAAATATGCAAGGGATTTTGTAGTAGTGCATTTGCGCCCTTTTTCTCAAAAAAAACGAATTTGGAGGAGGAGGTAAGGAAAAAGGGAAAAAGAACTTGATTCGGGATCGATTCAGAGGGGTAGATACAGTATAAAAATATCTAGATAAAATGGAAGTAAATTTGGGGAGGACCGCGGTAATGATAAGCGAGGTTCAGGGAGGACGAGGAAGGACCGGAACTATAAGCAAATTTGGACAAGGAGAGGTAGTACAGTAAACTATAGGCCTGTAGATGACGGCGACAAAAAAAAATCTGCGCCTAACAGTATTCTTGGTCTCCATTCATTTCACCGATATCGGAAAAATAATCTTCGCTATTTTGGGGAGAGCTGCTGCGTCAATCCTTTTACATGATACTCGTTTTTCCAATCTGTACCACCGCTGTCGGTTGATGCTACGGACCACTCTTGATCGAGTTGGAATCCGAACGAGCACTCCCAAACGGTTTGTACGAGGGAACTTTTTTCAACTACCTGATTTGCTTGTTTCGAACTATTCCCTAGTTGGATAGCACACGATAAATTCCCCTACCTTCGTGTAAGAGACACAAAATTCCGATAAAATTTGGTAATAACGTGCCCAGCTTCTTCGCCACTGGTCGGAAAAGCATTCTGCAACCGAAAGGCTTGAGATGGTAGATATCGGAGTGTATTCGCCGGAATACGGTCTGGATTTGAGCCTTTTCTGTAATGGAATTGGTCACAAAGTTCTTGCACTCAGCTACATCCTTGATGGCTGAATCCTACTACCGAATCGGTAGCTTGGCTTGCTTGAGACACTTGCGTGCTAAAGGGAGGATTATTCTATGGTATCGCTGGTCCAACCCTTTTGAGTGTGGTGTATACGGGTGTTCATTGTGACTTTCACTCTATCAGCCTTTAGGGTCGTCCTGGCACGTTGAACCTCTCCTTTTTCATTGGCGTGAGCCGATCGAAAGGTATGGCCTGACTGCTTTTCGAAACGCCTTATAAAGCGAAGCAGTGTATGTCATGCCTCGCCCTCTGATCGAAGCGTTTCGACCGACACAAATCGAGAATGCTCGTCGACCACAGTGAGTAAGTACTTATTACCGTTCACAGACCTTACATCCACGTCTCCTTTGACGTCCGCATTTAAACTTCCGATTTGGGTGCCCTCGGTCAACCTTCCAGTGAGCCACTCTCTTTACTTGCCTTTGGTACAATAATCGCAATCTGCAGAAGCTCACTTGAATTTTGGAACTTCCCAATTCGGATCTGCCTCTCTATTGCCTTGAGCGGTGTAGCATGTCCGAGTCGGAGGTTTCGAAGTGAGAGTAGTTCGTCTTGGCATTCTTTCTTGTTCTTTTCCGGAACGACATTTTTGTCGGCTCTTGGTTTTGTTTGCTCGCCTTCTGATGAGTCATTTGAGCTTTCGCTGAAAGAAACGTTTTCGGAATCACTCGGCAGCTCTGAATCCGACTAGGATGATATGTCATCTCGTGAAGTTATCGGATTCTCGCTTGTCGAATATTCTTCTTCATCTTCCGATTCAGTTTCAGTCTCAGTTCATTCATCACTATCGTTTGATCTGCTTGAGTTCTCTGAATCGGTCCTTTCCATCGCAGATGAGGCAAGATGGTTGCTCAAAATAGCCATCACGGCCTTCTCGTTCCTGTCTGCACGAGCCGATGGGAGCACTGGAATACACTTTGATCGTCGGAAATGTAAAACAATCCGTTGTTGTACTTATGTGTATACCCTAGTACTGTAAAATTCCTGTCGAGTTCGATGAGGAGCGCTTTTCTCTGCGCGAATATTATAAATATTTTCATCCTCACCAGTTTAGGAATTGAAAGCAGAGTGATCTACAAGTCGGGCGCAATCAATGTGTGCGACATATTAACCTGCATTGTTCTGTTTTCAGTTTTGTAGTTCAGACCTTTTTTATTTCGGTTGTCGTAACGGCTGAGTCATCGCCCAACGAAATAAATAGGTTGCATGATTTCTTGACACTAACCCTTTCGGACTTGGGTGTCATGCGTAAAGATGTTCCACTTTCCAGCATCATCATTTCCGGTCGGCGGTTATGATTCCTCACATTCGGCATCGCGGATCGCTTTTACGGCTTTGGCTTGTCTTCTTTCTATAATTTGCTGTTAGTTTCCATCTTCGTCGCGTTGTTTTCGTCTTGGTTCATTTTAGAAACAGCTATAGTACCGTTCGGCAAGTTGAGACGGTTGCGAGGGTTTTTCGGGTTAATCTAGCAAACCGCAGTCTTTGGTTCGTCCTTCGACAAATTCAGCATAAGATACTCGCGCTGCTTGCCCGATCAACGGCTTTCAATACCCTCCATGTGTGACTTAAACTCTTTAATCAACTGACGAGTTACATCTTCCCAAGACAAATTGTCCTCCGAGAGGCTCTTGATCACTTCCGCTACGGTTTAAAGCTGTATGACGTTAACAGACGCAACCAGTATACCGATAACCGGGGTGTTATCGAGCGAGGTACCCATGGTGCGGATTTTTTCAACCAGAGCTTCCATTTTCTTGATCCGCTTAGAAATGTCCGGCCGGAGGTTTAGGTACCGAAGCGACATGAGCTCCGAAACCTTTGATATCTTCGACGCGGTAGACTTTAAATCATACCTTACGTCGAGCTTACCCTTCATTTTCTTGGTCCTTCCGATAACGGACCTAACTACCCGTGGCGGTTCATCATCCAGTGGGGATACAGTAATGTTGCTTGCCTGGCGTTCTTGCTCTGCTTCCTTCCTGGAATCGCAGTCGCCACTCCGAACGGTCAAGGTTTCATCGATACCGTTGGCGCTGATTGCCGCTTGCGCAAGAATTCTCCAGAAGGAATGGTCGGACTTTCCGTCGGACGGTTTGTTGTTGACCTTGTCGTAGACGTCGGACATCTTGATTCAGCTGGTCAGACACTGTACGTCAACAACCTATAAACTGTACAAAGAACTTGAATTCAAAGAAATTGAATGAATAAAATTCCGAGAACGTTAAAAGCTGAAACAGAGCCAAACGAGAAATTATGGACTCTTAACCTGTTGAATTTGATAATTCTGATGGCTTATACGACCGATTGGAATAGGTAATTTTCCCGTAAACGAAAAAGGCTTATTACTATGTATTGGTGTCCTTTTTACCATTCGGCGTCTTTATTTTCTATTTTATAAAGACCAGTCCGTCTTCGGGTAAATACAATTCCACGTTAGCCTCTATGAGGTTTAATGTCATCCGATTTCCGTGAAATGTTTTATACAAGCTGAAAAAATGCTCTCTTTCTCCGTATCGGGAAGCAGATGGCCACATTCCTAACGAAATCGTGCCGGAACAAGAACACAAACGCTTCTGGTCGGTAAGTGCTTAGTCACAATACTTCCGCATCGGTTTTGGTTGGGTTTTGGAAATATGCAGCGTAAGCTCGTTAGCTCTCGACGGCAAATTGTAGAATCTCTGCAAGACACAATCAAATTGATTATGATTGTTCACTTCCGTATCGAATTCTTCGACAAATTTCCAAAGCCAGTGAAAAGTAATCGAAATGAGGCCCCTGTGTCTTTAAGATCCATAACCAAGTGTAGGAGAAGCTCTAGGGACTGCACATGGTCCAGCATGTGCTGTTCCATGAACGCTTGGGAACCGATGGGCGCATTTGAACCATAGTTCTCGGGCCGTATCTTGTCGCATGTCAGTGAGGTATACGGCCTGAACAGAAGCGGAAAGGGCAGTAGGCCATCACACCCTGCATTTCGACATCGCCAGATGAAGCCCACTACGTTTGGCCTCGGGGAAAGAGCGAACCTCGATCGCTTTGAGTATAGTCTTGTGTGTGTCTGGCTGTAATGTAACCGTCGTCATGATAGCACACCTCCAAAAGCAGCATGTCTGGCCCTGTGACCTCCTCGCCCAATGCAGACAGTAATTCGTTGATCTTCAAAACGATGGGGTGAAGCACAAGGACAAAGAGCCGCTAAGTGGGTTTCCTTGCTCGGTGCCCACAACACTCCGTATAAACTCGAAGCCTGTGATAGGGGTAAATCGTCGGGAGAAGAGATATTCAGAATCAACCACCCCAAGAAGGAGGTGTTGCAAGCGACAAAAGTGCTACCGTGGTATAGTTGAACGAACGAAAAGGAGTGTATAGGGACGACAGTTGAATGGGCTACAAGCAAGTATGGAAGGGGCAGGGTCTACCACCTATGCTTAGTGACTAGGGTAAAATAAATGCTTCTTGGGTCTGAAGTTGACTCTCAACTTCCTAACTATTTGGGACTGAGCTTGAAGCTGTCTGCCAACTTGCTTGACCTCTCCATGAGGAAGCGGTTTACTCAGCTTATATAGACTTTTGGCTAACCCTAAAGTCCGAACAAAACTACAGAAGGTACCAGGAAATGCATACAAACAATTTGTGTGGATGATATACTCTAAACAAAAGATACTTAAGAAACTAACAATCAATGAGGTCCTCTTATTTCCCATTCTCTAAATCAGATCCAAACAACTCCTCTAAAATATCCATGCTGTCCAAGCAGTCCCCACAAATATCTGCGAATGGCTCACAGCTCTCTATTCCCTCCTGGGAGATATCTAAACTACTAAAGATATCTCCATCCGGTTCCAGCGTCGGCACCACTTGATCCATACTCTCCAGTCCAGGCCCCACCAGTACAACACTTTCCATGCCCCCATTTCCCTCATCCAACTCGTCCTCGTCCTCGTCATCCTCCTCTTCCTCCTCTTCCTCCTCATCCTCATCCTCATCCTCATCTTCATCCTCATCCTCCCCGTCCTCGTCCTCATCTTCAACCTCATCCTCATCTTCATCCTCCTCTTCATCCTCATCCTCCCCGTCCTCCTCGTTATTAACCTCATAGACCAATCCAGGGGCTACCCACTCCTCAAAGGTCTCCCCAGCTCCCTCCTCGATGTCCCACTCCTGACCCTCAGGTACCTCCTCGGCCTCATCCTCGACGAAGAGCTTGCGGACGAATTCTATTATCTTCTTCTTAGTCTGCCGTCTCAGGTAGTCGTCTGCATCCGTCGGGCCATATACTGCGAGCGCAAGGCCGTTTAAGGGGCGAGAGGGGCGGTTTTTAGTGATGGGGGCGGAGGGGCGAAGGTTGCTCATTTTGGTTGTAAATGATTGTAGACGGAGGATAGAGGGTGTTTTGGGTGTGTTGAGGAAGAGGAATGATGAGTAAAATGATCAGGGACGTTTGAAACTTGGAATAAAAAGGTTTAAATAGGCTCCCGGGGCAGGTTCTATCGATTAGGAATAGGTAAAATAAATATGCAAGGGATTTTGTAGTAGTGCATTTGCGCCCTTTTTCTCAAAGAAAACGAATTTGGAGGAGGAGGTAAGGAAAAAGGGAAAAAGAACTTGATTCGGGATCGATTCAGAGGGGTAGATACAGTATAAAAATATCTAGATAAAATGGAAGTAAATTTGGGGAGGACCGCGGTAATGATAAGCGAGGTTCAGGGAGGACGAGGAAGGACCGGAACTATAAGCAAATTTGGACAAGGAGAGGTAGTACAGTAAACTATAGGCCTGTAGATGACGGCGACAAAAAAAATCTGCGCCTAACAGCCTGTCCAGAGGAACGCTGGGACGGTATTGCAACAATGCAACACCCAGGGATAGATCGGATATATCTTCCAAGAGTAAAACACCCAAACTTTTTCCCCAGGGAAGCAGCTGGGGAAGAGGATTCGAACGGCATTGAAGAATGCGGCACAGCTGCACATGTTAAATGCCTTCTACAAGTCCACAGATAGAAGAGCAAGTTCTGAGCTGCTTTCAAAGTGTTATCCACTGACGACATGTCCAGCACAACGCATTCCCAGCGGCGTGGATATAAACGACCACATCTTCTATACATTAAAATAACCGAAACTTGGTCACAATGCGCCGGACGCCGTGAATTAACGTATCGGTTACCGCTTTTGTAGCCATACCAACCTGAAGAGGCTGAGAGTAAATGGCGCCCTTCTCATTGACGCGCCTCGCAAGGCAATTGCCCGCTAACCCTCGCAAAGTATCCCCCACTGCGATGGGGCGCTGCGTCATGTCTTTTTAGGCGAGGCGCGTGAGTGGGGCTCTGGCAATCTACGGTGCGAGTGCAATAGGGGCTTTCCCGGAAGCCAAGATTGTCACCAGCTCTGTCAGCGAATCCAGGAATTTTCCGATCGAGGACAAAGTCGGAGACTCTGCTAGGAGTTGCTCGATGTGAGACAGGCGAAGTGCGGATCCCCCGGGGCTGAACCCGGATTGAACGAGCGAACTGCCAGCAGAACCTGATCCTTCGTGAGGTACAGAGGGAGGTACGAAGCACTCCTTACCCATCAGTGACCACTTATCCCGCATAACGCATTAGCGGCATGGACACAACCGACCAAATCTTCCATGCATTAAAATAACCCAAAAATGTCCCTCACCCAACGCGCCACAGACAGGTTTTCAAAAGAAACCACCAGAACCACCAGAAAGCTAGCCGAATTCACTCATCGCAGTGACCATGCCACACACCACCAAATCCACGGACAACCCCTCGTGCAGCCTCCGGCTGAGTGATTCTTTATGTCGCACTCTATCCATCGCATGTTTCCTACCCGCAACCCCGCAACTGTGTTTCCGCCGATTTCTCCCGACAATCGCTCCCGGTACCGTGCAATCGTCGAAATTGATCTGAGGATGAATTTAGCACTGACTCACCGCTGTATTCGGGTTTACTGTTGCCCACCCCTCCGCACGCCGCCACATTTCGCCAAATACGGTTACCCCAGGCGCTGCCGCAACACTCGCAGAGCGCGAGAAACATCGTCAATACGGCACTTACTGCAACCAAAAAGGATATCCTCCTCTCCCTCGTCGGGATTGACATCTATGGCGCCTTGGGCGACGACGGCAAGGGTTTTTTCCGCCGCCTTGCTTCCTTCGCTGCTTCCCGTCACGGCTCCTCCCCTCAACAGGAGCTCCGCGACTGCGTTACCCGTTTTGCCTTTAGTCTCCGAATAATGCAGGCGGCGACAGGTTTCTACCCGCCGCCCGCATCCGTAGTTGATTTATGAATACCCTCCGCACGCTTCTGTGCAACATTGTACAACCCATAAAGATTTACCACCACATTGGGATGTATGGATTGGCTGGACCCCATTTGGAGTTGCAAATCTGAAAATTTGTCAATTTGTATCTCATTGTGCTCCTGAAGTTACTGTATGCCTTAAGACCGTAACAACCTATGGTCAATCTCGATGAGCTTGCATCGTGATACTGCGGTTTCCCTTCTCACACAACCTACTCCTGTTTCCACCATCCAGCTCTCGTTTAGAAATAGTGCTTAATTACCAAGTTAGATGCTGTGGCTTAAGAGGGACACACGAGTGTTAAGTTGAGTTTTCCCTTTAAGGTCCTCTTCTGCAATTGTGCTCCACACATGCCCCCATCCCTGCGAAATACCCGCAAAGAAATTATGAAACATAGCGTAGTAAAAAGTCGTCAGGAACTTGTTTCGACTATCCACTTGCAAAGCCGCCTTTCATAGAGTACAAACTTACATTCTTCAACGTCCACACGGTCGCTTTCTTCAAAGTAGCCCTCGAGCCCTTTTAGTCATTTTCTTTGTGTAAACATCATCTATGAACATGTAGGGTGTTACCCAGAGCAAACTGCAGTTTGTGAAAAATGCAAAAAGTCGTCAGAAACTGTTCCTCTGAGCAATACGACATTTGCTATTCATGATTTGAGCCACGTACCCATAATATGCTGGGGTGAAATTCTTCACGAATGTTGGAAAAGAATAGAATTGTACAGAAAACAGAAAACTGATAAGAATGCGGGAAACATCGTCGAGTTGATAGGAAAATGACAAAGCATCAGAGCCGTGATTCTTACCAGGTTACCATAACCGTGGATTGCAAACGCATGATCAAGAATTGGTTCGATTGCTGATAAGCAGGCTTTCTTAATAAATTCAGCAAAAGACATTGAAAGCACGTCACATGCCTCTAGTTCCAGGCCCAGATCTTCAGGTAGAGCAATATCCACGGATAATGTCAGCACAGAAATTATCTTGTCGACAAGACCCGCAGAAAAAACTGGAAAGCCTCCGGCATCGCACTTATTTGCTTTCTCGCCATCCATGAAATTCTTCACTCGTTTTGACACAAATCTTTCCCTCTCCCTTCGTAATGCATGCAACACATGAACAGTATTGGTAACTGCATTGCTTGTTGATGGAGGCATTTGGGGCATAGGATCAAGTGGCCCCATGCCCATAATCGCCAAGGGAACTGATACATACCGCAGTATCGCTTTCATAATGCTTGGCATCACAACATCTTCCGGAATGTTTGTCTTTAGTCGGCACCACAAGTTGTAGTCAATCCCAGATCCCCCCGAGTTGCCGCACTTGATTTCGCTATCATGTATAGTCATAAATTTCGAGTTTGCGTCACAAGAGGTATGGTTTCTGCGAGGCCATACTTTTCAAACACTTGAAGCAAGGGAAAGTATGCACCGGACAGGTAACACGTTCCTAGTTCAGCGGGATTCTTCAATCCCTTTTCGCTGTTATCAACAGGAATGTCTACAGTGTTTGACTTTCCTCCATAGCGATCTGACGACTCGTAGACCACAAAGCTATGGTAACCCTTTTTGAGAAGCTGTTGAGATGCAAATAGAATTCCCGAAGGCCCAGCCCGTAATACATCGATCCTCGCATTCCGATCTTTTGGAAACTTTGCGACAACATGGGGTTGCTCCATGATCATATTCTGACAGAGATAGCAGTAAAGAATTGAATCGGAACAGGTAAATGCAGATATGTAAAGAGTGCGATTTCGCCCTGGCTGTTGAAAATCTTCCACGGCATCGAATCTAACAACTATTCAGCATCAAAATGAGGAAAATAGTCGACTGTCATCTTGTGTGCTGCTTGCGATTCATGTACCGCGGTTCGGTTCCAATTGATCCATGAATACTTTTCTGACCGTCCAAAAGCATTCTGCAGTTGCTGATCCACACACAGTAAATTAACCCCCCATTTTAAAAAAAAATTGCTGATCAAGGCTCTGGCGTATATCATCCTGGTTGGTGTTGCAGAATGGCTTATCCTCCACCTGATATGTTGTTATCCATGAGGAGTCATGCGGTAGAATCCCGGAGTCTCCGCAATAAGTCAGAAGCTCATCCCGGCATGCATGAACTCCTACATTCCGTGCATACAAATGTCAGTATTGAGCCGCACCTTAGGTCTAGCCTGGTCAACGTAGTCTCGACAGTCATGTGGAAGCCTAACATGGACAAGGGCTGTGTGAAATGTGGAGGAGACTAATGAATGATTAATTTCTTCCTCCAGAATTGTCTTTCTGTCCATGGGAACCAGTCTTGGATCACAAGCGATAACTATAAGTCAAAGAACTCTGTCCTGGCTTCCTCACCTGAGGTAGCGACGGAAATGGACACACTATCTGGAGCGGTGATCCTCATCTTTATTTAATCTTTCGAATATGACAGGTATGCTGGCGAATTACTTTCGTACCGAGCGGACTTGCTAGCAACTGAGGTTTGAGTTGTAGTCGATGGCGTTTTGGGAACAAATAATCAGCCTTGACATGCGTGCAGATTCACTCATGAACAGATCTTTATATCGGCGTGAAAAGTGGAGGTCACTTGAAGAGTTTTGCGCCTAGGAGCCCCGAGCACACGATGGCGAATTAAAATGCTCATAGAATCTGTTCATGTAGTAATCAGTTACTGAAAGAGTTTCGCAGTGAAGAAGTTGATATAAAAAGCTAGTTTGGTATTTAGTTCAATTTCTTCATCCGCGAGCATTTCTTTACACGTTGTGGCAGTAAGGAGCCAAATTATGTCTCAGACACATGATAAGGAGTACATGCGTTTTCGGGCACACGCTTACGGATATGCCATCCATTTAATCTTTTCGAGGAGATCTACAGTTGATAGAATATGTGTAAGCTCGATAATGTGAAAGGGTTTTATTGTTCGCTGATTCTCCAAATTTCGAGGTTTCTGCATTGGATTTGAGGAAGGTCAACAGGGCGGACCTTATACCTTCTCTTCTATGATGCGCCCCTATGAAATGAAAATTCTTGATTTTTACAAGTTCCATCTACTTTTTAGTGTCCACGATCTGCGTTTGCGATTTCTCTCATGACAAATTGCAATTCAAGTAGCACTTCTCTCCACTTCTGTTTCGGTACTTTCTAGGAGTGTCGATACACATTATTATTTCTGCGCATGGCGAATTACCCAGTTAATACGAAGAGGGTGTAGAAACAATAGAATCGAATTTTTCTTCTTCTCTCCCTGCAGAACGAATATACAGCATGGAAGACTTAGAAATTCCACGTTTTTGAAGACCGTAATCACATTGTAATTTACGGTACACTTCGAAGTAGGGAGAAAAATACTTCTCCCCTCAAATTTTCCACAACTTTGAGCACTGGCACTGGTTCCTCCTTATCTGGAAGACGCTCTCCAGCACGATCGCAGATCATTATGAGTGATTTTCCCCGGCATGGTACAAAATAGCCAGGCTCTAAAGATCCTGGCTAGAATACTGGAACACAGGGCGGTTCCTTTATAGCAATGGAGGGAGAGGCTGAAAGATTGATGCTGTGATCTCAGAATTGGCATACGGTGGTCAATTTTCTATTTTCTGAATTTTTTAAATACTCAGAGACTACTAGTGAAACGTCAATACTTGACCAAAGGTGACACTTGACCAAAGGTAAAGTTTTAACTCAATGCCCCGATAGCGTGGCAATTAATTCTTATGGGCCCCTCTTCAGACCAACCTCCTTCGACAGCCTGTCTGTATCGAATCCTGGAACTTTACTTCCAGTCAGTTTTCCTTTTCCCTACGCTCACCTCCTCCTTCTACGATTATAAAATAAATTATATTATCTAATTCCTCTATAGATCCGCCTGGCGTTGGAGAGGTCGGTTTGGCCAGATCAATGGAGCTTTAAGGCTGAACGCGATCTGTAAGAGGGTTAGAACGACAGTTTAGATGGCAAAAAGCAATTTTACAAGGGGTAGTGTCTACCACTGATGCTCTGTGACCAGTGTAGGAAAAATGGTTCTTGGGTCTGAAGTTGACTCTCAACTTCCTACTACTCCAGACTTGGCTTGGAGTTGTCTGCCAATTTGCTTTACCTCTCCAAGAGGAGGCAGTTTAATCAGTTTATATAGACTTTTGGCTACCTCTAAAGTCCGAACAAAACTATAAACGATACCAGGAACTGCATAAAGACATTTTTGTGCGTTATATACTTTAATCCTAGAAAGATAATTAAGAAACGAACAATCGATCTAGTCCTCTCATTTCCCATCCCCTAGATAAGATCGAACAACTCCTGCAAAGTATCTATGCTACCCAAGCAGTCCCTGCAAATATCCACGAATGGCTGAAAATTCTATATTTCCTCTGAGGATACATCTAAACCACTAAAGATGTCCCATCTGGTTCCAGCGTCGGGACCACCTGGTCCATAGTGTACAGCCCCCGCCTTACCATTACAACGCTTTCCATGTCTCCCTCCCACTCATCCTCCTCGTCCTCCTCTTCGTCCTCCTCTTCATCCTCGCCGTCTTCCTCCCCATCCTCCTCTTCATCTTCATTTGCTTAAACCAGTTCCGGGACCGCCTACTCCTCAAAAGTCTCCCCAGCTTCATCTTCGACCTCCCCCTACTGCCCTCCTCCTACCTTCCGGCCTCATTTTCGATGAAAAAGCGACAAACGAAATCGATCACCTTTTTCTTGGTTTGCCGATGCAGATATTCGTCGCGGTCAGTGGGGACGAAAGGTAGTAGGGTAAAGGCGTTTAGGTGGCGAGTTTTGGAAATGATGCTGGAGTGGCATAGATTGTTCAATTTGGTGGATTTCGGGAGCGGCAGGCCATTGAGGGTGTTGCGAATAGGTAGAGGTAGAGAGGTAGTGAATAGAATGATCTGCGAGGTTTGAAACTTGGGATAAAGGGGTTTAAATAGGTTCCCGAGGGAGCATTTCATAGATTTGAAAAATAAAAAATAAATTTAAGAGGAAATTTGCAGTAGTGTATTTGCGCACCTTTTCCCAAAAAATGAATTTGGAGAAGGAGGTAAGGAAAAGGGAAGAACTTGATTTGGGATCGATTTAGAGGGGTGGACACAGTATTAAAATATCTAGATGAAATGGAAGTGAATGTCGAGAGGACAGCGGAAAGGATAAACAAGGATACGGCAGGAGAGATATTCTCCTCCGAAAGATGCTTAGAGTGAGGAGAGGCGCGAAAAGACCAGAACTACAAGCAATTTTGGACAAGAGAAGATACAACAGTAGATAAAAAGTCGGTAGATAACGACGACAAAAAAATTCAGTCCTGATTCTCGCGCTCCGAACAAGGGTGGCAAAGGATGATATCTTTCCATACACCTCCTGGCCCTCTTCCGTGGCTTTATATGGACAATTTAAAGCTATTGATAAACGTTCGGATAGCGGATAGAAAACTGGCGAGTCAGCTCGAATTAAAACAATCTGAAGTGGAAAAAGCATGATTGCTAGCAATCTGATCCCCCATGGAGACTTCTATAGTTTCTAATATATCTATCAATGTACTGCCGATACTGAGGAATGATTTACCTTGTAGTATGTCCGATGTGGCAACGCTGATGTTGCTACAGTCCCTTTCCTCATGACTTATTGCACAAATGCGCGAGCAGAAGAAAACAAGTTCTCATCTGGGTGCTTGTCAAGAAATTGGTTGTGCATGTCGGTAAACCTCCATTAAGGATTTGGAAAGTTTCCCATACAGTCGGCTCATTTGCAAAACTTCGCCACTTGCATCGAACCTCATATAGTTTAGAGCGTTTGTTATATCGTAAGGTGAGCATCTTGGTTATGGTCTTGTAGTGCGGGTGTTCTCATAAATAGTCCATAGAATATCTTCAATAACGTTTAGACTAGAGTTACAGAGCTCTCGAGACGCGAATTGTGACTTCTTTCTTCTTGTTGGTCACCAGATTTCTGACAACAGATACAAACGAATTCATGGTACCAATGACTTAATAAGGACCCTGTCATTGAACCTTGAGCTTTTGAACGGGACTGGACTGAATCTTCGCAACTAATAAGTACTCTCCTGTCTCAAAGTTCACCGCTTGGACATCGGTTTTAGCCTTGGGAGCATTAATTGAAGACTTCCTCTTCTTGCCTCTAGCTTCATTAACACTGCGATGCAAAGAATCTAGAGGTTGGATCAAAGAGGTGATGTTCAACATTTTCTGCGCACCAATGAAATCAATTGACAGTATTTTAGATCCAGGAGGTGCTAAATAGTGAAGTAAGTAGAGGTTTGGGGGAAATGTCTGTAAAACCTGTGAGAGGGGCAATGTTGCTCATTGAAGGTCACTTGGAATGGTTCAAGACGCTCTGAATGACAGAAAGGATATCAGTTCACTGGTTTTCGAGAATACGAACCTCAGAAGGTAGCGCCCTAGTTGCACGTAACATTTCTTTGCATACATGCTCCATGGTACCAATTGCTCGTGCGTCGTCTGCACTCTTATAATTATGATGAGCATGCATCTTGCGATTCAAAAAACACATGCGCTCATATTTGAAATGTGGTCCTTGGTATGAGTTCCATTGCAATGATACACAGAACAAAGAAAAACAGTTCATAAGACATTCCGCAGCATCTTCTGCTGTAGCTGACTCACGGACGTAGAGTACCACGAATGTACTCAAACCATCTTTCAATATAAGGCAGTAGTACATGCCTTTATCGGCTGGAACCATGTTAAGAAAGTCGAAATGCAGCAGCTCATTAGGCTTAGAGGCGTGGACGTCATGCCCCATTGGGCGAGGAATTTGCGTTCCACCTGTTTGAGGAGCAAATGCAAGCAGGAGTTGCAAAAGACAGAGATATCCTGCTGAATAGACGGCCAGTAGAAATTTTTCCTACTATCCTTCAGCACTGTTTCGTATCCACGATGGCGTACAGGTCAGCAATGACCAGCGATACATATTCTGTATTGAAGGTCTGTATCTGAAAGAGTTATCCAAACGGCGCCGTCTGTCTTGAGAAGTAGTTTTTCCGAGCTTCTCTGAAGGAATCCATCATTATACTCGTCGCTGTATCTCTCCCGTGAACTGTATATGTCTTGGGTCGATGCCCACGCGAGACTCTGCTCGACATTGGGTCCTAATGGCGCACTGAAAAGGGCGGAAATGCGCAAAGGAACGGACGTCTACTCTGGGCCTCCCCATCGAGGAAGAATATCAGCCCATATGTTTTGTTCTCCAGGGATATGGGTAATTTCATGGATGAATTACGGTATATTTATTGCCCACCTCTGGATTTTTGAAAGAACGCGCTGCTGAATACAATCGTTGACGATGGTGGGATTGAAAATAAAAGTCAAGTTTTTGTGGTCTGTGAGGAGAAGGGATCCTGAAGATCGGAATAGCAGATGTTAAAGAAGATCACAGGAAGTAACTGTGGCGTAAGCTTTCTCTTCTGACGTAGACCAAATAACTGAGGAGCCGTTAAAAGAAAAAGGAAAAAATGATAATGGCTATTCATGCTGCCCAGAATTCTCGAGAACCTTTCCAGAAGACGGGAACTGAGTGAGTATAGAGGACCAGTGAAACTACGAGTCACCGGTAAGTAAACAGAGCAACTTATCTGGACTTGGAAGCGTAAGAGAACATGCGTGAGAAAGAGATTTTTTCACATTCTTAAAACACTCTGAATGGGCATCAGTCCTCCCGGATTCTGATAGAAGTGGTTTGCCGACCTTACCCTTAGTCCTCCTGTGAGGCAGTGTAGAGACAGACTCCAAAAGTTCATGCAGTGGACAAATAACTGTAGAAAACTGTACGATGCTAGAGCCCCTCCAGCCTGGAGCACAAAAAAATGCTGTAACGGGGCTCCAGTTCTATGCTCAGGCATCGTTATAAGCCCAGTAACAGTTTCAGTATTAAACCGAACTCCTTACTTGGAGATGAGCCTGCCACACCAATCTGCTTTCGCCTTAAAAAACTTACACTTTTTTGAGTGAACTTTGAGACCAACCTTACGACATATCTCAAATAAATCGCGAAGTTAACTAATAAGGCCCGGAATTCTGTTTTAATGGCCGCACATATCGTCAATCTATTGAAGAATGCTGTCGCAATGATCCCGGATGGGGTTTGGGATAGTGATTGGAACTAGAAAACTGCGTTTGTTTGTCCATGCAATACGTGATATGGTTTAATGACTTCCTCATCCGCCTGAATGCTTTGACACTCCTGGGAGTTTGGGTGAAGGGGTACTTGTCAGTATCCGTGGCAAAGGTCGAATAGAAAGAAGAACTGAGACCCCTGAAGTTTATAAATTATTGCATTCAACCGCGGCATTGGTCATGCAATCTCCTCAGCTAGGGATTGAATGACTCGAAGATCCACGATAAACCGAAAATCTTCTGCGGAGCTAGATTTAGTTACCAGTAAAGGGGCAGAAGCCCAACGACTACAGTTGTTCGGGAAGGCTATCAAGGCTACCAGGGAACTGGAATGATGGGGCTGGTTCCGTTATTTACGGTTCTTTCAATGCAGGTATATTTGCGAAATCCACATCACGGACTTCCTTTCGAATTTTACCAAGATGAGAACGAATTTCAAAACCAATTGGGGTAAGCAAAGGTCTCGAAAGCAATGCTTCGTCCATGGGGTGAGGGAACACCAAAATTCAACGTTCTTGAGCCGTAATAGGCCTACGATACTATCAACAGTAAGAGTATTGCGGGCTTTTGTAGAAGATGAAAACAGCTTGAGGTCCTCATGGCTTGTTTTGTCAGAGATTGCCGGCTGTATTTGAATTGTTTCTTGCAACTCCAGTATATGAACATAAATACCGGCGTCATACAGGGCATCTATATGGTACTTATTAATTGAAGCGTAGTCGGATCCATAATTTACGTTGCCCACGACCAGCCTTTGTCATAAATGCGGCCTGAGAATCTTCCAGGGGCAGTTCTAGTGATGCAGACTAGTTTTTATTCTCCAGCACTGACGTTAAGCCTGGTTTATGTTTCTGAAGGCCCTCTTGTAACATTTTGAAACGTAGTTCAGGAGTTTTATGTGTTCATTCTCGGACAAGGTGCTTCCCTTCACATACAGGGTTCCAAAAGTCGGGACTTTCCTGGTCTTCATTATCGTTTTTCAACAAAACATGAAAAATTCGGGATGCAGTATCGTCTGGACTTTGTGGCACGTAATTTTGTAGGTTTGGAGATCCGCAATTTTTCGGCTTAGGAACTTTCGAGGGTTTCTTGTTGCTTTTATTGTCCTCTGGTGGAGAGCCAGCTCCTGAACTACCATTACTTGTAGATGTATTGTACCTTTAAGAGAAAACGGCATCCTCAGTGGGATATTGGCAAAAAACGAACCAATCTTTCTGAGGGCTCCGCTTTGGCAACTCTAGTGCACCCTGTTTGCGCTTAAAAAGAGGCTCTGGTCTTTGTTACATTCACAGATGCTTAATTGAAACTTCAGGAGCATCTTCAATAGGAGATACACAATTTCGTCACGAGAGGAATTTGTGGTAGGTTAGGAGCAAAGAGCAGATGCGAAAAGGAGCATCAGGATCGCTCATTCGAATGTATACATTTGACTTTACGAGCTTCTGTATATCCTGGGGAGATGGATCTTCAAGAGAATCGTCAAGGTCCTTTTCGAGCCAATACTGAATCATCAGGTCAAAAACTTTGTCTACATATCGGGCTTCCTTTCCAAAGTACTGGAAGAAAACGAGTCCTTGCAACAGATCCGTATAAATGGAAGATTTAAGAGACATTAGAAGAGTATTTGAACCGGTCTTGGCACCATCATAAATCGGTAAAAGGTAGAGCTCTCTGTCTTTGACAAACTTACGCACCCCCCGCTTGCCATAAAAGGGTGAGGTGGGGATGGGAAATTGTGGTAAGAACCGATTGGCCAGAGAGGCCATCCGATCCTTCCTGGTTAGTATTGTCCTGGAGCGATGACATTGAAAGAACTTTGCTGGTGCCAAAAAAAAGACTGCCAGTGATCACTGTAGTACTACGTGGTCAGGATAGACCAAAGGAAAGTAGAGTATATGGTAACAGTGAGAAAGTTGTACGGATGATACATTTCCCTACACCTTCTAGCCCTCTTTCGGGGCTTAATATGTATAAACTAAAGCTATTGATCAACGTTCGGATACTCTGTAGAAAACTGGCGAGTCAGCTGGAACGGAACCGATCCGAGGTAGAAAAAGCATGGATGCTAGCAATCTGATTCCCATGGACACTACCGTAGTTTATAATATATTTATATATGTCCTGCCGATACTGAGGAATGAAATCATATGCAGGTTGTCCGATGTGTAAATGCTGATGTTGCTACAGAGGTCCAAAATGACTACCAGCTTGTTTCTTATGTAGACCTCCAAATATTTCAAATGATGGCAAAAAATATTTTGTTCTTTAGAGACTTAGGGATTGAATCCATAGGTACGGAAAAAGAATAAAACATTTTGCCCTCTGGGCGTGAAATGGTCTATTTCAAGGACCTACAGGGGTCATAATATGTTTTTCATATTTCTAGGGATAGTTTCATCTACTGAAATAGTTCAATTTAC
Source organism: Kappaphycus alvarezii (assembly GCA_002205965.3). NCBI lineage: Eukaryota > Rhodophyta > Florideophyceae > Gigartinales > Solieriaceae > Kappaphycus > Kappaphycus alvarezii. The sequence continues at coordinate 415,476 of NADL03000610.1, read as the reverse complement.
ATTATTTCGTATAATTCCAGCTACTGCTTACCATTCAATATTCCAATTCCAATGGATCCTTTGCAGAACTAAATTAGTATGCTATAATAAATTTGATTTTCGATCCACGGGGATTGGTCTAAATTTGAAAATGGCGGTAAAGCTATAAAAGAGAATCTTAGTATAGAAAGAATCACTACCTAGCCCTCATAGATCCTAGGTTTGCGCTTTTGTAGAATGAGCAAAGGTTTGGCTGTTTTACTCTTGGAAGATTCATCCGATCTATGTCATGGTTTTCCAGAATTGAATGTGTAGATTGATGCTTTAATTTTTATAAATATCCACCTCAAATGAATCCTACTGTCCTTTTAGAGCAAGAGACATATCTATGACGTTGATTAGTACTTTAAAGAGTCGTTTTACCCTTCTAAAAAAAGAACTTTAAAGAAACAGTACGTAAAAAGATATAATGAAATCAGCAAACCCCCATATCTAACTCTATCTGGATGAAACAATTTCATCCTTGCGAATATGGTCCTCTCAGTAGCCAAAGACGTCCGGTCGATCAGAGCGAGTGATTTTTACTTGGACCAGATATTTTTAATCTATTCACGAGGGTACTTCTTTTGGTTCATTCAAACCCAGGGGGTGGGCCGTTTTCATTCCCATGGTCAAATTGGGCTCCCTTTCTAACTTACAGCAGACAAGATGTTTAGAAAGAGGTTAAATGTGCTGGAATAGCCGCTTGAGGATTGGAAAATTAAGGTTACTCCTAAGCTGAGAGTAATCGCAGGCGCCCACTCGAAAGACACTCTTCACCAAAGCTCGAATTATACTTTTTGTGACCTTAGTTTTATTTCGTGGATCTCATTCTTTCCATAGCACTATTGATCGCTAAGGAACATTGAAATAATTTTTTTATCTTTTTCAAAGAGTTTCGAGATATCTTGCGTATTTCTTTTTAAAAGTAAGTTAACTCCTATTTTATATCTTCATGAGCTGCTTACATTTTAACGAGATGTTCAAAACTGGTTTTTTAGGTGAGTTCGTATTCTTTTTTGCTTTAAAAGGTAGTGAAAGTTACTTGACAACAAAGTAGGACTTCGTTTTCTATTTTGCGAGGACATTTTTTTATGGTACTATTATATCACCTGCATAAATTCTTTTGATTGAGAAGAACGCCTAATTTCAGTCACTTTCTATGGATATTATGCACCTTAAATGACTTGGGATCAGGGCTGTGTAACCGGCAAACGTCTAAACTATCGTGAATAGTTATTTATCTCTCATTTGAACAATTATTGTAGCGTTGGTGCCATTCTAAATTCGCGCCATGTACCTAGAGGTGATAGTTGACTCCAAAGATTTACAAAGCTACCTTTCCTTGATATATAGTACTGATTTAGATAGTATAAACTTCGAGATTTATACAAGACATAAATTTTCGAGAAACATAGGTTCGCACATAGCTATTTGCAAACAGTACTTTTGTACAAAGGAAAATAGATTAGAATTTAATTAAACTCAAATGATATATAATTCGTATTGGGCCACTTGAAACTCGACACTACATATAGCGGAGTGCCCGAGGCGACCATTGGGACTAGAATCATAAGGTTGTTTACTGAAAATATGCCTAGTTGAGTGCTTACAGGTCTCACCAGGGTAATCTGTATAAGAACATTTAAAGAAATTTAAAATATGAGAACCTGGTACAGAAAGAATACAAATCCAATTCATCTGGACGTTGATTCGGGGCCCTGGGAAATTGCATTACTTTTTATTAAGGTATGGTATTTAATAGACGTTTGAAGGGTTTAAAAAGAGGAATTGTCAGATTAATATTCAAAGCCACGAGAGCTAGAAGTGACGTAGCGTTAAAATCTTTAGTAGACAGAAAAAGTTTACCGCGAAGATTTAGCCTTTCCTTTTTTTCTTCGGGTTTCTTTTTTAACCCATAAGTGATGTCGTTTCTGGTGCAATATTCAAAACATTTAAGTAAAATTGACTGCAGTTTCATGAGAAAAACATCACATGCTTATCTTTCGCTTTAATATTCATAATGCTAAATATATATCGCACACATGATCTTACAATTCTAGCAACAAGAAGAAAAGAGAAAAACAGTCAGCCCTCGTGTTGAAGCTCATTTTTTGAAATCCTTCGAACATGACGGGCCAGCTTTTTTGTGAAATACTAAACCTAGATCAGTTTGAACATCTTTCTGATGTAGTTAATAGCGCTTATTAAGTTATTCATGCGCTTGAGAAAATTTTAAAGAGTTTTCAGAAAGTCATATTGGCTAAAACACCAAGAGTTGAAAACAGTACATGATGCATGTAACGGAAGTATATTTCTGACTGCGGCAGCTGGTGATTGCTCTTTTTAATACCTAGTGTACTTTAATCCTCCTTTTCGATAAATTTTCAGTGCGTTAAGAGTACAAGAGAAACTTTCTGGGCTTCTTATTAGATCATAAAGCCAAATTTGTTCACAAAATCGTGGCGCCATTTGGAGTCTTACGAAATGGGTGGACAATGAATATTGGTGGTCCGCTATTCACAATTATTCTCATGTGCATTATAACTAGTGGATAGCAAGCACAATAGCAATTATTCCTGTTGCGTACCGAAATTTTTACAGAGCTCGCATCTAGGGGTTAAGTTGTTGAGATAGAAATATTTCATGAGCAGCTCACACTTTAGATGATTAATAGCATTATCTATACAGATCTAACACATTAGTTCAAAAAAATATTGCCAAACTTTAAAACATAAGTGTATACTTAGCAGAGAGTTGTTTATTGGCACTATTTGCAGGTCATTAGTCTTTTTTTCTTAGATTCACGCTTCCCGGCGTCACATTCGTAGAAAAGTTGCACCAAAGTAGTAAAATTACAAAAATATAGTAATACGATCACGGTTCCGGAGATCATGAAATTATTTGTTCAATTAGGAGCATATAAAGAATTAATTAAGTTGAAAACCATGAGACGGACTCATATCTTGACCACCGGAGCAAATATCGCTATCGCTTCCGTTTTGAACTGCTATATACAATGAGAGATCTCATGAGGAATTTGAAATACTTGGAAGTTACTACAATTGATTTTACAACTCCGAAAAGTTAAATTAAAGTCCATGTTTTACCCAATTTTCAAAAGAAGGCCGGGTACTAGCAAAAGAAGGGAATTTAAAAAGTGTGAGCTAGGTTTGTTATGGTTATAGTTTAAAAAAGAACTTCTTTCTGGTGTAAAGGAGGTATTTATCTAATGTAGGAGTTCTTTTATATATCAAAATACGTACTAAGTTGCCATGGAAGTTGTCTTTTATATATTTATATGTAACAGATATCTTTATTTGGGTATTCAGAAAACTGTTTACTCGACAAGGTGATAGTGGAAGTAGAGTAAATATGTATTTTAGGAATCTGGTTGTAATCAAGGTGACTTATTCGTACCATATAGAGAGCCAGAAGGAGATATTTTATCGGTTAACATCAAAGAACACATCCCTGATGTTCTACATGAAGCTTTTATTGCATCAAGTGGATTAAAATCCTGGCTCAAAGACTTGTACAGCAGTTCAAACAGTTTGACCTGAAATTGGTATAGATTTTCTTTCAAGATGTTCAAATCTCTGCATATACATTTCTACATGTAGTGAATGATTTTTTTCTGGCCAAAAAACTGCAGGGTCTTGGTTTTTGAACAACAGGAGTGTTGGCCCGGGAGGAAAAGGTGAAAAACTTCTCTTTCGCTTGCTTTGCTATGAATTTGTCAAAAATTACTTTTCGTAGCGTACAGTACCGAGTTACTGCTGGAAATCATGTCTATTAGAATGGAATAAAAATTCCCCCGAGACAGCAAGAAATGAAGGACCTATTCGAAACCGTTTAAAGTGACGATATGATGTGATTATTAATAGCATTAATTTCTTTAGCGATTTTGGGAACCATTGTGCTCACACTTCCGTAATTCTATATTAAGTTATTATAGAGGGAGGTTGTACCATCAATAGTAGATATTATAATATCGTGCTCATCCCGGATTGACTCGAAATGTGAAAAAAAGACGACCAGAAGAAAGAATTATAGGCTATTAATCCCAGAAATGGGATTCAGAAAGTATCATTCGAGGACCAAACATTTTCAGGATCCCTCAACTGAGGAAGGGCGTCACGAAATTTTCAGATGAAATTTAGTTACAAATTTGGTTTGCACCCTGTTTATAATGGTATGGTGTTTACCCAGAGAGGGAGGGGATAAAATCGCACAAATACAAATGGGCGGGTGTATTAAGGGATTTGGATCACTGGAAAAAGAATTGTTCGACTGTAGATCCAAGTCAACTGCAGAAGTAATGACAAGTCTGAATGGTCAACAAGGGGTAAGAAGTAATCAGACTTCCCATCCTCGACCATAAGCGAGCAGAATAGTAGATAGTTGGAAGTAACTTTAGTTAGATACAATGAAGTCGCAGCGCCTAGATTGGAAGGCGATTTGTATAAGGAAAATGCGCTATCTTTTTCTTTTATTTTGAAAAGGCTGCACAGGTACCGTATTGGCACTATACGAGAAATTTTCGTAGCACAGAACTCTAATCCTGAAGAGAAGTGAATGCAGATTGGTTTCTGGATACCTCTGTTGATTTTTAAAAGAGATTATACCTTTTCATACAGCACCTACCACATCTGAGAATGAGATCAAGAAATAGCACCAGAGAAAGGTATGATATACGTTCCAACCCGGGAAGATTCGCGGCTCACGAAGGTTTTCTATTATATTCTGTGGACCTGAGCCAGTCATAAAGCAGGAAATTTGTCAAGCTATTGGTTGGTCCGTGGGTTGTAATGTATAGTCTCGGAAAAATTGGATACTTTCTCAAGGATCAGGTCGAGAAAAAATCAAACGTACATGAAAATAAACGTAGAACAATTTGAGATAGAATGGTAGAGAGCAGAGATTCTACTCAGAGTGTATTATGCGACACCTTGGGCATAGTTGTTAAATTTAGGGGACATCGAGTTTAGGATAGAAGAAATTATAGGCAGTCCTAAGCAGCAAAACAGAATTTAAAGGTTGACTTATGCGGGACAAAATCGGCCTGTGAAATTCCGAAACTAGTTTTCCTGACTATCCATTAATATTTTGCGGTATTCGTTATTACAAAATCCATAAGAACAAGGCCTTTCAGTGAAAGTTTTGCAAATCAAGAAGGAGATATTTAATTTCTTGAGAAGGTAGCTAGATTCTGGAGACCTACATATCCAGTAAGTAGGTCTCTACTCAAAAAGAACCACATTGGCAAATAATAAAAACTACATAGCTATCTTGGGATGAATGTAAGGACTACTGAGGGTCATGAATAACGCTCTCATCGTTGATCTCCTGACTGTGCATGATTTTTGCACCTCCAAGTGTATCATATCTCATGATGGGTGAATATTGTACCGACTGAACGCAATGACGATAACGACCTTTTTAGTAACAGTACTTTTTCAAATCTAAACCAAAATAACTCTTTTGTATGAAATGGAACGTGCAGGTTTGGCTGATTTATATGCAGTGAGATACGATACCTCTTCTGCCATAAATAATCGTGAACTCAATAATATCCACCCGGTAGCAGTGATTGCACAGTAACAAATATATCATTGGCCCACGTTGCCTGATTTGCCTCCGAGGCAAAATGTATCAACTCTTTCTTGATCGTTTATATTACTGTGCATGATTTAATGTGCATGTCTCGTAGAAAAAGCAGGGTTCAGAGCTCACGGTGGAAAGACTCTTTGAAGATAAGATTACGAATATTGAAACTTCAGTAGCGGAGAAACAAGTCAATGAGACTGGAGCTGGGATGGTGGCAGCAGTTATATTTCCTTTAATTACGGTAAAGGAGGCTCAGTATTCTCAAGCCAGCTATGTGAACGCGAAGGTAGAGAATTTTAGTGACGCATTATTTAACGTTAACATTCGAAGAAATTACAGTACATGTGTTTCACAGTGGAAGCAGATCGGGATGACACTGAAAAATGTAGTTTTTTGGTAGAAAATGCAAGAAAAGAATAGACTGGAATTTTAATTTATTACGGGAAGCGGGAAATGCTGGGGGCAGGCTGTTCGGCAAACGGAATATAGGAAAAAGTTTGAATCAGAAACTGCAAAAACGGGCGTATCATTAGAAAATATATGGGAAATATGAAATACTATTATCAGTAGTCAGAGGAAGACGCAAAGATCAAATATGTAAAAACAATCTCCTGCATCGACGACATCAACTACGCCATACTGGTTTTTTCTATCATCCAAGCTGTAATTAATATCAAAACACACCGTTTAAAAAGCCGTAACAGCGTTCTAGGAATAACAGGAGTAAGCCCTACCAGACTTATATATTACAGAAAAGCTAGGAGTTGATTGGAAGAGCGACGGAATTTATGGCTGAGAGTCTCCAAGCGCCGGAACAACGCAATATGACTGCAGATTAAAATGAATGACTAAGCGCTGCTCATCCACCGTTATGTATGGTTTCTATAGAATAGTTAAAAAAGGTAGTTGCTTTGAGTGGTATAAAATGCAGCAGCTTAAGTAGTGCAAGGTCAGTTTTAATACGGATATTGTATTTAAAGTGTAGAACTAGGGCAGCTAATATTGAGCCTGGTGAGGTACCGGAAACTTAATATAAACGCGTGCCACTGCCGATCATCATTGTTGGAGACAATAAGTTTTTATGAAGTGTATGATTGTTTACATCCTTACTATTCTCATAAGAATTTTCTGTATTAGTAAAAAGCACTAACCAACTTAAATAATCTCTAAAAGATGAACGAATTGGCCTTTTGCAGTTTAATATGCCCTTTAAAAGGATATATTACGCCTCAATCGGTGATGTAGGCACAAACATGTCCTATTTGAACATCATTGCGCCTTCTTTTTTCGCATTTACAGTTTTAGATATTGTTTCTATACTCTTGTAGCTAAGATTTTACTTCAACGCTTCTAAAGAGGTAGCCATACAAACAAATACATTGACTTCAGTGTTTTGAGAACTTTCATTCACCTACTTATCCTTCTAGATTGCTTTTTTCTTATTTTTAAATAAGTTAATGGTTAAGGAAAATGCTGAACGTTATTCTAGATAAGGGGCCACGATCTAATTTTTACATCTTTCAAGCTGTTTTATCTCTTGATTGACATTTTACTCGATCTGAAATATCTGAAGAGAAAATAAATTCTACAGATGGAGCATCGCCACCATTCGAGACGAAAAGAGTACAAATTTCAGATTTTAAGCGCGGCTGTCCATGAAGACGGGCGAAGTGTTGTTACGTTTAATGAAGAGATCAACAAATGTCCGGACGGTTTTAGTAGAACCGCAAAAATATGAGTAGCTAAGAAAGATCTAGTTTATCCTTCAACCCGCAAATAAACTCCAAATTCCAAGTGAGAAATTATTCGGATTCTGAAATTTGGAAATAGAGCAGCGCGGAATGTAGGGGATCAGCATAGTAAGGATTCTCAGTTATGTATTTCTCGGTCGTAGTTAAGATCAAAAGTAGTGAAAAAATCTCTACAAGAAAGTTACGACGCTAAAAACTCTCACCTCATTTCACCTCAAGAATGATTTTCTTGAAAGTGAATGTGTCAAAGGACATTGTAAATTAGTTATCTATGGAGTACCTAATGGGCATGTTGTGCAATTTTAAAGATTTCAGACATTATAAGTTAATATTTTCGTACCAAAACATGTGAAACATCTAATGCTTGATCAGCTCTAGGCAGTGAAAGAAAGAGTAAAATCTAAAAAAACTACGTTTTACTAGTGGAAAATTGCTAAATCGTATTTATGATAAGTTAATATCATATGGGTAGATACGGAAACGAATTTATTTTCTAGCTGATGCAATAAAATATTATTGTCATTTATTATGTTTTGGTATAAATGAATGAAAACACCCAGAGCACAATAAAGTCGAATAGCTATCATCTTACTGTCATTATCACGAAAATATGGTCTGTTATAATGTATTAAACAGTGTTTGAAATATTAGAGCTTCTTTCATGTGCATTTCGAGATAAAATTGGGAACAATTTCGGTAAAAATGGCTGGTTTCTTTCTGCGATTCCAGTTATCCGCATTTCCGGGGTCAGTATCAATCTGTATATTTTCAAAAAAGCTATACTTTGACTTATGAAAATCTCAGCAGCGGATCCCTGAAGCGTTTCAAGTATAAAATAATATTTCAATACAGTACTTCCATCACGAGAATGTAACTTTGTATGGTCTTTACAAGAGAATTGTTCACAGAGTTGTTTCTATTCAGAAAATAAAGACCTGTGTTGCAAAAAAACTGCTACGTGCTACTTTTTATCCCCTTTTCTTATTTTTGTCCCAAAATAAATTAAAATATTCAATTAGCACAGAGAAAATCCTCTTTATTCACTGCTCTTTTCTATTGAAAAACAAACTGCAGAGATCATCAAGGACCTTTTCCAACTTGTCAACAAGGCATATATTGTTCAAATTGAAGTAATTTGCTATCTCCTGAAGCGGATCATGGATACGAAAAAGAGGGCGGATAACTGCTCCATAGCTAAAAGAATCCAAAATTATTTTTCTGTATTACGCAACGCGAATTAGTGAGAACAAGCTATCAGTGTGCTAGCTGGTCATAAAAAATTTCAAGAGCAACAACATATGCTCTTTTGGATGAAAATTTGGATGATTGCAATCCGGTTCAAAGTTCAATTCCGGTATATAAACGGTTCGGACAGTAAAAGGACAGGAAATATAAACAGAAAATCTCAAGTCGGGTCAAACAACATCCTTTCTATAAGTTTCTATAATATTACTGCCGTTGTTAGGCCAAATCAAAATACCGTACCAGGATCATTATGGATTTCCACTCATCTTTGTTCACCTGAAAATAATAAACAAGTAATATCTCTCGAATCATACGCAAATTTAAGCTTGTTAGAATTTTCTTTTAACCGTATTGGTTGCAACAAAGTTGTGTTCAGGTACAGATATTATCAACTTTTTGCACGTAAGATTATCAAAACGTTATTGTGCATCACTTTTACAAATTTCTATACAGTAGTTGGAATCATTTTGCGAGTATCATGTGGCTATAGTTAATCTATTATTATCTTGACCTGGCTTGGGACAAATCTATGCTACTCAGAGTTGTTAGCAATGTGTTCGGCTCTACTTAATTCTGATACTGCGAGCATTGAAAAATGAATTGAAGGAGAAATCGGTACTGAAATTAAGATGCCATTTTGGGCGCGGCAAGTGATGCCAAGGGCAACGGGATATGATCTGCCTTTTTCAATTCTGTTGTAGGCAACTGAGCAAGCTTTTCGCTCGTAAACATTAAAATAGAATAGCTTGATGGATATACTCTCGGAGATGGAGATTATACTGTGTCACGAAAGAAGGGACCGAGGAGTGATATAAATGTGGCTTCAAATCTTGTTAATATCATTTTTTGAATGTCTTCCACTGCCATCACTATCCTCCCGAAATTTCATACTTTATCGAAAAGAAAAATCTAAAATTCGCAAAAGCCATGTGGTATTTTCTTATTGGTCGATATATGTATGACATGATTCCAATTTCATTTCTTTTGAATTTCAAACATTTATATCAACCTTATATAGGGGTCTCATTTTGATCCTCTGTCCAATTCTGATTTCAACACATATTAATGCGTCAGTTGAGAGTTTCAAGAAACTTACTGGTTATTTCTAAATATTTTCAATTTTTTTTACCATTTGAAACATATTTTGATTACATAGATAGAAGAATATGTCCTCATATTTGGCCTGAGTCCGAACATACACCTGAGTATTGTACATTGATTTCCACCTTTTTAAACCTCATTTACTGTGAATTAACATTCATTTACTTCGCAGTAGTGTAAGACTTTTGCTACTTGCATTTTAAGTATATTTCCGAGAAGTGCAGTTCCGCACGTTTCGCACGCTCTCTTCCCCTACCAACGTAGTATAGACAAAGCTTTTGCTATCTTTAATTTATATCTATCCTCACATGACGCACTCTTTGTACCCATATAAGAACAAAATAGCTGCCCAGTGTAGTGAAATAGAAATATAGCTCTTATTTGGGGTCTCAAAAATTTTATATAAAAGAATTGCCTTACAATGTAAAATTCTTATTAGAGTATAGTGGAGCTCCATAGTTTCTACTGTACATACTCATTGTGACAGAGCATCTCTTCGGATAATGAATACCACCCCTGTCTCCCATCGCTCAGAATGTTTTATTTCCTGATTGAAGGACATGTAATTCTGTTCTTCTTGAGCTTCTATCAGAAGACAGAACATCCGCCAGGAACTGGGCTCCTTTTTGAAAAGCTTTTATCTTAATATTCCAATATCAATCCACTCAAACATGAAGCAGGATACTGTGGAATCCCATAAGGGGGTGGAATAGTACTCCGAAAAGAGCATCTTGCTTCGCTAGTTAAAAAAAGAAAAACTTGAGGAGGAATGAGAAATTTAACTCGCTTATTTTTGCTGTTCTAAATGTAATTTTACGGCACTTTATCTCATTCTATGTTCCCATTTTTGGTTGTTTTCATTCTTTTCGGGATCACGATTCCAAACTTTTTAGCGCTTTCATGGTACACATATTCTCCTTCGAGTTCATCTGCTCTGAAAGTAGAACATAAAAACTTTAAATTACTAACCATATGAATGCAACAGCGCCTCTGGTAATCTGATTCGGTATGGTCACCATTTCATAGTCATCTATTTGTACCACTTACGGCAATTTAAGCGTTGAATCCATCAAACTGTGGCATTTTTATGCTCCCAGTCTCTCCTTCAATGAATTGAAATGTTCCTCGAGATATTTGATCAACCTTGCCGTAGTATATCCCTCAACGGAGTGACGAATGAGTATTACACTGAGATAAACAAATAAATAGATAAAATTAAGGCAATCTAAATTACCCTGTGAGTCAAAATTATGTTTAAAAGGGTTAAAATAAACTCGAAGGGATCATTTCTTCACTCAAAACTTTGTCCAAGAAAATGTTGAACTGAATAAATCTGTAAGGTCGATCCGAGAATACTTTTCATAGTTCTTCTCTACAATATCTGGGTCTCTTGTGTATAATTCCACTGTTTTCTATATTTTTGAACATTTTCCTACCTGAACCTTCAAGGTGGAGATAATTGGTCGTTTTATATGGCACTTGCCGAAACAGTTGGTCCTCCGTGTGACCATCTATCAACGTAATTGTCAATTTCCCCATTCTGAGCCACCATCAGGATACCATCTGTACGCTTCTCTAGCCCTTTACTGCGAGATTTTGTAGAAACAATTCTCCCACTGTACTCTTGACTACATCAATGAGGCTCATTTCATATGTATTCACCAATTTCGTGGTTGGTAAGGGTTCAAAGAATGATTGATCCCATAAAATGCGGCGTTTCTTCAACTACGGCTGAAAAAGACGAACTTTAAGTGCGGAAGTGTAACAAAATTCTTCTGTAAATCAACACTGCAATCTGTGTATCCTTTCCATGAATGGCTCCATCTTTATTTTAATTCAAGACTGCCCACACATCTTCAGTTCATCTCACAACTATTCTCCGACTTTTTGTCGTAAACCGCGTATTGACGGAGTCCTTTTTGAGTCAAACACCTCAAATTATGTACTATGTGCTTACTATTTCATCAACACGTATATGCGCAGATGGAGCGACACATTGCTTTAAATAGTCATGGAGCTTTAAATGAATTTTTAAGCTACCACATTTTATTATCACGTGGTCTTCCTTTTAACTCTGAGAAGGGATCAAAGCAGAAACTAGCCATAGACTCAAAACTCCTGCCTGATATGACGTCTCCAAACTTGGGAGCTGGAATGTACTCCTGCCAAGATTCTTCTCAAATATTAAAGCGCTTTAGAAATGTTCTCATGCTTGGAAGAATTGTAAAAATATCAAAATCTCGCCGGTTGTAATACAATGTAAGTTGATCGAATAAATGTCAAATTCGTAGAGACTGCCATCAACTAAGGTAGAAAAGGAAAATTTCCATACAGGACTCCAACAAAGAACAAGCTGGAAGTAATTTCCATCATCCCCGTGCAGTATCTTTAAGCTCTATATCTCGCCTATTTAATGAATTGGTTTGTGTGGATCATTTTTTTGTGGAAAACTTGGATATTTTTCACATTATGGACTCAGTGACCAGATATTCAACTGGTTCAATAGTGCCCTCCTGAAGTATGGAAAATTGCATTAATTGTATTGAGACTCTATGGTTAACACCATTTTGGGACCCTAACAATTTAATGGTAGATCAGGCGTTTGACAATGATATTTTCAGAAGCTATCTTGAGGAAAGAGGAATTTCATTTTGTCCTATTGGTTCCCGCCGCAAAAATTCTATTGAGTCGAAACATAAAATATTGAGAGACATTAATATCCGTTTAAAATATCCGATTCTTCTGCATGTAATACGGTTCGTATTGCTCGAATGTTTCAAATATCGAAAAATTTATATGGAAATGATGTTGATTCTTCATACGACCTTGCCACTGGTCACACTCGTCCCATCAATAATTCTGGTCCTCGAAGTCTACCAAATGATTTTCAGAGAAGCTCATAATGAGCTAATAGCCAAGAGGAAATTAAATCTTATTCTAAAATCAAAGTCTGTGACCGATATCCCAGTTAGTATTGGCGATAGTGTGGAAATTTTTTTTCATCTACCAAATCAGAAAAGAGGATCTTGGTCATCGCCAAAACCAGTATTGAAATTCGACAAAAAATCTCTTATCGTCACAGTACCTGGATCCAATGGAAAATTTAAACATGCGGCAATTGAAGATGTCCGACATTCCGTTTCATCTAATGAACTAGCATACCAAATTCAAAAGGCAAATGATTTATTGAATCAGTCTATTGAATATTCTGTTGAAATATTTCTGATGAAACAAATATTACCGAAGTGAAGAATGTGGGCGAAAACAATTTTGACGATCATTCTGATGATGGTAATTTTAACCCAAATATGAATACTGATGTCGAAAAATATAATGAATCAGAAAGAGATGTAAATTTATCAGAATCTAAAAACATATTATCTCTCGAACATGTTCCGATTGAATCTGAACTTAGTTCCCTACACCCTAAAAATTTAATTCATATCCCTATTGATGAAAACGATGGAATTGATGCGCAGGAAATTGAGTTGTTACCTGGAACGGAATTGAAATCATCTGAACAAAAAGATCTGAGTTTTTATCATAAAAGGTCTGGATCTAAAGAATTTTTACTTCATCAAGCATATGGAATTCCATCTCATATTATTTCAAATGCGTACAATACGGAAGAAAATAATTTTCTCACTACCTGTTCAAAAATTCATGTTTCAAAAATTCCTCCTGACTCGAATGTAATATCCAGTCACGTTTTATACAAAATAAAAATTTTGAATGATGGAAAATACTATTGCAAGGCTCGAATTGCTCCGCATGGATATGAGGAAAAGGAGAAAAATATTTTGAGAACTGATTGGGAATCTTATTCTCCGATGGCAATCAGAATTCTCTTATCAATTGTTACAATTTTTAAATGGAATTTATCAAAGGTTGATGTCAAGTCTGCATTTTTACAATCTGTATCAGCATTACGAGATGTTTATGCGAGACCTCCTCGGGAATGCTCGGAAAACTCCTTTTATTGGTTATTACTGTCTGCTTCATATGGTTTAGTCAACGCGAATGCAAAATGGCAAATACAGTCGGATAATACATTCTTTGACCTCGGATTGAAATCAGTTGTTTACATACCCCAATTATTTTTCATGAATTCAAAAGGATCATTAATTATGCTTGTCGTTAAATTGGTCCATGATATACTTATTACTGGACCAAAAAAAAATTAAGAAGCAATTTATACGAAATCTTGGAAAAGTATATAAGCTTGGTATAATCGTACATAGTTCTGGATCTTTTAATTTCAATGGAGTTAAAATTACGCAGTTCGATGACTATAAAATTAATGTCTCAGCTGATGAAAAACTAAATGGACTGGAACCTCATTCAATATCAAGAAATCGTCGAAAACAACCTGATGAAGAAAAGAACTCTTTTGAAAACTTCGCTTTTAATTCGTTAAATGGTTCAATTGTCTATTTGGGTATGGTTGCATCTCCAGTGTCTGCTTTTACAGCAAGTTATCCACAACAGAAAAGGTCAAATCCATTGGTTCGTGATTTATCTATTCATTCTTCTATGTTTTGAAATTTAAAATCTTTCGGTTCTACAAGCACGAATCTGCGTCCGTGAGTTTTTGGAAATTTCAATTTATCAGTTTTTGTTTTTTCTGATGCAGGAAATCCAGACGGATCGACAAATGCGCAACTTGGATCTATTGATGGGTTGCTAACTGGCTCCTTAAATTGTAATTCAATATTTCATACAATTTATTGGCATTCACATCTATCTCGGCATCCTGTTAAACCTATTTCATCTGGTGAAATATTGGCTGCTGGTGAAGCTATCGAGGAAGGAAAAATTATTGCAGCGGAATACAGTACAATTCTCAATATCAATATTCCTCTTCATTTTGCTGTTTATTCAAAAGATCTATTCAGCTCTTAATCTACTTGTCGTGTGCCTGAAGACAAATCTATCAGAGCGGATGTTCAATTAATTCGATATAATTTCGAAACGAACAAAATCAAGAAAATGCTATGGATGCCTGGTTCAATTAATCCCTCCGACCCGCTCACAAAAAAGGACGATCCTGTATCTGACATGCTCAAGCTCCTCTTATTTGACGGTTCTATACCTATGGATATGAGTAATATTTTATCTCGGGGTTCATCTCAGTCAACAGGATAAATCTAATTCAATATTTCAAAGGGAAAATGGTGTGGAAATTGACCAAATAGTTTAATCTCTATCCTGGTATCCTACAGTGGTGCTGAATTGTTGGGCAATATTTTTATTGAGGCCCACAATTTATATTTATTGCGATTCATCAAGGAATAATTTTATCTATTTTATACTGGCCCTATTTTATGCTGAATTCAGTGTGTAATAATTTTTTTGTCCTACAGTTGGGTTTTATATTATACAGGCTATAACTATTGCATTTATGCGCCAACAAATTATTATCTGGATGAGTGCTTACCTGAAAAATATTGCAATAATTATTGCTGAGCCTGAATCATGTCTACCAAAATTATTGTACCCTGGTGTGGAGTATAAGTAGTACTAGGTTGTTTGAAATATTTGTTACATCCTTGGGCCATCGAAATATTCCCCTCGATCAGCTATCATTAAATTTGGTTTCTATTCATTATTCATTCGAAGTCCAATTGTGGCATTTATTTATTTATTCAAATTGGAACTATTTATTTTTTGGATCTACCTATGCCAATTATTTTGCACGCTGTGTCATGTCTTTTTTCGCGAGGCGTGTGAATAGGGCTCCGGTAATCAACGGTGCGAGTGCAATAGGGGCTTTCCCGGAAGCCAAGATTACCACCAACTCTGTCAGCAAATCCAGGAATTTTCCCGTCGAGGACAAAGTCGGAGTCCCTGCTAGGAGTTGCTCGAGGTGAGACGGGCGAAGTGCGGACCCCCGGAGCTGAACCCGGATTGAACGAGAGAACTGCCAGCAGAACCTGATCCTTATTGAGGTACAGAGGGAGGTACGAAGCACTCCTTACCCATCAGTGACGACTTATCCCGCATAACGAATTAGCGGCGAGGACACAACCGACCACATCTTCCATGCATTAAAATAACCCAAAAATCTCCCCCGAAAAACTGTACCGTTGAAACAAAGAGGGAGGTAGCCGGGGCGCTGCTGAAGGAACAGTATAGGCGATGATAAAGGGTTTCAGAAAGTTGGGGGCAAAGGGTGTTTGGAGTGTACCTGGATTCCCACAAGAATCGGATTCCCACAAGAATCCAGATGAGCCCCCCTTTTAAAGACAGTACGGTAGCTCTACTCTAGAAATTCTATGCTTTGTTAGCTCAGTAGAACTTACTAGAAAGTAGAGGTGTAACTATATAATTGTGCTATCTAGAATATAACTACGTAAATAAAACGATGACGTGGGGCTCCACGTCAAATAAAAACATTTAAGGAAAATCAAATTTCTAAAATCATTCAAGACGGTACAGTTTCTCTGTTACACCACTGTGTAATAGAGAACTGGAATAGCGACAGCGAACAAGTCTCTATTACACAGTGGTGTAACAGAGACATTGTTACACTATTCCCTCCCCCGGACTATTGACGTCCTCGTCAATGATACTGCCGGAGTATATTATGTTTCCGAATATACTCTTGGAAAGCTTCCGTTAATACAGCAGATCCATCTCCCGTAACATCAACAAAGTCCTTTGTTGGTTGCCACTCCGCCTCATGACGTGGCACACCACGCATCAAAACCAAGAACTTGAACCGCGTCCAACCTTTTTGTGATCCAAGATAACCTCAACTTCCTGTCCTGGTCCATCAGGCAGTTCAAGCGGTGCAGGTGCAGGAGGAATGGGCAAAGCAATGTCATCGGGCTGCTCCAATTGTGGTGTGGTGTGAATGATATGAATGACTGGATGGATTCTAAAATGAGCAGGGAGATCCAGTCGAACAGCATTCTTACCAATTATCTCCTAAACCACAAATGGCCGATATCTGCGCGCACCGAGCTTTTTAGAATCCTGGGACCTAGAATAAACATCCATAAACAACGAACGATTGATCCATAGCTTTGAACCGACTTTATAATCTGGAACCTTGTATCGCCTTGAAGCATATGCAGCTTTCCGAGCTTTTGCCACTTTGTAGGCAAATTGCGCATCCTCAAGAGAAACCTTGAGCTTGGCACGAAAGTCGTCCAAACTCTGAATATGTATGCTGCTGCTAGCCAAGAAGTCCAATGGCGATTTAGGTGTCCATCCTATGTCCAGCTCAAATGGTGTCATACCCAGATCATCGCTCACAGCCGAGTTGTACGCAAATTCTGCAGAAGGAAGCAGTTCATCCCATTCATCCTGATGATACGAGCAATAGCAACGGAGATAGTTCTCGATCATCCTATTCATAATCTCGGAAGCACCATCTGTTTGTGGGTGTCTACTTGTAGACATTCTTAATTTCACCCCACAAAGATTCATCAGTGTCTTCCAAAACTTTGAAATGAACTTCTGTCCCTATCTGAAGTCACATCATCCGGCAACCCGTGGTTCTTGAAGATGTTCGCGAAGAAGTCTTGAGCCGTGTCCTCAGCAGTATCTGATGTTTTAGTTTTCAGAAAATGGACTCAACGAGTAAGTCGATCAACCCAAGTCGTGATCGCATCATGACCGCTCCTCGTTAGCGGTAGCCTCACATTGAAATCTGTAGCTAATGATCCCCATCTGCGGTCACGGAATTCCAGTGACATTGGATCAGTCAACTTTTTTTGATTAGAGTCCTTATACTGCTGACACGTGATACATCCTTCACAATACTTTCGAACATCCCGGCTCTTATGTTTCCAATGGAATTATCCAATCTGGACAGTGTCTTCGCAAATTTAAAATGTCCACCAACTTTCGAGTCGTGAACAATTTGCAAAATATCCGAAACTGACCTTCTTGGTACGCACAACTTTCCATTGTAAAACAGCCTCGAACCATCTTTTCGGAACATCGGCAGAATTTTTCAAGTTTCTGCTTCTGAACCGTATCCTCAGGCCACCATCCTTCCATGGCTTTTACCACTGGACCAAAGAACTGGTCTTCATCATACCGAGGAATGATCTGATCAACATCAAGGTAGGGAACTTCAACGTCATTCACAGAGACGTCACGATCTCCTCTCTTCACGTGTGGAGCTCGGGATAATGCGTCTCCTAAGACGTGAATTCTTCCAGGCTTCAGTGTGATGGGAAAGATTCCGAAGTTACCGAGAGTTTCCAACAACGTGCTTCTTTCGACTCAGTTTCGGTTTTGTGAAGAAACTCTTAAGCACCTAGTTGTCTGTGAAAATCTCAAATTCAGAACCTTCAAGATAGCATCTGAATCTTCCCAAAAATTAATCAAAGCCAGAAGCTCTCTGTCATTTGCAGTGTAGTCCTACTAGTTGGGGAAAGCTTCTTTGAATAGAAAGAAATTACACGATCTCTTCCATTCTCATCCAACTGTGTTAGAGTTCCACTGACAGCGAGCTGTGAAGCATCTGCATGACCACGAAATGGCTTTTTCGAATTAGGAGCAACTAAGATTGGAGCCAATGTCATCGTTTCCTTTAGCTTCTGGAAAGTTTTATGACACTGTTGATCCCATTTCCCTATACCTCGACCTTTCTTTGTCAGATCTGTGATAGGTTCAGCAATTGCAGAGAACTTCGGAATGAACCTACGGAAAAACTGTATAAGACCTAAGAAACTTCTCAACTCCGTTAGAGATTCAGGTTTCAGCCAAGTTTGTAGCACTTCGGCCTTCTCAGGATTGACACAAATGCCGTCCTTTTCCACTATTAAACCCAAAAACACCAGCTCAGTCTGAAAGAAAGAGCATTTCTTTGGAGAGATGTACAGCTTGTGATCCTTAAGTCTTTTTAATACAATTTCCAGATGTTGGTAATGTTCTTCCTCATTCTTACTGAATATAAGAAGATCATCCATATAGACAACCAAGAAGACATCGATGCATTCATAGAAGATCTGGTTCATCAAAGTTTGGAACGTAGTAGGAGCGTTGCAAAGTCCCATTGGCATAACAGGATATTAAAATTGCCCATGCTTTGTATTGAACGCAGTCTTTTCGATGTCCTCTGGATTCACCCTCATCTGATGGAATCCCGTTTTCAGATCAAGCTTGGAGAAAAATCTCGCATCTCCAAGTCGATCGAATATTTCATCAGAACGAGAGAGTGGAGCATTATTCTTTTTGGTGATGCGATTCAAAGCGCGATAATCGACAACACCTCTAAGTTTTCCATCCTTTCCTTTCACAAAGAAAAGTGGTGCTCCATATGTCGATTTACTGGACCTGATCTTCCCTTTCCTCAAAAGGGACTCAACGTACTCTTTTGCTGCCCTAAGTTCGGATGGGGACAACTGGAATAAAGGTCGATGAGGTGCCTTTGCTCCTTCCTCCACTTTGATCTCATGATCAACTGATCGAATCGGAGGAAGCCCTCTTGGCAAGCTTCAGTCTTCCATCGAACTTGAATATGTCACTACTCTCATACTGTGAACTTCAAGTAACTGAAATACTTCGAAGTCACCCCCATGCCTCAGCATTCGTCTAAATTTCTTCACTCCCAAATTTGACACATCAACACGGTTTTCGTTATCTGGATCAATCACTGGAATGGAAGCATCTTTCGCCATCACAATCCGTTTCCGATAGTCGACACGTGGATTGTGGGCAACATGCCACGGCATTCCCAACAGAACATCATACATTGTTTGGGACACAGCCCAACTAGAAGTATATGTATGTTCGTCTAACGTAATAGTTCCGTTGGAAATGATATCAGATACTTCCTCAGTAACTCCCTTCTGTGAATGGCAAACAATGACTGGTTCACGCCGAATCTCAAACAAGTTCCTGTTTCGCTTCAGGAACTCGGCTGAAACCACGTTTGTATTGCATCCATCGTCCTTTAGTACTTTGACTGCTATTCCATTCAGTCTACCTTCAAGTACTAACAAAGGCTCCACTGGTATAGGTCCATCAGTGGGGATGCTGTCATCATGACTAGACGTGATTCCATTAGATTCGGCTTCGGAGATTCTCGACTTTTTCCTGTCCTCTGAGAATTTAGCCCCGGTGATGTCCACCACAGTTTCACTCTGCTCATTGGGACATCTGTTCACACTCACTACTGGTCTCACCTGAGTGTTCACCAAGTCTGGTGGACCAACTATTTTTCCGAGTCAAAGCCATTCAAATCATTACTGTGTCCTGCCTGTGTATTGTTCGCCACTATGCGAGTAACACCCCTGTTACTTTTATTCCCGTTTCCTTTTCTTTGTTTCCAAGATCTACACCCCACCTTATGGCACATAAAGCATCGGTTCTCCATCAAGTCTTCCTGACGCTGCCCATCGTTTTTACGTTCCAGGTTTCCGATCTCCATCGGCATAGGACCTGAGGCATTTCGATTGGTGTGAAATGAGCCTCTGCCATTGAAGAACCCTGCACCGTAAAATTATCCATCAACGCTAAGAGCAATGGTAGTCGCAGCTTCAAACTTGGATGGGTTCCCTTTACGAACCACCAACAGAATGTGGGGATTGAGACCTTCACAGAACCGCGCCAATTTTTCCGACTCACTGATACCGTGAATATTGATAACCAATTTCCTGAACTCCGAGAGTTCAGGAATGCCACACTCGTTTTCTGGCGGATCTTGGTAACACCTGAATAAGTCTCAGGTACTTTTCGACTGAATGCAACCATGACCGAACCGTCAACGCATCTCGAGTCCCATCGAACAACACAGGCTTATTTGGTTGAAGAAAGACATTTTCAACAAACCTCTTACTTAAAGCCTTACCTCAGCACCTAAACTTGAATACAAGCACTTGAAGTTGAAATCTGCAAGGTATTCGTCCCTGGACGACGGGTTGGCTCCCTACCCGCGGAGAGAGTGACTAACCAGCAGCTTTGATCACACCTACACTCCCGTGTGACTCAGCAATCCGTTCGGGATATCCCCACCAGTCCACTACATAGACCGCGACCGGTGTCCTTACCCTATAGGAAAGCCTCTCAAGCCGACTTAAAGCTAGCCAGTAACCAAAGAATACCCGTTCTGAGGAAGTACCCCCTATTCCAAGTCCAGTCCAAGTCCCTATGAAGCTTTACCTGAACAAGTGATCCAGTCGGTGCACCAGCTAACAGCCAACGAGTGCAATAAGATTGTATAAGAATACTGTGAGGGGACCCTCAAATGGGGACTTGGTCAGAAATACGGCTTTACTAAGGCAACTTAGTTAAGCCTAACTGTCCAGTCTAAGTATTCTAAACAGGATCACGGAGCTTCGTTGGGCCTGCACGCTGCCTGAACAGAATAGCCTAGAGAACGCAGACTATGCTGCACCCCCAAGTTCCCGGTTACCTATCTCTCCAATTAGTAACCGCGACCTGCGCAGAACAATGGGGTTTAGAGTACCTGGCACTCCAGCCCACAGGTACTCTCCTGTACTTGGCACTCCAGCCCACAAGTACAGTTTATGATATTCTTACAGTAACACCTGTCAGCAAAATTTTCCCAAAATTCAACAACCCACACAAAAAATACACCTGTAAAAATACCTCGAGCTAGAGCAAGACGAAACGAAAAAGCAGCGGGACTGGCGAAAGCGATGCTACCAGTGAAACAAAGAGGGATGCAGCCGGGGCGCTGCTAAAGGAACAGTATAGGCGATGATAAAGGGTTTCAGAAAGTTGGGGGCAAAGGGTGTTTGGAGTGTACCTGGATTCCCACAAGAATCGGATTCCAACAAGAATCCAGATGAGCCCCCCCTTTTAAAGACAGTACGGTAGCTCTACTCTAGAAATTCTATGCTTTGTTAGCTCAGTAGAACTTACTAGAAAGTAGAGGTGTAACTATATAATTGTGCTATCTAGAATATAACTACGTAAATAAAACGATGACGTGGGGCTCCACGTCAAATAAAAACATTTAAGGAAAAATCAAATTTCTAAAATCATTCAAGACGGTACAGTTTCTCTGTTACACCACTGTGTAATAGAGAACTGGAATAGCGACAGCGAACAAGTCTCTATTACGCAGTGGTGTAACAGAGACATTGTTACACTCAGTAGAGAACATTTTGCCAACTTGGACAAAACATTTCACCGTATTCGGATGACGTTGAACCTAATAGAGGTCAACGTGCGATTGTGTTTACCCGTAGACGGATTAGTCTTTATAAGATAAAAAAAATTAATACGTCTGCCGGTAAAACCGGAAGCAATACATATGCATAAGCCTTTTCCCTTTATAGGCAAATTACCTACTCCAGTTCGGTCCTATACGCCATCAGAAGTATTAAATTCAACACTGTCCAGCCATTTGGTGCTTGGCCATCGCCAAAGCTACACTTTTATTAAATTACGATCACAGAGAAGAAAATCGGGTTTTCTATGCTGCAACTTTACGATACTTAGCGAAGATTGGTGCCTGCTCGCTGGATAGACTGCTCTAATTTACATACTCTGCAAAGCGATGACATCGGAGACGTCATTAAAGAATTAGTAGAGCTAGTAATGGGTAATCACGAGGCATAGCTGACGCCGTTATGTAGCAGTTATTACGGGTGATACTATCCCGAAGTTCCTTCGGATCTCAGCCTGATGATATCTTCCAAACATAAGAAACCCGGAACGTTCTCCTCGAAAAATGAAATCGAATGAAAGGAGGACCAGTAGGCTAGGAGGCATAAAATAATAACCGTTACGGAGACACTACTGTGGTCCCTTGGGCACCACCAACATCTGCGAACTCCGCAGTCTTTTCACTTTCCTCCACATCTTCCTCCTGCAGTTGAACGGCCTCATCGTAGAGGTACTCGCCTTCAGGATCAATATTCAGAGAATAAAGCACGAGAAGGAATGACAGGGTGCCGAAGAAGAAGAAAGTAATGACAAAAGAGAATGAGAGGGCGGCAAGGGACGGCCAAGCTGAATCCTCTCGGCCGCGCTCCAAGAAGTCAAAGTCGAAGATGAGACCGAAGAAGAAGAAGAGGTTCATGGAGCACTCTCCGCGGCCCTCACATTCCATCTCGACGAGGTGGAGCACAGTCATGAAAATTGTGAGCAGGCCAAAAGCGATGCCAGTAAACAGAATTCCGGACCGTCTGAAACTGGCAAGCGGGCTGAGGAAGCGCTTCGTCCGATTGAAAACTAAGATGGACGCCACCGTAGAGAGGACAAAGCCGAGCGTCATAGTAACAAGCCCAATCCAAGTTCGATTGATGAGTACAAAAACGAAGGCGACGAATGTGAAAAGAAGGGACAAAAGCGTGAAGCCTTGTGTTCGGGAGGCAGTAGATCGGCGAGCGGCACGGATCTGGCCCCAGTTAATGGTGATAAAGATAACAATCACAATAAGCCAATAGGCAAAGTAGGTAGCCCATTCGATGAAAGTCGGTTTGTCTTGGTAACCAAACAGGGCACGCAGCATGCTGAAGAACTCATTATCGCCATCATCACAGCAACCTTTAGTGGACCACAGAGGCGCATTGTACCAGTCTCGCTGGGCGGGAGGCTCGGGCTTCCACGGGCCGAACAGGTCGACCTCCTGAAGCTCGTGAAAGGCGTGACTGGTGAGACCGGCGGCGAACGCCATAAGAATAAATCCACTAAGATAGAAGAATTTGATAATATCCAGGTTGACAAGCCCCTTGAACACAAGATAACTGACACCAATACCAACTATGATAGCGAGGATCCCAGCTAGTGGGATGGACCTCCAGCCACCGACATCATCAGCGTTTGCGGTGCCTATGAGAAACACAACGGTCTCAATTCCTTCACGTAGAACCTGTACAAAAATCATCAGGAAGATAGAAATCTTTCGACGAGCCGGCGAACGGTCGCTGTCAACAATTTCCTCAACCTGCTTCTCCATGTTTTCTTGCAGGGCCTTACCCATATACATCATCCAGATAATCATCCACGTAAGAAGCGCAGCCGCGATGAGAAAAGTAATACCTTCGAAGATCTTCTCTGTTTTTCCCGTGAAAACCTGAGAGTCGTTAACAAAGAATACAATGGCGAAGGCAACGCCAACCGCAACCGATAGCGCAATGCCGGCTATGGCACCAATCCATATCCATTTGCGGTATTGCGTAGCTCCGACCTTGTTCAGGTAGGCTAAGACAATACCAACAACAAGACAGGCCTCAAGGACCTCTCGCAGAACGAGGAAGAATGCAGGAATGGAAAAGATGGAAACCATCACGGGGATTTAGCACCGGGAAACTGAAAAGGATCTTGGCAGAATGAGAGAAGAATTAAGACAGGAGAGAGGGGCTGTTATACGTAGTTTTTGGTAGATCACATTCATGTGCACCCAGGGCCAAAGTTTAAAGTGTGAATTAGAAGTTGACAACGGCAAGCTGAATAGTTGTAGTTGGAAGGGTTTGAGGTAAATAAAGGGGAAATTTTGGGGTTATTTTAATGCATGGATGATGTGGTCGGTTAAAGAAAGGGGAATTTGGGGTGTTTTTAATCCATGAAAGATATGGTCAGCTGTTCCCTGAGGGATGTCGTGATGTGGGTAAAGGCTTACAATGTAAAGGGTTGGCGGGAAGCCGTCAAAACGCTAGAAAACTGGCTGGAGGCTGGCCAACAGCCACGCCGCATTGGACATCGCTGCCGCTGCGGTTAAATAAACTGACGGCGAATTCTAGTTGGAAATTTCATGCGAGTTAAACGCAGATTCTAAATTTGCAGCGCAAAGCGCCGAATCGTAGACGTCACTGGGCTGGTAAAACTAGTAACAGAACGCCGTAAAATCTTCTTCTTTTTCTGTGCAAAACTCTTGCACGTACAGAACTTCCAGAGTTTGCTACCGAATGCGTAACTTGATTGTTCAATATTTTTGGAATCACCGCTACTGAAGATGTAGATATCGTTAGAATAAACTGACCTGCTCATAAACAGGAAATCGGTGGGACAGGGGTATGGTTTGGAAGTTTCAAGCGTCTCGAGGGCCAAATCAGGATAAATTGTGATTGGAAAAGAAGCTCAATTATGCATCGAAGATAAGATAGTTTGTTAACTTCCTCCTTTCCTAACACAAAAATCCAGTCACGGTTTCAGGGTCCCACAACCAGCATGTACCAACAAAGAGAATTACAGAAGAAGAAGTGTAATATTGACTACATATACCATAACTAAACGACCACATCTTCTATAAATTAAAAGAACCCCAAGTTTCCCCTAACTAAATTCTCTCATACATCAATGAAATAGAGGTAATGCACCGGACCACTAAGCGTCAGCTCCACATGTATTCGTGCGATCTTCTGGCGGTCGGATGCCTCAATGAAACCGTTATTAGTGACATCAAGGGCCCGCACTCATCAATTACCCATATTTCAAATGAAAATTTGGTTCCATAAAATCTAAGAAGTCCCTAAGGTACTGCTGTCAGCAAAATAGTAATGGTAATTCACAAGACGACCCAGCTCTACCCCTTTCACAAGGGACTTCTGTAGAGAATCGGTATTATAAGTGTGGCATGTAAAGCCATCTTGCATTTTGAACTGCTATGTCTCAAAATAAATTGAGAGTGGCTACAGTATCTCATTTACCAAGAGGTAATCGATTTGGTTCTTTAATGTTTGAAAGGTGCAGGTCGGCTATCCGCCGGTGTATGCTAAGAGGGTTCAGGAAAATGGGCAGTGTTACTCGTGCTCCCAAAGGGCTGGCTCAAAGCCTGTCAGCAGGCATACTGCATTGGACATCACTGCTGCGGCCGCATGCCTCAGGGTTAAAACCTCTCGAACCATCCCGTTTGCCTCCATTGCCCTAACAGCCACGTTCCGCGCCACGTCGGTTAGCATTGCGTAGGCGTCTGGGTGCCATATCGTCAGAATGCTCGTTCTTAGGACCAGAACATTTATCCAACTGCTACAGTCCTCCCTCATGCAAAGTATAGTATGTCATTCTCTCGTATACTACGAGAAGCGATCGATTTGGTTCTTAAATAATTGAAAGGAGCGGTTCGACATCACTATGAGAATGATACAATACATAGAAGTCACTAAAAACTAAAATACTCTGAAACCTGACGATGTGATAGAAGTGGTGTCGTCTGGACATGAACAATTTTGCAGTGTCTTTGACTTTGGGCCGCCTTGTACAACGCAACATGTCTTATGGCTGGCCATTGTTTAGTCTTGAAAGGTGGGAAAATGGGGGGTTAATTTACTGTGGTAGATATGTGGGCTGGTGCAAAGTACAGTCTTGAAAGGGACTGTTTACTTCGTATCGTTTTCCATTTTTTAGCTACAGCCTATTGTGAATAAAAGTATTGGAAAATAAATAGTTGGGGTGGATCAATAAAAGAAACAGAACCAGGACAAAAGGATAGGACATACTGTGCTGAAGTATCTAGGAACTGGGGCCACTTCGTTTCTTGAACTTAATGCAGCTTACCGCCAGCTATGGAGTCAGTTTTTCCGCCTTCCGCTCAAGATCTGACACAATACGATGTGTCACTGTCTTTAACACATGGAGTGCCTCTTGCCGACCCTCGGACAGACTTCCATTTAGCAACTCCTGCTCTTCCAACCCTCCATCGCAAAAGCAGCTAACAGATGCAGTTCAAGAGACCGTGTAAGAGGCCCTGACGCCCTGCAACATCCGCACCCGCGCCTTCCGTGTCAATATGTCTCTGCCCTCAGCCAAACGTGGTTCTACTGCAAACCTTGCCCTGGTTTGAAGACACTCATCAAGAGCAAGGATTTCTCGGTTGGGTACTTCTGCCAGACGCCTTTATTCGACCCCGATACTCCTTGTCCAAAGGCAGGATGTCCTGAAATGTTGTATATCTACGGGGACCGCTTGCGGCATTGGCGTTACGTTTGTGAGCACAGTTCTCTCCATAGCAACCAGTTGACCTTCCTCGGTAATGACATTGCAAAGGCCCACCGACGGCCATTAATTGAGCCTCGATTACACCACAAACACCGGACAAGAACGGATATCAGGGCTATGGGAGTTGCCAATGGCACGGCCTTTTTCCACGTTACGATCGTCAACCCTCTTGCACATTCCTATACCAAAGCGAAGAGCTTCAAGCCTCTCACAAACTTTAACGCAGCCCAAGCGGAGAAGAAGCGGAAATACCAAGGATTTCCTGCTGGATTGCCGTGAAAAAGCAGGCTAGCCCCCGTCTCCATCTCAAGGTTCGGAGGCTGGCATCCGGTGACGTTCGCCGTCGTCAAAGAACTTTTGAGAACTTTCGCCAGCCGCGCGATAGAACGAGTTTCGAAGGGGAGAATGGTTTGGGTGTTTTACTCTTGGAAGATATATCCGGTCAGTTTCGAAGGTGCAAGGTATTATTTTACAGCGACACTCCGCATTGGCAGTAACCTCCAATTCGGCTTTTTGCTTGCTATTTTCTCCTCTACTTGCTGGTAGAGTGAAGCGCCACAAGCGTCCAACGCAACCGTATCACCATACAAGTCGACCTAGTATCAGCCAGTTTTTCTATTACAGTAAATGAACCAATCTTGTTCCCCTGTGGAACACAAGCCAACCTATTTTTCAATCATCAAGACACCCAATTTTTTTTGCAAAAGTCAGTGCGCTCTGTCAGCATTCATATTTTCACTGTAATACTTTTTTGGGAGTCGTTTACAGAAAATCTAGTATCTACAGGGCCATTTGTTAATGAGAGCCAAGGAAATAGTACCGGTCTTTTGTAAAAAACTATTTGGCGCAAATTTTTGTCCTTACTTATACTTTCATACATAAAAATCTCAATCAAAATAGAATTTACAAAAGATGTTACCATCTGCAGAGCTCGAGAAGCTTCTCTACCCCTGCTATCTTTTTATCTTCCCTTGTGTATTATAACATTTGATCCTCAAACCATTACAGAAAAATCTGCCTACTGCAATGCTTCCCTTGTTTTTAGCTCCCAAGCATCAGCTTTGTATGAGTCAGCTTTGAAAAATGGAGCTAATCGCAGGAATCGATATTGCTCTCCATATTAACTTTTTCATGGGTCTTATGAGGAATTTGGTAGAAGCAAATGGTACAAAATGTGACTTTGTCACGACTATGATGGTCAAAATTGTTAGCATAGAATCAGGCCTGCCCCATTACTGATGATATGGTAGAGAAAGCTCCCATATATTTTCATTTGAGATCGGAATTGAAAATGCAAGCATTTGCATCAGATAGAACGATTGACAGTGTCGAAACTATGATTAATATAAAGTACATGAATCGGGTGCAACCGCACTTTCATAGGTAAGAATTTCGATCTAATAGGAGATATCTACACAGTAATGGAAATGTGGTAGAAAAAGTTTTCATTATGGTTCATTTTGGTTATAATCTCGCGAATAGAAATTACTTCCAGCTTTTCCTTCGTTTGAGTCTTTTATGGGAATTTTTCTTTTTTACCTTAGTTGATGGCAAATTCTACGAATTTGACATTTAGTCGATCAATTTACATTGTATTACAACCGGCAATATTTTGATATTTTTTGCAATTCTTTCGAGCATGTTTACATTTCCAAAACGCTATAATATTTGAGAAGAATCTTGGTGGAAGTACATTCCAGTTTCTGGCTTTGGAAATTTCATGTCAGACAGGAGTTTTGAGTCTATGGCTAATATATGTTGTGATTCCCCCTCAGATTGAAAAGAAAGACCACGTTATAATAAAATTTGATAGCTTAAAAGTCCATTTAAAGCTCTATTACTATTTAAATCAATGTGTCGCTCCATTTTCGCATATATGTGTTGATGAAATAGTAATCACATATTACATAATTTGAGGTGATTGACTCAAAAAGGACTCCTTCAATACGCGATTTTCTACAAAACGTCGGAAAATAGCTGTGACATGAAGCCAAAGATGTGTGGGCAGTCTTGAATTACGATAAGGATGGAGTAATTTATGGAAAGGATACACAGATTGAGGCTTTACTTTGAAGAAGAATTCGGTTACACCTCCGCTCTTAAAGTTCGTCTTTTCCAGCCGTGGTTGATGAGAATCCGCATTATATGGGGTCATTCATTCTTTGAATTCGTTTCAACCACAAAATTAATGACTGTGTATGAAATGAGCCTTATTTATGTAGTCGAAAGTACAGTTAGAGAATTTTTTCTACAAAATTTTGCAGTGGCGGGCTAAAGAAACGTAGAAATCGTATGCTGATGGTGGCTCAGAATGAGGTAACCGACAATTACAGTGTTAAATGGTCATACGGAGGACCAATTCTTTCGACAAGCGCCACATAAACCGACCAATTGACTCCACCTTGAAGTTTAAGGTAGGTAAATGTACAAAAATATAACAAACGGTGGAATTATACACAAAAAGTGCAGATATTGTAGGGACGAACTACGAAAAGTATTCTCGGATCGACCTTACAGGATTATATAGTTCAAGATTTTCATGGATAAAGTTGTGAGTGAAGAAATGATCCCTTCGAGTCAATTTTAACCCTTTTAAACATAATTTTGACTTACAGGGTATTTAAATTGCATTAACTTTAGGTATTAATTTTTTATCTCAGTGTAATACTCATTAGTCACTGAGTTGAGGGATATATGACGGCAAGGTCGATCAAATATCTCGAATAGCATGTAAATTCAATTAAAGAGAGAGTAGGGGCACAAAAATGGCACCGCTTGATGTATTGAAAGCTTAAATTTCCGTAAGTGATATAAATAGAAGACTATGAAACGGTGAACATACCGAATCAGATTACCAAGGGCGGGGTTGCATTTATATGGTTAGTAATTTAAAGTTTGTTGGTTTTACTTTCAGAACAGATGAACTGGAAGAAGAATATGTGTACCATGAATGCGGTAAAACGTTTTGAATGGTGATCCCGAAAAGAATGAAAACAACTAAAATAAGGAAAATAGTATGCAATAAAATTCTGTAAATTTACGTTTAGACTAGAAAAATTAAGTGACTTCAATTTCTTTTTCCATCATAATTTTTCCTTTCTTTGTTGACTATCGAAGCCAGCTTCTCTCTATGTAGTACCATTCCACACCTTTATGATATTCCAATGTATCCTGCTTCATGTTTAAGTGGATGGCTATTGGAATGTTAAGATAAAAGCATTTCTAAAAACAATCAAGTTCCTAATGGATGTTCTGTCTTCTGGTAGAAGCTCAGCGAGAACAGAATTATACGTATTTCAATCAGACAATAAAACATTCTTAGCAATGGGAGACAGGAGGTCATAATCATTATATGAAGAGGTGATCTGTCACAAGGAATATGTAGAATAGAAACCATCGAGCTCTAATTTACTGTAATTATAACTTTACAGGGTAGGGTATTGTTTTCATTTAAAATTTTTTGTGACCCTAAATAATAGCTATACTTCTATTTCACTACACTGTGCCGCTATTTTGTTCTTATATAGGTAAAAATAGGACGTCATGTCGGGATAGATATAAATAAAAGATAGGAAAATTTTGTCTCCGCTACGTTGGTATAGAAAGAGAGCCTGCAAAACGTGCGGAATTCACTTCTCAGAAATATACTTCAACTGCATATAGCAAAATTCTCACACTATTGCGAAGTAAATTACTCTTCCCTCAAAGTAAAATGAGGTTAAAAAGGTAGGAATTAATGCACAATACTGAGGTGTCTATTCTGATTCAGGCCAGACATGAGGACGTATTCTTCTTTCTATGTGAGAATAATATATGTCAAATGGTAAAAGACTATAGATTTGACCAATAAATTTCTTGAAACTCTCAACTGGCGCATTAATTTCTGCCGAAATCAGGATTGGACAACAGATCTAAACGAGAACCTAACATAGGGTTGATTTATAAGTTTGAAATACAAAAAATATAAAACTGGAATCATTTCATACATATACCGACCAATAAGACTATGCCATATGAGCTATGCGAATTTTAGATTTTTCTTTTCGAGAAAATATGAAATATTAGGAGCATGGTGATGACAGTAGAAGACATCCAAAAAAATGATAATAACCAGATTTTAATCCACATTTATATCGCTTCGCCATCCTGTCTTTAGTGACACAGTATAATATCCATCTCCGAGAGTATACCCATCCATTCACTCTATTTTCATGTTTACGAGCGAAAATACTACTCAATTGACTACAATAGAATTGGAAAAAGCAGATAATATCCCGTTGCCCTTGGCATCACATGACGTGCCCAAAAATGAGATGTCAATTTCAGTAACGAATTCTCCTTCGATTCTTTTTTCAATTCATACTGTATCAGAAGTAAATAGGGCTGAACATATTGCAATGGACTCTGAGTAGCATAGATTTGTCCCAAGTGAGGCCACGCTACTGATAGATTAGCTATAGCCACATGATGCTCACAAAATGATTCCAACTGTTGTACAGAAATCAGTAAAAGTGATGCGCAAATACCCTTTTGATAATCTTAAGTGCAAAAGTTTGATAACATTTATCAAATTTTCAGGTGCAGGCAATGCAAATATCAGTACTGAACACAAAAATACTGCAACCAAAACGGTTAAAAGAAATTTCTAACACCAAGCTTTAATTTGCGTATGATCCGAGGGATATTACTTGTATATTATTTTCAGCTGAACGAAACTGATTGAAAATTCATATCAATCCCGTAACAGTATCCTAATTTGGCCTAAAACATCAATAATATTATAGCATTTTATAGAAATGCTGTTATTTGACCCGACTTGAGAATTTCTGTTTATATTTCCTGTTTATTTACGCTCTAAATCGTTTATATACCTGAACGAAACCTTGAACCGGATTGAAGTCGTCTAAATTCTCATCCAAAAGAGCATATTTTGTTGCTCTTGAAATTACTTATGACCAGCTAACACATTGATGGTTTGTTCTCACTAATTCGCGTTGGGTAATACAGAACATTATTTTTGGATGCTTTGTAGGTATAGAGCAGTTATCTGCCCTCTTTTTCGTATCTGGAATGCTCTTCAAGAGGTCACAAATCACTTCTATTTGAACAATTTATAACTTGCTGACAGGTTGAAAGTGGTCCTAGATGATATCTTCGGTTTTTTCAATAGATAAGAGCAATGAATAAAGAAAGTTTCCTCTGCGTTAATCGAATCTTTTTATTTATGTTGCGACGAAAATGAGAAAAAGGGACGAAAGTAGCACGTAGCAGTTTTTTGCAACATAAGTGTTTAGTTTATGAATAGAAACAACTCTGTGAACAATTTTCCTGTAAAGACCATACAAGGTTACATTTTCGTGATAGAAGTGCTGTATTGAAGTATTATTTTGTATTTGGAATGTTTCAGATAGCCGCTGCGGATATCTGTAAAAGTCTAATTATAGCTTTTTATGCGAATTTCAAGATTGACCCTGACCCATGAAATCTGGATATATGGAATCGAAGAATGATGCCAACCATTTTCACTGAAATTATTCCGAAATTTAACTTAAAATGCACATCAAAGAAGCTCTAATATTTCAAACACTGTTAAATGCTTTATATTAGAATATATTTTCGCAATAACGACAGAAAAATGCTAATTATTCGACTTTGTTCGACTCTGGGAGTTTTCATTCATTTATACCGAAATTTAATAAATGTGTATAATATTTTCTTGAATCAGCTATAAAATATATTCGTTTCCGTATCTATCAATATGATATTAATATATCAAAAATATGATTTCGCAGTTTCGTACTAGTAAAATGTGTTTTTTTAGGTTTTACCCCTTCTTTCAGTGCCTAGAGCTGATCAAAAATTAGATGTTTTCACATGTTTTGGTACAAAAATATTAACTTGTAATGTCTGAAATCTATAAAATTGCACAACATTCCATTAGGTACTCCATAGATAAAACTTATTCGCCTGAAGAAATCGGAGGCCTCTAAATACAATGTCTACTGACACATTCAGTTACAAGAAAATCATTCCTTTGATATAAACTGAGGTGACAGTTTTCCGCGTCTTAACTTTCTTGCAGAGATTTTTTTACTATTTCTGATCTTAGCTACGGCTGACAAATACATAATTCAAAATTCTTACTATGTTGATCTCCCAAATTCCGCGCTGCTCTATTTCAAAATTTCAAAATCCAAATAATTCCTCACTTGGAATTTCGAGTTTATTTGCGGGTTGAAGGATAAACTAGATCTTTCTTAGCTACTCATATTTTTGCGGTTCTACTAAAACCTTCCGGACCTTTGTTGATCTTTTCATTGAACGTAACGACACTTCGCTTGTCTTCATGGACAGCCGCGATTAATATCCGAAATTTGTGCTTTTTTTCGTCTCGGATGGTGGCGACGCTCCATCTGTAGAATTTATTTTCCGTTCAGATATTTCAGATCGAGTAAAATGTCAATCAGGAGATAAAACAGCTTGAAAGATGTAAAAATTAGATCGTGGCTCCCTTAGTCAAAATAGCTTTCAGCTTTTTCCTTAATCATAAACTTATTTGAAAAAAAGAAAAAAGCAATCTAGAAGGATATATAGCTAGGAGAAAGTTCTCAAAACACTGAAGTCAATGTGTCCGTTTGTATGGCTACCTCTTGAGAAGCACTGAAATAAATCTTAGCTACAAGAGTATAGAAACAAACACTGAAACTGTAAATGCGAAAACAGAAGGTGCAATAATGTTCAGCTAGAACATTTTTTGTGCCTACTTCACCGATTGAGGCGTAATAAATCCTTTCAAAGGGCAAATTAAACAGCAAAAGGCCAATCAGTTCATCTTTTAGAGGTTATTTTCGTTGGTTAGTGCATATACCTATTACAGAAAATTCTGATGAGAATAGTAAACATGTAAACAATCATATACTCCAACAAAGATGATCGGCACCGGCGCGCGTTTATATGAAGTTTCCCGTAGCTCTCCCGTCCCAATATTAGCTGAACTAGTTCCACAATTTGAAATACAGCAGCCGTATTAAAACTGAACTTGCACTACTTAAGCTGCTGTACTTTATACCACTAAAAGCAACTACCTTTTAAACTATTCTGGAGAGACCGTAAGGGCGACTGCAGTCACTACAGCGATATAAATGGCAGGTAATACCCATGATGGACCTTTTCCTCCACCTAACTGTGGCTGAGCAGCGCTTAGTCATACATTTTAGTCTGCAATCGTATTGCGTTGCTCCGCCGCTTGGAGACTCTCAGCCATAAATTTCGTCTCGCTCTTCCCATCAACTCCGAGCTTTTCTGTAATATATCCCTCGGGTAGTACTTACGTCTTCTGTTATTCCTGTAACGCTGTTACGGCTTTTTGATATTAATTACAGCTCGAATGATGGAGAAAACCAGTATAGTGTAGTTGGTGTTGGCGATGCAGGGGATTTACATGTTTGATCTCCGCGTCTTCCTCTAACTTTTGAAAATAGTATTTCATATTTCCCATACATTTTCTAATGATACGACCGTTTTTGCAGTTTCAGTTCCAAACTTTTACCTATCTTCCCTTTGCAGAACAGCCTGCCCCCAACAATTCCCGCTTCCAGTAATAAATTTCAATTACAATTTATTCTTTTCTTGCATTTTCTACCAACAACCTACATTTTTCAGTGTCATCTCGATCTGCCCACGCTTTGAAACACATGTACTGTAATTTTTGCAGATGTTAACGTAAAAAATGCGTCACCAAGATTTTCTACCTCCGCGATCACATATCCGGCTAGAGAATGCTGAGCCTCCTTTACCGTAATTAAAGAAAATATAACTGCTTCCACCATCCCAACTACAGTCTCATTAACTTGTTCCTCCACTAATGAAGTCTCAGTATTCGTATTCTTATCTTCAAAGAGTATATCCACCGTGAGCGCTGACCCCCCCTTTTTCTATGAGACATGCACATTAAATCGTGCATAGTAATATAAAAGAGCGACAAAGAGTTGATGCATTTTGCATCGGAGGCAAATTAAGCGTCGTGCACCAATGATGCACTTGTCACTGTGCAATCACTTCTACGTGGTGTATTTAATTGAGTTCAAGATTATTTATGGCATAAGAGGTATCGTATCTCACTGCATAAAACTCAGCCAGAACTGCACGTTCACTTTCATGCAAGAGAGTGATTTTGGTTTAGATTTGAAAATTACCTGTTACGAAAAAGCTTCTTTATCGTCAATGCGTGTAGTAGGTACAATATTCACCCATCCCGAGAGAAAGTATACTTAGACGTGCTAAGAACATACACAGACTGTATATCAACGCTAAGAGCGTTATTTATGACACTCAGTAGACCTTAAGTTCTTCCTAAGATATCTGAGTAGTTATTATTTTTTAGTTATGTGGTTATTTTTGAGTAGAGACCTACTCGCTGGGTATTTAGGTCCCTAGACTCTAGCCAACTTCTCAAGAAATAAAATATCTCCTTCTACATTTGCAAGAAATTCACTGAACTGCCTTTTTCTTATGTATTTCGTTAATTACGAATGCCGCAAAATATTACTGCATGGTCATGAAAAATAGTTTCCGAATTGCGCACGCCGACTTTGTCCCGAATAAGTCCACCTTGAAATTCCTTTTTGCTGATTAGGACTGCCTACAGTCTCTTCTATCCTAAATTTGGTGTCCCATAATTTAACAACTATGCTCAATGTGTCGGATAATACACTCTAAGTAGAATCTCTACTCTCTACCATTCTACCTCAAATTATTCTACGTTTATTTTCATGTATGTTTGATTTTTTTCTCGATCTGATCCTCGAGCAAGTATCCAATTTTCCGAGACTATACCTTACAACCCATGGACCAACCAATAGCTTGACAAATTTCTTTCTTTATGAGTGGCTCAGGTACACAGAATATAATAGAAAACGATCGTCAACCGCGAGTCTTCCCGGGTTTGAACGCATATCATACCTTTCTTTGGCGCTATTTCTTGATCTCATCCTTAAATGTGGCATGTGACTGTGCGACAGGTATAATCTCCTTTTAAAATCAATTCAATTGTCCTGAAATCAATCTTAATTCACCTCCCTGCAGGATTAGAGTGCTTTACTACAAAAAATGCCTCATATATTGTCATTACTGTACCTGTGCATCCTTTTTAAAATAAAGAAAAAGGTAGCGTATTGTGGTTATACCAATCGACTTCTAATCTAGGCGCTACGACTTCAATGTACTTAACTAAGGTTCCTTCCAACTATTAACTATTCTGTTCGCTTCCGGTCTAAAATGGGAGGTCTGAATACGTCTCTCCCCTTGTTGACCATTCAGACTTGTCAATACTTCTGCAGTTGAGTTCGATTCACCGTCGGACAATTTTTTTTTCCCGTGATTCGAATCCCTAAAAACATCCGTCCAATCTTATTTGTGCGATTTTATCCCCTTCCTCTCTGGGGAAACACCAAAGCATTATAAACAGGGTGTAAACCAATTTTCTGACTAAATTTCATCAGAAATTTTCTTGACAACCCTCCTCAGATGCGGGATCCTGAAAATGATTGGTCCGCGAATTGTAATTTCTAAATCCCATTTCTGGGATGGATAGCCTATAATTATTTCTTCCGGTCGTCTTACTTTTATATTTCGTGTCAGTCCTGGATAAACGCGATCTTATAATATCTACTATTAATGGTGCTGCCTCTTTTTTTAATACTTTCATATAGAATTACGAAGGTATGAGCACAATGGTCCCCGAAATCGCCAAAGAAATTCATTCTATTAATAAGTTACATCATATAGTCACTTTAAACGGGTTCGAATAGGTTCTTTATTTCTTGCATGGCTCGGAGAAATTTCTATTCCACTCTGATGTACATGATTTCCCAGCAGTAACTCGGTACTGTAAACTAAGAAAAGTAATTTTGACAAATTCATTGCAAAGCCAGCAAAAGAGAATTTTTTCGCCTTTTCCTCCCCTGCAAACACTTCTGTTGTCAATAAACCAAGACTCTGCAGTTTTTTGGTAAGAAAAAAACATTTGCTACATGAAAAAGTTTTATATATAGGTAGATTTGAGCATCTCCAAAGAAATTCTATACTAATTTCAGGTCAAACTGCTTGAATTGCTGTATAAGGCTTTGAGCCAGGATTTTAATCCACTTGATGCAATAAAATCTTCATGTAGAACATCGGGGATGTGTTCTTTGATGCTACTAAATAAAAGATCTCCTCCGTGCTCTCTATGCGATACGAATATGTCACCTTGATTACAACCAGATTCCAAAAATACACATTTACTGTGGTTCCACTATCAACTTTCCGAGTTAACAGTTTCCTGAATACCCAAATAATGATATCTGTTACATAGACATAAATCGTCAAGACAACTTCCATTGCAGCTTTACACGTCTTTTTCTATATAAAATAACTCCCGCATTGGATAAACCCCTGCCTTACACCCGAAAGAAGCTCTTCTTTGTGCTATAACCATAACGAACCTAGCTCATACTTTTATAATTCCCTTCTTTTACCAGTAAACGGCCTTTTTGCAAATTGTATAAAACAGGGACTTCAATTTGACTTTTCATAGTTGTAAAATCATTATTAATAACTTCCAAGTATTTCACATTCCTCACCAGAGCTCTCAATGTATATAGAACTTCAAAACAGAAGCAGTAAGAGATATTTGTTCCTATACACAAGATATGAGTCCGTCTTATGGTTTTCAACTTAATTAACTCTTTCTATGCTCCAAATTAAACAAACGATTTCATTATCTCCAGAACCGTGATCCTATTCCTATATTTTCTGTAATTTTACTACTTTGATGCAAGTTTTCGGTGAATGTGACGCCACGAAGCGTGAATCTGAGACGCATGAGACTGATGAGTTGCGAATAGTGGCCATTAACAACTCTCTGCTAATTATTCACTTATTTAAAAAGTTTATCAATATTTGTTTGAACAAATGTGGCAAACATGTATAGATAATGCTTTTAATCATTTACAGTATGAGCTCCCCATCAAATGACTCTATCTCAACATCTTCCTCCCCTAGGTCCGAGCTCTGTAAAAATTTCGGTACGCAACAGTAGTAACTGCTATTATGCTTGCTACCCACTAACTTTGATGTACTTGAGAATAATTTTGAGTCGCGGAACAACCATATTCAGTCTCCACCCCTGTCGCAAGACTCCAAATGGCGCCACGATTTTGTGAACAAGTTTGGCTTTGTGATCTAATAAGAAGCCCAGAAAGTTTCTTTTGTACTCTTAAAGCACTTAACATTTATCGAGAAGGAGGATTAATGTACACCAAGTATTAAAAAGAGCCATCTCCTACTGCCGGAGTCATAAATATATTCCTCATTAACATGCAATATGTACTGTTCTCAACTCTTGGATGTTATCATTCTGTTCTATTAATATAAATATTGAAAGGATTAATTTTTTTGTCATGTCCTCTTCGGAAAACACCGTTCTGGATTTTCTTTTGACAATAATGACTCCAAAATATGTGTTGTAGCCAATATAACTTTCTGAAAACTATTTGCAATTTTTTCAAGCGCATGAATAACTTAATGAGCACTTTTAACTACATCAGAAATATGTTGAGTCTGATCCTGGTCTAGTTTTTCACGGAAGATCCTGCCCTTCATGTTCGAAGGATTCAAACTAAGAGCTTCAACCGAGGGCTGACTGTTTTTCTCTTTCTTTCTTGTTGGTAGAATTGGAAGAACATTTGTGCTATATGTAGTCAGTATTATGAATTTTATAGAGACAGATAAGCATGCTATATTTTTCTCATGAGACTGTTGTCAATTTCACCTAAATTTTTTGAAAAATGGATCCGAACCGACATCACGTATGGGTTAAAAAAAGAAACCCGAAGAAAAAAAGGAAAAGCCACAACTTCGCGGTAAACTTTTTTCATCGATTAAATATTTTAATGCTCCGTTACTCCCAGCTCTCGTGGTTCAGAATTTTAATCTGCCAATTCCTCTTTTTGAAAACTTCAAATATCTTTTAATTACCATAGCTTAATCTAAGCAATGAAATTTCTAGGGGCCCCAAATCGACGTCCCGATGAATTGAAGTTGTAACCTTTTTGTACCAGATTCTCATCTTTTAAATCTATTTAAATGTTATTATACAGATGACCCTGATGAGACCTGTAAGCACTCAACTAGGCATATGTTGAGTAGAAAACCTTACCCTTCCAGTCCCAATGGTCGCCTCGGACACTCTGTTATATGCAGCGTCGAGTTTCAAGTGGCCCAATAGGGATTAAATATCGTTTGATTTTATTTGGATTCTAATCTACTTTCCTTTGTACAAAGGTACTGTTTGCATATAGTTATGTGCGAACCTATATTTCTCGAAAATTTATGTCTTGTATAAAGCGCGAAGTTTATACTATCTGAGGCAGAACTATATATAAAGGAAAGGTTTCATTGTGCAATGATGATTACAGTGCGGATTGTTCTCGTATCTATATGCGCCATAACCAAATTCGCGACAATAAGAGCACAATATAGGAGCTTTTCCCCTCTAGGCTGAAGAAGATGGTCCTGTGAGTATTTTCTTTTCCATTATTCTGCTTGACGAGAAGGGTGAGGCGAGACAGATCTCCAACAAGTGCATGCACCTTATCCTCAATGTTTCTTGACCTATCATTGGGACCAAATAGGAGTCTTGCCGGTTTTACTTCTATAACTTGAGGCGAGGATCTGGAAAAAGCAGCTCGATTCGCGGGAAAATTCTTAAAATTCTTCACTATGTCAACGTAACTCTTCAGTCACCGCAATGACAGGAACTGCTGTAGCTGCTCATGTGTACATACAGCAGTCCTGCATAACCGGAATCTTGCAAGACTGTCGAATCCAGCCTTCTCGTACAACCGTTCCAATTTCTTCAAGGTGCCCGGCATTTCCTTGATCTCGAGGCCGATTTACAATGCTTGACGCATGATTTCCTGGTGATCTTCTTTCTCAACGAAATGTTCAAAGAACTTGTCCTTGACAACATCGTTGTTCTTGACATCTCCAAACATCAATCCCTGAGCTGCGAAGTAATCGTAGTAGAAATCAAATGCGGTTCCATCTATGTCTCCGAGGAGGGATAATACCCTCTACGCACTGGATTTCCCGGCCATCACTACATTGTCATAGAAGAAGAACTTCTCCACATCGCTGTTCCCGTCGTAACCGATGTAATACGATCTGGAAAAAGAGGTCCTCCACAAGAGTACCATAAAAGAGTCGGAAATGGGGAAAATGGAAGGATTGATAGGTCAGGACGAGCGGTCTGTTCTTCTCTTCGTAATGTGCCCCTGTGCACACTCAAGGTAAGTAATGAGTAAAGATCCTCTTCTCACCAACCCGTGATTTATATAGCGCCTCGAGAATGTGGCAGGTGTTTATAGAGCTACAAATTGGGACCTTCAATAAAAAAACTAACTAAAATAGTAGAAAATGACTCAAAAAAATTTAGGAGTACTGTAGTTGACTAGGAAACCGCAAAAAGAACTCGTGAATGATGGGGACAAACGCATTCTGGATTGTTTTTAATTTTTTTAAAGTACAATACTGTACAATACTGTGCTGTACGGGTTACCTCTGACAATACTGAAATTTATTCATTTTCTAGGAAGCGCCGGCCGCTTTCGGCCACATGCGTTTCGGCGCGTGCCTATATATGCAGGCTAGGCGTCAGATTCACCTGAGTAAAGAGAGAAAACACAACGACCAACACCAACATGGTACTTTTGCGCAGGACTGAAACTCCTGGCGCCAGCGCGGTAGTGCTCGATGGCACTAGCGATGTGCGCAAATTCTTCTTTTTCTATGAGAACGTCTTTATGGCCTCTAGACCCGATCCGTAGAATGCGCTCACCCTCCTTGAACATCTAGACTGCGTGGCTTTCCATTTCTACTACGATACATTCGCCTCGAATGGCGAACTCGTCGACGAGGCAAAAGACTACTCCATTGTCAAGAAAAAATTCTTCGAGCATTTCGTTTAGGAAGAAGATCCCCAAGACGTCATCCGACAAGCTTTAGAAGTTGGACTCGACATCGAAGACATTGCTGGCTCCCCTGAAGGAGATGGATCGCCTTTATGAGAAAGCTGACTTGCAAGATTTGGACTTCTACGCACCGCGGCCTGTCGTCACGAGGAGCTACAGCATCTCTGAGCTTCCCGTGGACCTTTAGATTACCCAAGCATCAAACAGGCTCCAAGAGACTTTCACTCGAATCGCCTCACGTTCATTGGCCCTTCAATCAGAGTTTCAGACGTCCCACTAACCAAATTGTTAGTTCGTCCGGACTCTTGTTCCCGAAACATCGAGAAAAAAGTGGACGCTCTAGCTGAGTATCTCTCCAGATTGACATCGTTTTTAAAGAAAAAAAAGGGAAATAACGGTGCAGGATCTTCGTCGGCACAACAGAGGGGCAAAAAAGTTCGTCAATGCTATTATTGCAACGAACAAGGTCACAACTCCATGAACTGCGATAAGAACCCGACGCAATACGCGTTGCTCTTATTGCGGAAAGACCGGCCATTCAGAAGCCACTTGTTGGTCTGCCGCTGGGGACAGGTCGTCGGAAGTTCACGATAACAACGAGAAGGGGGAAAGGAGAAAAGCAGATCAGGTTAATTTAGTCTGTGAAAGCCATTCAGACGCCGATTCTGCCATCTAAGAAGTCGTTAATGCAACAAAAAGAACAGCAGAGGGCAAGACCATACCAAAACAGCCTCGTTAAGGAAAATATGAGGAGATTCCGATATCCTGTCTCGTGAATAAACCGCAGCAAGCCCAAATTATTCCCTCAGTCCCTCCGGTAGAAGAAGAAGAATATTAATTAATTAATCATTATTAATAAATTAATTAATCATTATTTATTAATTTCGAACAACCGCGAGAAAAAAAACTCAAACAAGATCCAGGAGTACGAGGGCAAATACGACGTCATGTCGGAACTTGCGAATTCCAACTGCGGTCTGACGTTTGGTCAGCTCCTTCGTGGGGATGCAGATGTAGCTACCAAGATAATGCGCCGTGTGCTCGGTAAGCATTCAGTACCCGGCGTCGCGGTCGTGTCCAAACCCCAGTCTCGCCTATTACGCGCCGTACTACTTACGGTTTATTGCACTGAAGTTTGGGCATTGCTAGACTCTGGGGCAGTACCCAAGATGTCCGCAGTCTTGCCTAAACGCTTATATCTATGGCCAAACTTTACGTCAAGGAAGATAACAGTGGCTAATGGATAATTTTCATCTTGTGTCGGCTCATTGCTAAATGTTCCTACCACTTTCGGAGAACAAGGTGTTGCGATTATGCCCGTAAATCACCAAATACCCTGACAGTATCCCTCCGGTAACCTGTACCAAGGATTTACACTGTAAGAAGACATCATTGCAACTTGTGCACTGTACTCACGCACCAGTGTAAAAGCATAATATCATACCTCTTTGTCCTAGCCAATGACATGGATCCATCATGGCTATCTCCCGTGGTTCTCGAAACATTTCGCACCCACCAATCAGCAACCACTTTATGCCTACTTGCCAATTGGACCAATGGGACTTTGCCATGATGTTCGTTGCTGTCTGTTATACTGATGGACCTTCAGAACCTTGTAGTTTGATACCTCTGGGTCGCTTTTTCTAGAATACCTTTGAATTCAGTACCGTTTAGTTACAATTTATCTCTGCTGGTGTTGAGTACTTTTTCTATATAAACCCTGGTCTGATGTTCCGGCCTGTTTACCGGAAGCATCAACCAACAGTTCAACCATCGATTACCTTTTGTGCGCTCAACACCCCACATTTGGTAGCATCGCATATTCGTTTGTCAGTACTGCGAGTTCTTCCAATCCGACAGTAAGTTAAAATCTCTATTAGATTTGACGTTCTGCCCGATTGCAAGCAGAGACTAACATTTTGTTTTTTACTCTGATTCTTTTTGAATAACGCTCAGTGCCGAAAAACAAGACTTCCAGGGACCGCCCCTCGTCGCCTGACGAGTACACCGAGAAGGACTTACAGGGATTTTTCGAGGAAAATTGTCGAGAAGTAAGTAAGTTCTGTTACGGTCAAGAACCAAGGACACCGACTAGGATCGAAATCGAAGAACCGAGAACCCCGCAGCCTCCCGCTTTCGCACTTCCGTCGGCCCTTCCACCGATACCAGCGCTTCCCGAGATCCCCCGCTCAAGGCCCGTCAAATCAAGGAAGGCCAAACCGACCACCAGGCCTACGATTTCGAAGAAGGGCCTACCTGTTCTTCCTGACGCCGCCTCTATCGTTATCCAAAGGACAGCCAACCATCGTATCCGGAAGTCTGTCAGGAGGCCTCGAATGACCAAGAACCCTCGATCGTCTCCTTTCCACTGTCGTCACTGTCAAGTCACCTGCACAGGCCGCGTGCAGTACTTCGAGCATCTCCGTTCCCGCAAGCATCAGCACCGCGCTGACAAGACAAGGCACACCTGCAATATTTGCAAAATAGAAGTTCCGAGCAAGGCAGACCTTGAGCGCCACCGTCTTGGCCGTCGTCACCGCGAGACTGCTCGTAAGTCTGAGTAGCTTGTATTTGAATAAACCTATCCTTGTCGAATAGGAAAAAAAAACAAAAGTTGCTTTCTCAACCGACTTCGTTTGTGCTGTGTTCACCCTCCCGCTGTGGCTACCTTACAAACTCGCTTTCCCCAGTTCCTTGCAGTAGGACTTGTAAGTCCGTATCGCC
The DNA here is from genome assembly GCA_002205965.3 of Kappaphycus alvarezii. Classification (NCBI taxonomy): domain Eukaryota; phylum Rhodophyta; class Florideophyceae; order Gigartinales; family Solieriaceae; genus Kappaphycus; species Kappaphycus alvarezii. Next base: position 372,146 of record NADL03000610.1, on the reverse strand, counting down.
GCCAGGTTCTAGACAGGAAAACAACCGTTTGGTAAAGCATCGGAAGGAGGGCTACTATAGCACACCCGACGTGACTGACGTCAAACCCTTACGTCAGAGAAAATCAACTTTCCCAAGTTATCGACTGGGATTCGAACTCGAGACCTCTCACTGGTCTTTCGCTGGTCTAGCCAACTCGGCACAGTGCATACCGATTCTTACTGGCCAATTTGAAAAAATTCTATTTAAAGAAAAAAAAACCCAAAACTACACGTGTGACTCTTTCGACCAATAGGAAAGGACAATGGAAACTTCGGGCATTACTGTAGAGTCTCTGGCACAGGCTGTAAGCGAACTTCAACGCCAGCTGTCAGAGGCTCATAACCAGATCTCCACACAACAGAACCAGCTCAATAACGCTGCTCGCAAGGTGGGAGCTCTCGAGAATGAGCTTTCTCTCGTTAGGATCAATGCTAGTAGCTCAAATGGTCAAAACGAAACCAAGGACGCCCCTAAGAAGAACAAGCCGGGATCATTCAGCGGAAAAGGGTCCGTCGGGAGCTGGTGCGTGCAGATGCAGAATTATCTTGGTGAAGCAGATGGGCAAGCTACTATGAACATTGCACTAAGCTATCTCTCTGGAAATGCCCATGAGTGGTGGATGGTCCATTCCAAGAGCGCCGCGGGGCAGGAGATTCAAACATGGAAGGAACTGAAGACTGCCCTTCTCAATCGCTTCGAGACGTTAAACAAGGAAAAAATCGCCCGAGACAAGCTGGCTCGCTGGAAACAAGTTAAAGACGTTACTGCGTTCAATGAAGATTTTAACAAAATATTGTTGGATATACCAGACATAGGAGTCAAAGATCAGATTGATCGCTATTCACGCGGCCTGAAACCGTACATTTGGAAAGCCCTATGCACGAAAGAATACTCTAAGCTTTCTGATTTAATGGCAGATGCGGAAAGAATCGAAGCTGCTTACAGGCGTTCAGGGCCGTTAGGTAACAACAAATCGAGTACAAAATCGCTGAACGGAAGTTCAAGTAATGGAAATAGTGCTCCTGTGCCAATGGAAATTGGGAACGTGGAAATGAAACCGGGTATACAGTCCTCAAATGTTAACTTACCGAAATTGGATCAAGCAGAACGTGAGAGATGCATACGTGAAGGCCTCTGCTTGAGATGCAGACAGAGAGGGCACATTGCAAAAAACTGCCCAAAAGCCCGAAGGAACTGACTGAAGGTCCTCAATCAGTTCTGGATAACAGAAATCTTATTGTTTCAACAATAAGATCCCAGGAAGCATTTAGGGGAACACCAACCCCAACTTTCCAACGAAATCATAGAGGACTTCTTATTGTTAAAGGAGTCATTTCCAATGGACCAGCAAAAATTCTCATCGACCCAGGTGGTGAGATCAATTTCCTCAGTGAATTCTTCTGCGATTACCATAAGATTAAAACAAGAGAATCAGCAGAGCTTGCCGAAATGGCGAACGGTGCTAACCAGAAGTTGAGAGAAACAGCCGGTCCGGCAATCGTCCAAGTAAAGAACTACACAGAACCACTGTACTTCGCCGTGAGCCCCCTCAAGAGATATGATGCAATCCTAGGAAAGGAATGGTGTGGAGCCCATAGAGCAATTATCGACTCTTCAAGCAATCAAGTTTCTTTCAACTACAAGGGTGAAAAGTACTCCGTCACTGCCAATGAAATGACAAAGCACCCTTTCGTTTCTGCAAACTCAGTACTTACTGATTTGGAGAAAAAATGTAGCACTTATGCTGTTCTAATTCGACCACTAGACTCAAATCCAAATGTTCCAGATTCTTACCCAGAAGATATTCAAGGTGTACTGAAAAAGTATACAGACGTTTTCCCGGAAAAACTTCCGAAGGGCCTTCCTCCGAAGCGAAAGTATGATTTCAAGATCGAATTGGAAAAAGATGCTAAGCCACAGAAAAAGGGTCTCTACAGACTTTCAGGAAAAGAAATGATGGAGCTTCGTAAACAACTAGATGATCTACTAGAGAGTGAATTCATTAGACCAAGCAAAAGCCCCTGGGGAGCGCCAATACTCTTTGTAACGAAAAAGGACAGCGGTTTGCGTATGTGTGTGGATTACAGAGCACTTAATCGGCTTACTGTAAAAAACAGCTACCCCCTGCCGCGCATCGATGATATCTTTGATCGACTTAAGGGAGCCAGGTACTTCTCGAAAATAGATCTGAGGATGGGTTACCATCAGATCAGACTGGAGGAATCTTCAATCCCTCTCACAGCGTTTCGAACCAGATACGGACATTTTGAATTTCTCGTACTACCTTTTGGATTGACCAACGCACCAGCAACTTTTATGAATCTCATGAACGACATATTCAAAGATGTCCTGGATGTATTCGTTATCGTTTATTTAGATGACATTCTCATCTTCAGTAAGACATGGAAAGAACATTTAGAACACATTGATGTAGTACTAGAGATTCTGAGGAAGGAGAATCTGTTCGCAAAATTGTCAAAATGTGTCTTCGGTGTTAAAGAAGTCGAGTATCTTGGACATGTAATCTGTCAAGAGGGAATTGCTGTGGATCCCAACAAGATAAAGGCAGTCATGGAATGGCCCTCACCAAAGAACAAGCAACAACTTCAGTCATTCTTGGACTCGTCAACTATTACAGAAGATTCATAAGAGGATGCTCATTGGTTGCTAAACCTCTTACAGAGCTGACGAAGAACGTTTCATTTCTGTGGACAGCTACTCAGGACAAATCATTCCAGACCTTGAAGAAATCGTTATGCAGTGCCCCAGTCCTTCGAACTTTTGACTCTGAACTTCCAATATATGTCACTACAGATGCCTCTCAGTACGCAATTGGAGCTGTGTTGGAACAGGGGGATCCAAAATCCAGAAGACCAGTTGCCTTTGCGTCTAGGACTTTGAATGATGCTGAGCAAAATTATGCCGCTCATGAGAGGAGCTCTTGGCCATTGTAGAGTGCTTGAAATGGTGGAGAGCATACCTACACGGAAACTTTTTCACAGTTCATTCTGATCACTACCCTTTAAGATACCTCGAGACCCAGGAAATCTGTCCCAAAGACAGGTTAGGTGGTTGGAAAGATTAGCGAACTTTGATTTCAAAATTATACCCATCTCCGGGAAAGCAAACATCGTTGCCGATGCCCTGTCAAGACAACCTCAGAATTATCCCTCACCTAAACATCGAAACAGAGAACTACTCAAGGAAGTGATAACAAAGACATACCTAGAATCGAACAATATATCCGTACCTTATTTTGCGGATTCTGAGCTAGAAGATCTGGCCAAAGATTACAGGCTAGATGAAAACCTGAAAACCCAATACAAAGATCCAAAGACACCTTTCGAAAAGAAAGGGTTGCTTTTACTAAGGAACGGAAAGATTTGCGTACCAGAAGGAAAATTTAAAGTCAAGCTATTACATGACTACCATTCTACTCCAAATACTGGACATTTGGGAATTTCAAAAACAATCAATAGAATATCACCGAAGTTTTACTGGAAAAACCTTCGTACAGATGTACTTCGATACGTTCGTTCTTGCCACTGCCAAAGAGACAAACCATCCAATCAGAAACCCGCAGGTCTTTTACAACCTCTTGATCCACCGAAAACCAAATGGACTCACATAACGATGGACTTTATTACACCCCTTCCAAGGTCAACGGAAGGAAACAATGGCATCTTAACTGTCGTTGACAGATTATCAAAGATGATAAGAATTATACCAACCAAGCCCAAAATAGATGCTCCTTCAACTGCTAGGCTGTTCAAGGATCATGTCTACAGAAACCACGGAATTCCGACGAATATCATTTGTGATAGGGATGCCATTTTTATGAGCAAGTTTTGGAAGAGTCTGTTCCACCTTCTGGGTACCAAGATATCCCCTTCTTCAGCATACCACCCACAAACAGATGGACAATCTGAGATTATGAACAGAAAGATCGAAGAAATGATTCGTTCTTTTGTTAGCTTCGACAAGACAGATTGGGACAAATACTTGGTGGACTTCGAAGTTGCTTACAACTCATCTATTAATGCCACTACAACTTTCTCTCCGTTCTTCCTCAATTATGGAATCCACCCTAGAACTGTCCCTTTGGACATACTCTCCACAGACAACCCTGCTGCGGCACAGTTCCTAAGAAACATGCAAGAATCACTGAAAAAAGCCCAAGAACAAATCAAAAAATCAAATGAATCCACTGCCTTGTATGTCAACAGAAGTAGAAGACCTTCTTCTTATAAAGTTGGTGACAAAGTCTGGTTGTCCACAAAAAACCTAGCTTTTGAAGATGGTGCAGGATCTCGAAAACTGAACCCAAAGTTTTGTGGTCCATTTCAAATATCTGAGGATATAAACGGAGTTACGTACCGTTTAAATCTTTCCCAGCCAATGATCGACAGGGGAATTCACAATGCTTTCCATGCTAGTCTCCTTAAGCCGTACTTTGAAGATGAATTCTATCGCCAAATTACACCGCCACCGCCTATACAGGTTCAAGATGGAATAAAGAATACGAAGTCGAATAAATTCGCAGTCACAAGAAACAATACGGAAAAACAAAATATCTCATTAAATGGAAAGGATATGCAGATCACGAGAACTCATGGCTATCAGAAAATGAACTGAAAAATTGTCAAAATTCTTCTTCGTAGGGGGAAGTGATGTTGCGATTATGCCCGTAAATCACCAAATACCCTGACAGTATCCCTCCGGTAACCTGTACCAAGGATTTACACTGTAAGAAGACATCATTGCAACTTGTGCACTGTACTCACGCACCAGTGTAAAAGCATAATATCATACCTCTTTGTCCTAGCCAATGACATGGATCCATCATGGCTATCTCCGTGGTTCTCGAAACATTTCGCACCCACCAATCAGCAACCACTTTATGCCTACTTGCCAATTGGACCAATGGGACTTTGCCATGATGTTCGTTGCTGTCTGTTATACTGATGGACCTTCAGAACCTTGTAGTTTGATACCTCTGGGTCGCTTTTTCTAGAATACCTTTGAATTCAGTACCGTTTAGTTACAATTTATCTCTGCTGGTGTTGAGTACTTTTTCTATATAAACCCTGGTCTGATGTTCCGGCCTGTTTACCGGAAGCATCAACCAACAGTTCAACCATCGATTACCTTTTGTGCGCTCAACACCCCACACAAGGGGTCAAGTTGTACTCCCTTGTTGTCGAGATGTCTCTATTAGACATTATCGCTTGACTTCCTGCACTCGCCTCTATGCGCGCGAGCCTAGAACAGAGTGTGACCCTGTACATTAGGTCCGAAGAAGTCTTGCTACAGCTCGAACCTGACTCGAAAGCAACCGAAAAGAGGCCCGTCGAAGGCGAAGATATCTGCACTCCCAGCGAAGATTTAATATCCGATTCGAACGCTGGGCCGGAGTCATCCGATTCATCAGAAGAATAATTTGTTTTGCTCATTCGGGGAGACGTGGTGAAACAAGGAGATGGGAAGCCTCCTGACGGAGAAATGACGACCGTTGAAGAAGAATACGAAGTTCGTTGCGCTCTGAGGTCTCGTCTAGCGCACCTTCGAGAAGAAGACCAAGCGCGAATAAACGATTCCTTCCGAATCAATGGAATAGTCGCTTGGAACATTGACGAGCTCCGTCCCGCCGCAGTTCCAGTGGAACACAAGTTTGAGCCGAAGGACCAAAATCCAGTTTACCACAGAGCTCGTCGACTGGCTCCGCGTCACAATGATACGGTCCGACAAGAAGTTGATAAAATGCTGAAAGCAGGTATTATTACCCCAGCATCTTCGGCATGGTCTTTTCCTGTGGTAATCTCCTCCAAGAAGGACGGAAAGCCCAGATTGTTTTTTGACTACCGCACCTTGAACCGTAAGATAAAGGCTGATCGTTGGCCTCTGCGCAAGATAGAAGGAATATTCGATTACCTAAAGGGTAGTTCGGTATTCACTAACCTCGACTTTTTCGCGAGATACTGACATGTTCGTATGAGCAAAGACTATAAGGAGACGACTATCTCTTTTGCTATTACGGAAGGTTGAAGTTTGGGGTTATGCCCTTTGGTCTCATGAATGCGCCGTCAACTTTTCAGCACATGATGGACTATGTTTTACGAGAAATTTACTTTGCCCGCGTTTATCTGGACGATGTTGTCGTATTTTCTAACTCCGTCGAGGAGCAAATTGATAACTCAAATATGATTTTCGACGCTATCGGAAAGAGAGGCTTGAAGCTCAAAATCGATAGGAAGTTGATACTCTACATCTTCCACGACGATATTGGAAACACTGGGATACTGAAACCACGAAGAAGTTTGTCTCTGACCGCGACTGGTGGCTGTATATGCATAGAGACATCCAAAACTACGTGAAAAGTTGTGAGGGATGTCAGAAGACAAAACCGATTCCACCTTACCGTACAAGCCTGAAAATCCCGCTGTCAAACATATTCGATACTTATTCGATCGATTTCTCCGGGCCACTTCCGAAGTCGAAGGGCGGGAAGAGGATTTTGCTAATTGCGGTAGATCATTTCATGGGTTGCCCAATCGCTTCGGTCACCGAAGATTCGTCGGTCAGGACTGTTGGTCAGTATATAAAGAAGGACATTTTGTTCAACTTTGGTCCCCCGGAGATCATTGTATCCAATAACGCGGGATGATTCACCGCTGCTTCGCTTTTCTCCTTTTTGTGGGAAACACGGAATCGCTCGGAGCACTGTTCTGGCCTACACCCCCATGTCGAATGGTAGGGCCGAGAGAATGGTACTTACCATCAAGACTGCCGTCAAGAAATTGGTACTAGGCCAGGGAATGGATTGAGAGGAGAGTCTGCCGAACATTTTGTATGGATTCCGCCGTCGTCGTCTTGCCTCCAGTGCATCCCGTTGGAGTTGATGTACGGGGTTGTGCCATGCATGGAATCATCAGCTGCCCTAGCTCTCATTTCTAACCCCTCGGAGAGCCATCGCCGATTGGAGTTGTTAACAAACGTAGCACTCTGGGCACGAAGAAGGGATTACAAAGAGCGTGAATTAATAAACAAAGCATTCGCGGAACCTGTAGGGTTCAACGTCGGCAACTGGGTACTTTTCGCACATGAGGCGGCCTTGCTGACAACAGTTAAGTAACCAGATCTCAATTCAGATACTTCTGGCCGTGTCAGATATGGAAACGAGATCACCCGAGGTATTGGCTGTTCTCATATGGTGGACGCTACTCCCGACGTGCCATCCACGCAAGTCTTTTTGTTCCTTTTGTAGTTTGCTCTAGCAACCTGTAAAAATAGTGCACTCCATTCTCGCTGAGCATAATAATCGCAGAGTTATCCATTAGCAAAAGTTTTCTCCTGCTTGTTTGAATCATTTGTTTTGTTCTGTTGTTTTTAAATAGCTTGAATAATATGTTTATTTTATTGGTTTCAGATGCATGTATACAAGATCTTCACTGGTCACCCTCCCATTGTTGATTAATAATCTTGTACAAAGTATTATGCTCGCCGAGAAACCTATAGGAAATGAAGTACAATGTAGAAGGAAATCTATTGATTGAACCTGTTGATTCACCGTAAAACCTACCGCTTGAAGCTAACTAGCTTACCCTTCACGGCCGCGACGTGCCGCTGTATGCGGTGGCAACTTGGACGTAACTTCAGAATACGCTTCCCTAGACATCCTCGCCGATCTTCTCCAACGGCGCTTTGCTTTCCTCTCGCGCTCAACCTAGCCAACTGCTTCGTCCTCATCATATTGTTGCTTGCGCACAACTAAGGAACGGCTTCCACGAGCATACAGGCAGCCTGAAACTGCAACTCCATACCTCTGAGCTTCCGCATCACCGTCGTTTTACAACCACAATCCGAGGAGAACAAGATGCCGAAGAGAGGCACAAGCCAACAAGGCTCTCGAGACAAGAAGGCGCACAAGCCAGGGAGCCCCACTAGAGAAGGGCAGCCGAGAAGTGTCGCCACACAAGTCGAGAAGGCACGCAAGCCCGGGAGTCCCGGCAAGAAGGGGCGCCACACAAGTCCAGCAGGCGCTCAAGAAGACGCGCAAGTAGGCACGCAAGCCAAGAACAAGCCGGGAAGTGGAGCAAACAAGCAGGTGCTTTGATGTCGAGGTTCCGGTTGGAAGGGCTGTAAGGGCCGCCTATTTGAAATACTGAAACGTACAGTACAGTACAGTATGCGACCCCGTGGTCCGTTTTGGAGGCAGGGTGGTGATGGGGACAAACGTTGTATTGTGGATTGTTTTAAATTTTTACAGTACAGTACAATACTGTACTGTGCTGTAAGCTTTTTTTTTAGACTGCAGTACTGAAATTTATTCATTTTCTAGGAAGCCGGCCACTCTTGGCCACACGCGTTCCAGGAACAGAACTTTCAAGTTTCAGCCCCTGGCTTTCGACTCCTTGGGTGCCCCATCCCCCGCCTCTGTTCTGTTCCTCGAAGACGTCATCCGCGCATCGCAGAGAAGTTCAATACAACCACAGGAGTGATCCGCAGGCGTATTTATCAGCGCATAAGTTTCACACTGTGGTCTTCTTTTGCAGTGGCGATTCTATCGCGAGCCCCACCACACGTGTCTGACGTGGAACATCCGGTTAGTTCTTCGCCGTATAGTCAGTCCTGCAGTGTACACGATAGATACTCAATGGAGTAAAGTTTCTTTTTTCTTCTTTCTTCTTCTTGTCTATATATGCAGGCTAGGCGTCGGATGCGCGCGAGTAGAAAGAGGCAACACAGCGACCGATACCAACAATGCAAGTAGCAAAATATGAGGGCCTTGTAGATCATTGGTAAAAACTTATCACATTTCAAGAACCACCTACAGTCGGTTTATTCCGGCCCAGACGCTTTTGTGTGGACAGGTTATACAGTACAGTGCGGTACACTGTCCTGTCCGACAACTGTAATTGGCAGAGAGCCAACCAGATGTGCCACGTCTGCCACGTGGATTATAGTGCCATGTCCAACCGCATGACGCGTCGCAAGTGCTGCCAAATGGGCCGACTGTTCACACTGCCGGGATATAAATTCGCCAACTAGTTGGGTAGCGGCGGGAGCACGAACTCTCGGCGATACGCAAGTCGAAGCCAAGGTCGTGCACTTGGCCGTCGGATAGGGAGGGGGGAGTCAAACGACCTCTTGCTGCACCCTATGAACCAGTGTTTGGATTTTAGCAGGTGAAGCAGCAATACGCTCAGGGTCGAAAAGGTCTGGCCCGAACAGGGGACAATGGCCATGAACATTGGTCAACAATGTAGCTGATGACGACCGGGCGTGTCTGAGCAGGACCGGTCCCCGCGCAGACAGATCTGGAGGAGTCCGAAACAGCAAAGGACCGCATACGAAGCTGACTGGTTGCGGGCGATGACAGGCAGATGAGGGAGAAATCACGGAACCCCCCCATGTGGAAGGAGAGCCATGCTTGCTTCCAAGTGGCGTCAGTGAGGACAATCCCGTGCAGAGCCTGATGCGAGGACTTTTTTAGAGCGTCGAACGCATCAGCGGCGGGAGTGGCGTAGCGGGAGTCGGCGAGCTCGAACGCATCAGTCAACAAGCAGGCCGATGCTCATATCCTGTCCGTGAAGACGCGGACAGGGAGGTCGCGGACACTATGGACGAGAGTGAGTGTGCGGCTGCAGGCCTCCATCTTGGTCCGCAGGAATGCATCTGTGATCTACTTGTTGCCGATAGGGACGCCGACAGCCAGAAGCCGTCGTTCGAGAAGTGGCCGAGTGACAAGTCTTGGAGCGATGGGTCTGGGTCGGAACAAGGTGTATCGGTCCAGAACACTCGGGACTTCCGGGTGTCACGTGGGGCCAACAGACGGGCCGTCGCGGAGTAAACGGCGTAGGGCACGGCGGACACCGTCGAGGGTCCCTACGAACGTCTTGTCATCAGCATATCATTGGTGGAGGAGAATGCTGTCACCTTCAGCGAATTCCCGGATTAGCCCGTGTATCGCGATGGAAAACAGGATAACGCTGGTGGGGTCATTTCTATGTCTGCCATGAGCGCTGGGGATGGTCGTGCCGGCGCGGCGGGACCAGGAGAGGTGGCCGCGTGCCCTCGTAAATCATGTTGATGACACAGGCGAGCGTAAGGGCTTGGGAGGGGAGGAGATGCAGTTCTGACTGCCAGTCAACACGATTGAAGCCGTTTTTGGCGTCGAGGAGGATGGTCGCGTCGTGAGGCATCCGATGGAGGAGACACAACAGGGTGCGTATGCCATGCGCACCCTGGAGGATGGTCGCGTCGTGAGGCATCCGATGGAGGAGACACAACAGGGTGCGTATGCCATGGACTATGGGGTCCAAACCGGCCTTGATACTATTAGCTGTTTGGAAGGGGGCGAGGAATATACCGTGGAAGCGGCGTGCGAATGGGCCCGAGACAGAACGAAAGTCTCTATGGACGACGAAATTATAGGACTAGGGCGTTGATGGTGTGGCGAACCGTACTGGTACCCGCAGGGAAGCAGCCGGCAATAGCAGGGATAAATTCTTCTAGGAGGCTTGTGGGGGCATTTGACGAAGCGCCGAATGAGTCAATGGCGATGAGCTGGAAGATAACGTTGGGGGAGGAAATAGACGGCTAGGGAGATTGAGTGGTTGGCTGGCCAGTTTGCGCTCGAGGTCGCGAATCTTATCACGATGGGCGATCTCAGTGGCACTACCAACGAGTTGTGTCGCCTTTGTGCATGTGGTGGATTTGAATTGGGAGAAGATGATGATATCACACGCGATCGGGCGGGAGCCTGGCGAAGAGGATGTTTTTCTGGGCCGCAGGAGAATGTCTGTGAACCGTAGCTCGTTGCCGATGACGTGAAGGGGGCCCTCGAACTCGCAGTCACGTCTGGTAGCGCGGAACAGATGGAACACATGCGAGTTTGGAACCGAGTTATCGCGGTTGGGTCCGCCGAAACCAGTCGAGCGGGGGTTACGAACGTGGTCCAAAGAGACACGTATCCGCTTGCGGCAGTGGTGCCAAGTAAGTGGCGGGCTCTCGGAGAGGACCGGGGGTAAGTTGGCCATTAGGTGGCGGGGGTAGTGGTAGTATATGTCGGGTGGGCGGTAAGGAAGGTAGCGGCTTGGCTGTGGCACGAGGCGAGTCTGCGTATGCGGAGGCGTGAGTGCGCAAAACTGTGTTGGGAGGGTTTCGGAGGGGTACTCTACTCGTCGTCCTTCGAGTGGGTCCAGGCCATTGCGTCCTGCTGCATCATGTTTAGGATGGGGAGAGTATTAGGGTCAAGCAGCAAGGGCACTGGAGGCATAGGGGCCAAGGCTAAAGGACGACGGGTAGCCGGGGACTTTGGCGACCAAAGATCTGGGGCAGCAGAGGATGGGTGGCCGAGCAAGCGGGAGGTGCAAGGTGATCAGTACCGAGCGGTGTGGGCTCGGGCTCGGGCAGAATCGATGATGCTGCAGCGGCAGCAGCCGGACGTGAAGGATGAACAACGGACAAGCCCTGATCCACGCATGGTCAGTGGGGGTGACGCTGGTCAGGGACTCGTAGGAGGTCCATTGTGGGGGTTCAAATTGGAGAGCAGCATAGTAGAGTGCAGCGGGTCAGAGAGGCGAACAGCGCGTGGCACAAGGCAGGGCGAGGAGCAGAGGCGATGTGTGCGCGGGTCACGGATGGCATGCAGGGGATGAAGGGTGCTCCGATAAGCCTGTGTTTTGGCTTGGAGGGAGGATGTGGTGAAGTTTAGGTCTCCCAGAGCGGCAGCCAGTAGTTCAAAGACTTGGACCTTGAATTCTTCAACACTATGAATCAGGTGTGTGTTGCCGGTTGGGTGTGATTGGTTGAGGGCAGTGGGCATTCCAGTGGGTGCCAGTGGGTGCCAGTGTGGGCAGAGCGGATGCGGCAGGCAGCGGTGGATGAGGAGCGTGGCGGCCGAGGGAAGTGGAGCATTTGGTAGGTAGGTAGATGGCTGCGAGATGCAAGGGAGAATGGTTGGGAGGAAGAAATGAGGGGCTGGTGGGAAGGCGGTAGTGGAAGAGCGCTGAGTGGTGGAAAGCGGGATGCGTCCATGTAGGGTAGCTTTACAGTAGTACAGCACTGGACAGTACAGTACACTTCCTATAAAGGAATAAAGTGCTCCATTATTCTAAAAAAATACTTTGCCGCAGTAATGTAGCCCTGCGAAACTCGAAACTCCTAGCTTAGCGAGTTGGTTGTTCGACACGTGAAAATGCGTTTGTCATGCGCCAAGGAGCCAAGGCAGCAAGATACCGCTGATACTATCGAAACGTTGTAGGGGTAACTCCCCGTCTTTCAAAAACTACATTCCTCCAACCAACCATTGGATAAACTCGTACATCTATTTTTTGATTCTATGCAAGTTGGGGCGTGATTACCTGATATTGTCGGACAACGCATCAATCACCTGTTTATCCGTCTTTTGCCGCTTTACGAGTTATCGCCATGCCATATGGAACTACCGTCAATGATTTTTAAGAAACCAGTCGTCAACTTTTTTATCCTATATATTTTACCCATTCAATATCTAGCCAGGTGCAATATGCAAAGAAAAATTCAAATCGACGGATCAATTACGACATGTCGCAGTTACATGGCCCTTTTTTTTCGAGACAAAGCATCACATATCTGTCCGCTTGAGCTTTGCAAAGCACTACTCGCGCCGAAACATCAAAATCTAAAGGCATCATCTCCGTGGCATCCCGCCTACCCTCGCTTTTACCAATCCTTGCTCTCATTATGGATCAGTCTCTCTCCAATATCAAAATTTCCAGGAGACTGATCGCTCCACAATCATAGGAATGCAACTAAATTTTCATTGTTACAAGCAACAAGTCGGGAGCAAACCTCCGTTTGTCGCTGAGGATATAGACCCTCGCAATGCGAAATCAGAATCACCCTAGTGATGCTAGCTGTTGACAACTATCTCCTCTAATTCGTTGGGAATAAAGTGCGTCCTTGGTCGTGTAAAGATCAGATCACAGAGTCACCGACATGATTTACATTGCAACTGCAATAGGGACTTGTCGCGAGTCGACTTGAATTGGAGAGTACCCGGTTTTGGATTCTGAAAAAGTAACAACAGCAATCTGCACCAACCAAACTTGTTATTGAAACAACCTGTTGGGGATATGTGCTGTGGATTTGCGATCAATCACAGATCAACGTCGAAAAAGTGAAACGACGTGAGATATATTCGCCGCATTGACCAAGATTAGTAAAGGACATGATAAATGCAATTGGCAGTCGACGGTATTTATCCCTCGTTTTCATTCTGAACCCATCTCATCATCCCATTTGACAGGTTTGGGACCAAGAAATCTGTTGGTCGCAAACAAAGTTGGTACGCATTCACACTGATAGTAGGGCTGCAAGGGCAAGTCTCTAGCACTGATGAGAGCACTCATGGCATTGAAGCAACAGTAAAGAGGTATCACAGTGCACACACAAGTTACAAATTTCGTCTGATGTTTGGAGGGTAGAATGGTTGAAAAAGGGACGATTGAAATAAAAGCCTAGTCGAGGACTAGGCTATCAGCACTGGCGGGATGCTCCACCCATCTACAAAAGGCAAGCGATTCACTACAGCACTGGTTTCAGTTGAGCCAAAGTTTTCTGTTGATCAAGAAAAGTCATCTTCCCTATACGGGACAAATGTCGAATGACTCGGTCATGTTTGTGAGCGCAGTATTTATCACAGTGTGCATTGCATTGGCAGAGGCTGCGTACCAGCCTTTCACACGCACCGGAAACTCTGTGATTTTATCTCGTGTATTTAGCGAGGAGATTGAAGGAGGCTACTCTGGACGTATGTCTGGTCCAGTGGCGGGGATCAAATGCTTTGGTGACTTTTGCGATAACAAGCAACTGATTTCCGTTCAACGAAACGGAGAAACTGCGGTGAGTTTTACCAACTTTTTCACGGATTTCTTCTCCGAGGAACCACCGTCTTTCGGTTCCTGCCCGTTTGATCAGGTCTTGGTTGAGATTCAGTGTCGAGGAGATTATTGCGATGACATGAGGTTGCATTGTGCTAGAATGGAACGTGGATACCGTGTTGATCGATTCAGGTCGACCGTAGTGGACTTTTTTTCAGAGGAGCAGGGCCAAGGTGTATGTCCTGATGGCTTTTATGTATTTGCAATTGAGTGTCGCGGAGATTTCTGCGACGATATTAAGCTACACTGTGCTTTGGTGGAGTTTGATCCAGCGGTGACGGATAGCAACTAGATCCAAGTAAAGTAGCGGAGAGGAAAGATTTGGAGGGTTTTATTATTTGAAAGACGTGGTGAGCTGTTTCCAGTGGCATATCAAGCAGTCGCAGCCCTAGGGCGAGCTGCATTGGACGTGACAGCGACCGCAGCATGCCTCTGCATGAATATGTCGCGGACCTTTCCATAGCCCTCATGGCCACGCCCCTCCAACCAGCTGGGACGCCCCATCGCCGCGCGAAACGCTTGTCGTGTGGTGTCTCCGTGGAAAAAATTGCATCTTGCACTGCCTCTTGGGTAATATCGGCCTGTGATTTCATGCTTGGTTGAAGCACGGCTTTTCCGTCGGCGAGCTGAATGCAAGGAAGGGTGCGAGGGGGATAGTTTTCGCAGAGGTGAGCCCTATTCCAGGGATATCCTTGATCCTGACCGGCAGCTGTAGGTGTCGGAAGAGGTCAGAGTCCAAAACGCCCCCTGGTAAACACCGCAAGCAGCGGTCTATGTTTCGGTCAAACTGCACCGCGCCGTTGGTGGTGCAAGACGGGGGCAAGAGCCCATGTAGCAGACTCGAAAGCATGATTGTAATGAGTGGACGATGATTGCCGTCGAGTCCCACTGGGTGCAGGGCTGAGGGCTGAAAACATCCATTCTGTACAGTACATGTACTGTACTGTACTGTATTGTAGAATATTGCGAGTGCATAGTGGCTCGGTGGTATAAAATGCTCAGGTCATTCTTCCCGTCACGCCGCTTCCGCTTCCCTTGCCGCACCCATCGACGACGCCAATGTCATACCGCCGAGGTCAGCAAGCGACTTGTCCCCGCCCAATGCCTTCCAACCCCCGATCCTCACATCCATGCCTATCCCCATGCCCATGCGCAAAAAACCTGTCCGCCTCCGCCTCCGCCCCTCCTTTCTTTTCTCGCTCTTCCTCCTCATCTTCCTCCCCCTCCTCTGCCTCTGCCTCCCCCATCTCCCCAACTTGCCCTCCAAACCCATCCACCAACACTCCCCGTCCACATCATCTACCTCGCCAATCCCTGCCCCACCCCTCCCGCAACTGCAAAGCCCCTCTCCACGCACATACTCCCCTCACTCACCAAACTTTCCTCCCTTCTCCACTCCCTCCCACCCTCCCATTACCTCCTCCTTCACCCCTCCCGCAACACTACCTCCTCCACCCCTCCTGTCTCGAGCACCTCTATCTCTCCGCACACTTTCATTCCCACCCGATACTATACCCCGCCCCACCCACCAACACCTCCTCCCCTTCCATCCTCCCCGTCCTCCTCCACCTCAACTTCACCCTCCAACATCTCCACTCCGGTCCCAATCTCACCCTCCCCACCTCCCCCCTCCGATTCCTCAACATATCCCACCTTCTCCCCGCTCCTCATCCCCACAAAACACCCCCTCCCCCGCTATTCTTCATTACCACCCCGACACCCCACTCTCCCCGCCCACTCCACTCACCCTCCCCGCCCTCCAGCGTCACACCTCCCTGCATCTTCCCTCCGACCTCTACCCCCACCCCGATGTCTCCCTCCCACCCCAAACCCCACTCTCCCTCCTCCCCCTCCCCTTCCACCCACCCCCGACCCACCCCGCTCCACCTCCACCCCGCATATCCTCTTTGCAATGCCCACCTTACAAATGGGCGGTTCCGAGTCCGCCATCCTCACCCTCATGCACCATGCAAAACTCCATCATTCCGCAACTCTAACCCTCCTTCTTTTCCTCCCCTCCTTTGCACAATCCACCCCCGGTCATCCCTATCTCCACCTCGCTCATGATTGGCTCCCTCTCGCTCGTCAACTCACCCACGATATTATAGACCTCCCTCTTTGGCACCCTATCATCACTGGCCTCGTGTCTTGCGCTATGTCTTGCAAACGCGTGCACCACATGCCCTGCTGTTTACAAATGCACGTTGGGTCTACCACATGCTGCCCTTGATTCGTTGCTTTATGCCACGCATGCTCGTTGCCGATTATAGTCATATGGTGTATTTGGGGTGGCTTGGTGGTGGCAATCCGAGGTATGGTACGAATGCTACGCGGTATATCGATGCCCATTTTACAGCGTCGGATAATGTGACTGGGCATATGAAGCAGTGGCTTTGGGCGGATGGGAGCGGGTGGATAAGGTGGTGACATGTCGCATTGGTACCGATGTGACGCAGGCGTTGACGGGGAGGCAACGGGAGATGGTCAGGGCGAGGCTGCGGTTGCGATGGGGCGTCCCGTCCGACGCGATGGTGGTGCTGTTTATGGGACGGTTGGTCGGGGAAAAGGGACTTGCCGCGTTGGCGTTGGTGATTGAGGAGGTACATGCAAAGTGGAGGCAAGTTTGGTTTGTGATTGTGGGGGAGGGTCCAGATGAAGCGATGTTGGATGGGGTTGTGGGGTTGGAGAGGGTGAAGAGGAGGGCGCGGTGATGGGGGCACAAGTGTGGGAGATGTATGCTGCGGGGGATATGGTTATGCTGTTGAGTGAGAATGAGGGCATTGCATTGGTGTTGTATGAGGCGATGGCGTCGGGGTTGGTGGTGGTGGCGACGGATGTGGGCGGACAGAGGGAGGTGGTGAGGGATGGGAGGGGGGTGTTGCTGCGGCGGATGGGCGATGAGGAGACGGCGGAGCAGGCGATTCGGGTGGTGGAGGATGTGTTGCGACGGCCCGTGGTGTATGAGGAGATGAGAAACAAGGCTAGGGAGGATATGAGGCGATGGTATGGGGTGGACAAGTTTGGGGATGTGTTATGGATCGGGTGGTTGCGGAGGTGCGGAGGAGGGGCAGGGAGGGGAGGGAATTCCGCGGGGATTCAGTGGGGAGGGAGGTGTTGGAGGGGGTGAAAGAGCGGGTGTTGGAGGAACGGAAACACGGGACGTGGATTCTGAGAGGGTTTGCAAGGAGCGTGCAGAGCGTTGTGTCTGTGGGACTGGTGGGGAGGGCATGCGAGGGTGGAGTGTGGGGAGGCGGTGACGTGAGGTGCGGGTTTGGTTTCCCCGGTAATGGGAGGGGAGTGTTGGACTTTGTGCGGGAGCGATACGCGGGAACGGTGATTGTGGCTGGAGTGCAAGGGGAACGGGGGATCAAGGTGGTTGGAGGGGGGGTGAGGGTGGGAGTGTCGGGCGGACGGGAGGGGGCAGAGTGTGCGTGGCTTTGGTTGACGGGGTATGTTGTGCAGGGTGTGGACACGGAGTTGGTGTTACTGACAGACGGGCGGGAGAGTGTGGATGGGGAGTTGGAGCTGCAGGGGATTGTGAATGAGATGCGGATGTGGGAGTGGGATTTGATTGTCATTGGTGGGGATGCGGGTGCGGATACGGTGGAACGGGTGGTGAGTCATGATAGTGGGAGAGGTGTGGTGAAGATGTGCAGGGTGAGAGAGTCCGAGGCGGGTGGGGGGCGGGTGGTTGCGGCGAGCGTGGTGGGGGGGATGGGAGGGGCGATGTGGCTCGGGAGGGTGGAGACGTTGAGGGCGGTTTGGAGGATGTATCGGGGAGAGGAGGGGGCGTGGGATTTGAGGCAGGCGTTTCTGGGTATGTGGAAGTTGCAGGTCAAAGTCGGCTATGTGGGTGGTGTTGGAGTGTCGGTCTCGACTGATGCGACTGATGCGACTGATGCGACTGATGCGGCGGCGGGTGGGGCGAGGTGTGTTGCGCAGCCTGGCCGCTTGTTTCAAGTCGAGGCAGAGTCGACTTGGTGCCATGACGCCGCCCTGCCGATCAAGCATTGGCCAAAGGTAGAGTTGACGTAGTGGCACGTGTATGCCGCTTTGACAATGGGTAAACGTATGCAGCTTTTTCGGCAGCACAGACTTGAGCGTGACCTTTTGCAATTGTGCTGTAAATTCTCCCAGCGTCCTCGCTCCATCCATACCCCCAGTCCGAAACAGACCGGTCTTTCTATTTCAGCAAGTGCTAGACAGCTGCACTGTTCCACTGCATGCTCACCCGTCATGTCGTCCGCCGCCATTTTCCTCTCTCTGCCTTGAACACTTCCGCCCCGCTGGCTTTGCGCGTATAACCGGTAAACTTGGTCCTTTCGAAACTGAAGCTCTCGTCCAGCGCACTCCATGCAGGTGCAGTTACTCAATTCACTCACTGCAAAACTACACACGGGCTCCGTCCTCAAGGTCTGGGGCCACAACCTACGGAACGTCGTCCGCTCCCCAGTGACCACAACGCGCCATGCCCGCTGTATCCCCTTCCTCTCCTATGGCGCCGTCGGCGGCTCTCACGGCCGAGACTTTCGCCACATCTTGACTCATGAACGACGTCCAATCTCTCAGAGCTGCCCTCAACTCTCGCCGTTCCATCCGTAAGTATCCCGGTTTCCCGGATACGTTGCCATCATTGTCATGCAATGGTGAACCCGCGAGGCAATCAAGCCGCCGCTTTTAAAGTCTGGGATTAGCGTTGCGCACACGCACAACGCCGTTCGCAATTTGTTCACAAGACACGTCATCATGCTCGCTGCTTTCCCATACCAACACTACGAACAATGGACAGCAAAACAGGGACAAGCAGAACGTAACGGCATGGGCCCGTTGAAAGGGCGACGAAAAGAAGCTACTAGCACCCCTTGCGACCGCAGCGACAAAGATATGCACCTCTGCATTCGCGGCAAACCCTCTCGGCGCAGCCACGCCACTTTCTTCCGTACCGCCCTGACCGCTAACACTACAACTATCCCCGCCACCCACTGGACCGTTACATCCCAACGGTACCTCAGTCTACCGGTGTTCACTAGCCGATCCCCGCCTTGCCGCCCTCACCTTTGCAAGGAAATGGGCGTCTGCAAAGACGATTCAGCTGGCCATTGTCCCTTTGGCCTTGAACGCTTCAAGCGCCACAAATCGGTCCGCACGCAACACCCTCGCCTGTCATGTCATCCACAACGCCTCCTGCGAAGGCCATCCCATGAGTCAAACTTCGGCCTATGGAGATCCTCGTCCGGCCTTTGACTGCACGCATTTCTCCCTCAAGGCCACCACGTGCATGAAGGCCAGCAATGTTGTTGCCGTCGCAGCCGAGATCGCCCACCGAGTCAAGGTCCGGAATCCCGAGGGCGAGTTATCCCCCCGGCCGCTCAGCTATCAACCCCCCTGGCAACTATATCACAAATTTTGTCATAGATGGCTTGATCCCTGACCCCGATGTCTGCCACGCAAATGAATCAACATTTTGTGCAGTATGGACCTCCACAGCTGGATCACCACGCTCAAAGCGCAGAATTGGGGACTTGATATCATTCCCCACCATAATGCGGCGTCCCCACTTTTGCTCTTTAAGTTCGCCATACACCAACGGGCAGTAGGAGCTCAAAGTGTCCAAAGATGTAAAAACCTGCAGACAAACAAGGATGATGACCGAACGACCAAGGGAGAAGCAGGCTTGAGAAACAGCAGAGGGACATGGAAAGAGCGTACCGGTTGGAAGAAGACTGAATTTGCGAGGTTCGCTGCTCAACAACATCTGAAAGTTGGTTGTGGGCTTGTGCAGATTCATTGCATCACATTTCAAACACACTTTTACAGGCTTACCCAGCGACCCGGGGTCTCAGCAGTGCAGGGCTTTTTCGAGGAAAGTACCGCAAAGGACAGCATGTATTGTCATGGGGCATGTTCGGGTACGTAGGGGACTCGTAAGTACTTGCGACGGGCAACGGAGATGTGTGTTGAAACATTTTTCCTAATAACCTCACTGCACTGTGCGATGCGATGTTGACCGCTTTGAGAACTGCAGAGTTGGTAAGTGGGGTCGTAGGATCAAGGGGAGGGAGAAAAAGAAGACCAAATGCACAGAGTCTGTAAACGGTGATGGGGTTGGAATGGAAATTAAGAGTGACAAGGGAGGAATGGAATGGGTGCCTGCTGCGACTCAACCGGCGGTGGTGCAGCAGATGCATTAGCCGGTTGCTGGGCAGATTCCTGGTGGTACAGAATTTCTCCGTGGGGAATCGCATCACCAACGGACATCGTTTCACACAGTGCCATCCCGAACGTGATGGGTCACAATTTCAGATCAAGTTACGGCCCTGCAGGTGCAGAAGTGGCCCTAAACCCAGTCGACGCGTGGAGTAAAAAGAAAAGATCTGAAAGACACGAGTGATGATGATGGAGTGGGTGACTTCGCGTTAAGAATCATAACGTGATGCATTCGTTGCTGCGATACTGAACACTGGGCTTAACGGTGTGGTAAACATCCAACTCCTTATACCAAACAGCCGACTCACGGCCTACATTCAGTGGTGAGACAGTGACTGCAACCCTTCATACTTTACTTCAGTATCTGTGAAGAACTGTGCTCTGATGGAAATGGGAGAAGCACACTGGAACATGTTATTTGGTCCAACAAGCCGCTTCCAGGGTAAACGCGAAAACTGTCTTGTACACTCAAGATAAGTAAAAAGAGTGAAAGATTCTCTCTCTCTTACCCGCAATCAGATGGGAGTGGGAGCGAATTACAAGATGACCGGTCCAATCGTCATACGAGGCGCTCACTCTCGTACAACATCAGATCTCCTCACAATCCCATTCAATCTCTCGTAATGTCCGTGGAGTTTGTTCTTGGGAGTTTTCCACGGGAGTGCACCAACTGCTTCTACACACTTCCAACGAACTAAATGGGTGGCGGTGATCTGCCGCACGCGTAGAGACCTGTTTACAGATAGAGGACTACGTGAGAGTGTTAAAGCGCCAGTACGTTGCGTAGAAGCAGGCATGGACGAAACGATCCGCTCCATGCTTATGATGTAGGTGAGTACGTTCAAGTGTCCAAACGCGCGATGTGCTGAATCTGACGGTTTGAATTCCAGCGTATGTACTGACTCATGACTTGTTTGGTGAATCTGTGGTAAAAGAGTTTGTTTGTTTGTTGTTTGGACCATTGCGCGGCACACAGTTCCATGAGGCCGCTAGTCGACTCTGAACAAAACCCCGATTACCTTCAGTTCATAATGCGCCTACCATCATCACTCTACCCTTTACTAATATTACAGAAACCAGCTTCAATCCTACCAACCTACCCTACCAACCGGATGCCCTTCACGAAAAACAATGCACTAATACAAAACCAGCGACAACGACATGCTCGCCATCATCTCACGTTGCCTAGAAAACCTCTTAAAACTGCATATAGTTTTCCTCTGGATAACCCACCTTTTGCAAGTTGGGCACACACGCGTACTTGATCATTGGCGGCGGTCCGCACATGCCCACAAACGAATCTTCTCCAGCCTCTGGTAGGTGTGCCCGAACCATCTCCTCGTCCACATACCCGGTGCTGTACTCCCACTTCTCTGGCGGCCGGTCTAGTGTGTACCAAACGTGAATGTTGGGTCGCTCCGCAAACATCTGCAGGTCCTCCCTCATCAGTATATCCCCATCCGTCTGGTTTGCATACAACAGGAATATCTCCGTATCATCCGTCAGATCATTGTACACCGCCTTTAACACCTGGTATGCAGGCGTCAGGCCGGTTCCTCCACAAATCATTCCAATCTTCTTGGCAGTCCTTGTCTTCCCTTTCAGTACAAACTTTCCATGTCCTAGGTATTCAAAGTGCCCCAGCGGTCCTTTCACCTTGAGCTTCTCCCCAATCTGCATTCTCTCCATGTACTGCGACATCTTTCCACCATCCGGGAACTTTGGATGAACCCCTGCAAAGTATACTTTAATACATAGCGTAAACGATCCGAGGTCTTCATCAGATGACACCGGCGTGTACGCCCGCATTACAACCTTTCCGTCAATCACCGCCTGGATAAACATGTGATATCCTACCGGCAGCCCAAGCCGATGCTGCTCCGACTGTAGCTTAAACTTGAACAGCCTTGTATCATGCGACACCTCAATCTTTTCAATCAACTCAAACTCCTCCCACTTTTTCGGGTTTAGAGCCACAAGGTCATCCTCTGCCGCCGCCTTGTTAATCACCTGCACGTTTTGGTTTGGCAGATCCTCCTTCATCAACTGGACAGAGCTCTTCGACAGCGACATCTTCCGCCAGCCTGCACCTTGTTTGCCTCCTCCCCGTCATCCAACTCCCCAATGTAATAATCTTCCAGCATCTTCTTTGCGGACGTTGAATGGATTGCCATGAAATCCTCCGTAGCATCCGTTCCCGCGTTCATCACAATCGACGCCGCACCCCCTGGGTGGTCATCCAAGTATGGCGTCGCGTCGTACACCTTGCCCTCTACCACAATCCATGCACTCTCCTCACTATTGTGCTTTGCAACTTCTGCCATTGTGTAACTCTTCACCATAGACGAAAGTGCGGGCGCTGAGGTAGACTTGCTCGGCGGCGGTGCCGACGCAGGCGCCACCGGTTTCGGCGGTGGCATCCATCCGCCAGTCGCCGGTCCCGGTACTGTCGGATGCAAGAATTCCAGTGCGAATGAACCGGAACTCTGCTTTGGCTGAACTTTGACTGTGAAGTGGCAGTTGTTTCCCATCCCATGAGGTTCCATGTGATATCCTTGGGCTGCGTGTTATTCGCTTCATCCCATGCACGGCAGCGGATCTCACCAGAGCCGGTAGCAGTGTTCAGGAGAAGAAACTTGTCAATGGTGTACTCCCAGAACATCCACGCGTAGTACTTTCCAAACCTGGGGTGTGACTGTAGCGCTCTTCCGGGTAGTCCAACTTGCACAGCAGCCAAGTCAGGCCTCCATCCAAGGAGATCTCGACCCTGGTCACCTTCCGTCCTCCTCCCGAGTAAGCATAGCCCTTGATCGTATACATACCGGCACCCGTCAAGTTCATCTGCTCGCCGTTGGCCGGATACACAATGGCCGAGTTGATGTTCAACTCGTTAAACAGGTACTCCGGCTTGTACCACCAGCCCTCTGCCTTTGCCAACTCGGCATCAACATGTGGGGGCAAGATGCGGTTATCGAAAAAGTGATAGTAATTCTCACTCGGCTTCTCCGTGACCTCAATCTTCTCCAACCACTTGACCATCCTTCCCCCAATCCAGCCAGGAATCACGACCCTGACCGGAAAGCCATGGTCCGGTGCCAACCTCATGCCATTCTGCTCGTACGCGATCAAAACCTCACCATACGGATCCATGGCGGTGGCGATATCGATACTAGTGCCATAGGTACCATTTGCAAGGCCCTCCTTCTTCGGGCCTTCAAAACAGACATGGAGTGCCTTTTCACGGTCCACACCCGCCATCTGCAACAGGGTAGTCAACCTGACACCCTTCCACATGTTGCATGCATGAGCGGCACAACCCCAGGAAAAGCCGATCGTTTGCTTGATCATATTCTCCTCCTTGCGTCGGTTACCAGCGCACACGAGAGTGATGGGCATGGTGACGCTGGGCAATTCGACCAATTGATCCATGGTAAGCACCAGTTCCTTCGCTACAGCGCCGGAGATGGTGAGACGATGGAATGCCAGTCCATTTGCGGACACTTTCCATGATTCCTAACATAATGCAACGAGACGGGGGTAATAAAGCCTTGATCCAACATCATACCAATCGGGGGCTCACAATTGAACGGATGCTTTCCCGTGAGCCTGACCAAAGCGGGATGCCTTGGAATCCAGTCATCGGGGGAACCTTTGTCACGGTCGTCGATGTCGGTGGCGAGGTGTGTTTTGGGAAGGAGTTCATGGCGGGCGGAGGCGACGGCGTTGAGAACGGTACTAAAGTCAGTCCAGGAAACGCGGTTGTCGACGAGATGCTTGTTTGTGGTGGTGTTGGCCTTGGCGGTGGGGTAGATTTGACCGCCGCGGAGAGAGGTGTCGGGGGTGGCGTCTGGGGTGTTGCGCAGGGAGGAATGGCCGGGACGCTTGTTGGGGTCCCAGGAGTTTAGCGGGGGGAGGGAGGAGGTGGTCTGTTGCATTGTGGGGGTGTGACTGAGGGGGGCTTTGGATGGAAGTGGGAGGGAGATGAGGATGACGGGGATAGTAGCGGGGGTGCCGAATTAGTATAAATGTAATGGACAGGAAGGGGATGGAGGGACAGAGGCGGTGTGTGTGAGGGGATTGCAGGGGATTGCGGGAAATTGCGCATGGTAGGTGGGCGGTGAGTGGATGGGAGGTAATGTGGGGCTCGGTGGTGTCGCATGGGGGGATAGCAGTTGCACGAGGATGGGTCATTGACATGGGGCGTCGAGTTATGAGTCGGGGTGTAGATGATGATGACTGCTGCAGTGTAGGAGGCGTGATGGGGCAAAAGAGTGGTGGGGACGGGAGTACGAGGTAGGCATAGTACAGTACAGTACAGTACAGTACAGTACAGTAGTTGTACAGTACTGTACTGTAGCATGGAGAAAAGAGCTAGTTTGCCGCTCTTCCAATGCACCATACGGCCGTACAGTACAGTACAGTATTTCTCGCAAATTTTGATTGCTTGTACACCACAGGCCTCGTCTCTCATCATACTTACCTCCCACAACAAGGGTACACAGCTTTACAGTACACGTTGGTATTTCACCACCGCCACCTTGCACGACGGGCTTTCAACATTCCCGTTGCGAGGCGCCTGCCTGGACTCCTTGTCGCCATACAGCGGTTGCCGCCTTGCACACATCACTTGGCCCGATTCGACACAGTCCAAGATTGCACACCCTTTCCCTTTCTAAAACGGAAATATCGCACCACCGATCACCGCCACGGCACCAATTTTTCCGGCATATGGCGCAAAACGCTTGCCCCCAAATCCCTCTCCTCTACCGCCATTGCTTGTCCCTGGAACAACGCTCTTTTCAAGACTGGAAAGGGTAGCGCGACACGGTCCCACATCTCACTGCTGATGGTTTGGTGATGCCAAGTGCAGTACCGTACTGTACTGTACTGTACTTGCAGGTAATACAGTCACTATACCGTGCATTGCATTTCTGTAAGACCTACAGTACGAAATATCATTACAGTAATGACAGTCGATTTGAAAATGACTTGATCTCACAACAATGCTGTTGTCCACCTACGCCCTGCACTATACTTTACTGTACAACAGTACAGGACAGTATAGTACAGTGCATCGCATGCGTTCAGCTCTCCAACAAAGGCTCAATGCATATGCGGTCAACACGTGTACACCGTGTACACATGGCGTAGCCCCTTCATCCACCAGACAAGTACTAGGTGGGAATGAATCAACACTCGACACAACTGAGGGTCGCGCTGCGTACCCTATGCGATAACAGCCCGCCCCGGCATCACTGAATGGATCTCGACCAACAGGCTCCTACAGTAGTCGCATCAACGCTTACTTTGAGCACCCACAAGTTTAAACACAGGAACAATGTGTCAATGTGGATCTACAGGGTGCAGATATTTGCCAATGTGAAGCTGTCGTTAATGGGTACGCTCATGATCGGTACGCTAATATCGACTTATCTATATCAACTGGTAGCATAGTATTTGGAACAAATGAGACTCATGTACCGATTTCGCGGACAGATCCATGTGGATTTCACAACAACATATCAACTGCTTCCATCATGCTCCATATGAGAAGAATAAGCAGCACATAGTCATCGTATTGTTAGATGCCGCAGGCATGTCAGACTCAAAACATATGCAAATCCTGTTTATTCTGATCAGTAATGCCTGTAGACCAGAAAAGCCTACAATTAGAACACTCGAGTGTCGAACTCAAAGATAAACAGTCCTCGAACAATTGATAAACCTCACATCAATCTTCGCCACACTGGAACAAGTAGGCACAGATCCTGAAAAGGATTGTAACAAAGCCGTGAAAGGCACGGAACCAGCCGTGAAAAGAGCGAAAGAAGCACTAAGGGCAATCATCTCCCGCACGACAATCCCAAAACCTCGACAACAGGCAGTTGATCAACTTCAACCTTGAGGATACTACAGAAGACCTCAAGAAGATAGTTTGGCAAGCTGCGATCCTAAGTAATTCAAAGAATTTAACCACCCAAGCGTATAGAAAGCCTAATGACAATTTTAGGCGACTAAAACCTGACCTATGGTTATATTCACGAAAGAGCGCCAAGGGACTTTCACAGAAACATCAGTTGTACTTGTTGTATAGCTCATACAACTAGGGTCATCATAATTCTAAACGCAAGGTTTCCTGAAAGTATGAGCCCCATAAAAAGGTTGCCAATTTCAACAATTAAAGTAAGGACGACTGGGACTCGGAAGACAATGACGAACCGATTCCGAAGGAGATCTTCCGTTGATCAGCATGTACGACCTCCTCAACCCTTTCTCTGACTCTGGATCACCACATGACACTGCTTGGCTATACACAGCCTGCGCTATACATAGTTGAAAAGCTGCGCGGTGCACTATAACGAGACATGATCATGTCCCAAGATGATACCAATAGGTTCATGGATAAGTTGAAAAAGGGCTGGATTTGAAACTGGTAGAAGTATTATAAGAGATTCCTACTCTCGATATGAATGAGGGAAACATTACCCATTCGTGTTACATATTATTCAAGATGACCAGTTAATCATTTTTAAGGCTTTATGTAGAGAAGAATCATGGATGAACAGAAAACATTCTAGTTCAACGTCGACGTAGTCGAGGTATTGCAGCTAGTGCAGATGGGCAGTGGTGTAGAACAGAGTACACACTCCCTCGGTGTTATCAATCAGATGCTTTACAATTAACAATTTCAAAGATATAAGTAAACAAGACAGGATTACGATGCGCACATTAGCGGGTGTCACTGTGGTGACTAAAATTCAACATGTCTCAGCATAGATAAATTCAAACACAAGCCGTCGTATTCATAAGTATTCCGTTTAGATTTGTATTACAAACCCTTTCTTTATTAGCTTGAAACTACCAAACGACCACACATGATATCTTCCGTGGCGGCGACGTAAGAAGAACCTCACAGTCAATAAAATAAGGATCAAGACAAAAATTTGATAGGACGATGAAATCATTGATATCGATCATCCTGTTGGAGAAATTCAATAGTGAACCTGAAATTGTCGCGAAAAGGGTCTTTTGCTTAACAAATGCACGCTGATCTAATCAGTAACGTCTACAAGCAAGCTAGATGCCTATTTCAAATGGTGGACACAAAAATGAAGGGTTTGCTGTGACCTCTGATATCTATACGCGATCCAGTAGGCCATCCGCGAGCAGAACTCTGAACTTAAAAACAGACTTTGAATAAGCTGTCATTGGAAACTCGGAGAAAACTATATTCATCATGAATGATAACCGTAAATCATATACACACGGTAGAATTACAGCGAAAAGAAATGAGTCTTCCGAGGTTTCTGCAGGCCTCCAATCATTTCCTTCTGCCGACCAGATCGTTTACTTAGAGAGTCGCTGAGGGTTTCGATCCTTTGAACTTCGAGATGAACTCCACAAGTACAAAGAGACGATTGACATATGCAGTTAAAATGGGTATTGCCCCCTGAAATTAGATATGCACACTGTAAGTCCAGAGAGAGAAGTGAAACCACTGCCATTAAGGTCCAGAGTTTGGAGTAGAGAGTCAGTTTGGTGTTGGGGTATTGAGTCTTCAGTGTGTGGGATTGGGGGGTCGAGTCTCGGTTTTTTAGTCCTCTGCTTCTCGATTCCGGCCCGAATCCCCTTGACCCCTCTTCATATAGACAAATCAGTAATATCGAAACGCACTAAATAGTAATAAAAAACTAAAATAAAGATACAATGTAGCCATCACATTTTTTTCTTTGTTGTGTGCTTACCGCACTGTGGAACAGTGCGATGTAAACAATTAGTGGCCCTAAAACACACACAATACTGTACATAGCTCTCGCAGTTGAAGTTACGGGATGACTCTGGCTTTTTGCTTCGAGGTGAGTCTCCTCGTATCAGCCAGTACTTTAATATGCACTTCAAAGTTCTAAAGAGTTGCTGTTGACCGCAGCTGACATCAACAAAATTCATGTCCTCTAAAGCTATCTGATATGGCATCAAAGAAGAATGAAGTAATGCATGCACGGAAGGGAAAAATCTAATAAACGCATCTGCAAATCATTATGATTACCGTACACCATGTTCTTAGCGAATAGGTACACAGGAGATAGTCTTCAAGGTAATTACTTCTGACTCCACTGAAGTGCGGGCTAGTACATACTGTCAAACAGTATGAAAGCCATAACCGATCCCATGCATCTTGACTCAGCATCTCAGGAAGGACCATCACACAGCAGACTCCTGAATGAAAAATGTGTAACAACCAGCAGAACGCACTACTTGCAACTCTCGCGATCCAAATTTGAGGCCATTTACACTACTGTACCTGGATTCCGGCTGCAGAATTTGTGGCCAAATATCTCAAGCCTTTGTGGCGGTACAACAACGTTATGCTACAACAAAGAACGACAAATAAAGTCGGAAGTAGATTCTTCGTCTGCTGAATGCACATGATATAGTTTTCAAAGGCCGAATACCATTCTTCAATTACACGACGTACATCTTCTAACGTAAGAAACATGCTAATGAACGTATTATATAGAGACTGGAAGCCGATAAAACATCATGGACATCCGATGGCATCTTCGTGAGAGGTATCCTCCTAAGAAACTTCTTTGCAAAATCTAGAATTCTCAGCTTTTCCATCCCATCAGAGGATACCAACCCTCCATAATTTGTATCCTAAAAAAATAATGGCAGAAGCACCTTTCGACTTTTATCTCGATCTTGTGGCTACGAGGGACCTGCGAAAAACGATGCATGGTCAAGCTTCCCGATTACTTCTACAAACTGCATAAAGGTGAGGTGATCACATATGAGCTTGGCATAGCTCATGTTAAGGCAGTGAGAAAGAAGAATAGATTCAGGGGGTTGAGGTAAAACTCACCATTAATTTATAGAAGCCCAGCCCACTGGATCCATAACCACAAATCAATCCCAGGTCCGCCGATGGGGTATTCCATATTTCAGTCTGAATCTCGCCTTGAGCCAAAGTCAGACTGAAATATGGAACTCATGTATTGCCCTCTCGAAACAGAACTATATGGCATTGCGGATGGGGAGAGAACCAAGATATAGTAATCTACATGTACAGGCATCATTCGCCTAAGCCAGAGATCAGCTTTCTACTGTAAAGAAAGTCACCATCTGATACTGAACCTAACAGGGTTGACACAGGTATAACACACAAAGGAAAAGGTAAACACAGGCAATGCACCTGAGTTGGCGATGAGAAAACTGACCAAACTACACAGCCAACAACCGGGGTTGAAAGACCCGGACTGGACATCTACCGCCCCGACAAAACCATCACTGTTCTATCCAGAAAAAACGCCGAGTTGAAATCTGAAAAGCTGAGAATACCTGATGGAATATTCAAACAGATAAGGTCACACCAAGTCTCGAGGAATAAACTGTAATTTGCTCATTTATGAATACTTGAAGAAGCGTTTTGTATAGAAAAATATTTGAACTGTGGTGACCTGTGCACTGAAGTAAACGAGAAGGGCGTAGATCTTGACACTGGAGTCGTGACCCCTCACAGCACCTGTAAGTAAAGATGAGTAAAATAAGTTCAAAAGCACTAATAGAAGGAAAAGTCCCGAATTGAAATGGGGAAGATGTTAAGGAATGGATTCAAAAGTACTTTAGAAACGCAAATCTCGGCCTAACAATGCTAATACTGACTTAAACGCCGTTCCCAAGCTTCGCTGATAAGACTGACGACATAAATGGAGCCCTTCTGCAGAGATAAGAAACAAAGCGTACAATCTATGGAAGACAACCACTGGAATTTTAGGTCTATTTAAATCAGCAAAAGGGCATTCTATGGACACTAATCAAACTTCTATATGACATAGTGGAGGCTGGTTGTGAATGGATGATCATTCTGGAACAATGGAGGATGAAGAAATAAAGAATGAAAAATGTATATCAAAATGGGCCATAATGCTGCTCTGGGCAAAAATGATAGCAAATTTCCGGTACCAGCCAAGGCTACGAATAAAGATAAATGAATTACTGTGATGAAGGAAAAATTTTCTGCGGGTGAGATCACAGGCGGCCTCACTAATATAATTTGAGGATTAGAAATCCATTCAGACCGTTACGGCGGTATAAAACTATCAATAGAGTCTTATTTGGCTAGCAAATATTCTGATGAGCCGAGAGAAGAGCAAGATTAAGTATTTTACAGCATCACCGAACGAGATTATTCAATAAAATAACATCTCAGGTATCCCTTTGTGCCTCGGGAATGAAGTGCTCTCAAAATCCTTGATGTCTATTTCGTTCATGTAAATGAGATTGGTCAACCTGGCAGTATCAAACCTACCGAAAGCTGATGAAATGGTTCACGAAATCCCTGCGGTAGGCAATCAATAGGGCGTGGTAATTTTGACAGACTCTGACGCCGAGTATACTAAAGAAAGGGATTTAGGGAAGACTTAAATGATGATCAAAAATCTTTCTAGATTGAAACAGTGGCATCCAAGTGATGCTTATGGTCGACTTGTGTTCACGTGAGGTATGGAGAGTGAGTTAATCGGCTTAAAGCGGAGGGAAACTGGCGGCTTCTCCAGCTTACTCAGAACTATTTCCAGAGAAAGCAAAAAAGGGGGATGGTTTCGGTGATTTTTTTTTGGAAGATATATCCAATCTATCCCATAGTTTTCCAGACAACCAAAATCGACTCGAAAAGGTGTGCAGACACAGTAATGTGGCAAAAAATGTTCGGGGTGTTCTCCTCTACACCTTAGTCTCACAAATGAGAAGATTTAGTGCAATGGAGTAATCTGGATGTTTCTTAACAGAGTGTTCTCACGTGGAATGATAGATTATTTCTTTAACCACTAAAGATTGGTCGACAAAGGTAACTGGCTATGATATCTTCCATACAAGTCTCAAGCAAGGATTAACAGCGTGCCACTAAGGGTATTGTGGATACATGAATGCATGTGCTAGTCAAACATGTATGGCGCATACAAATAGTCGTAAACTCATCCAGGCAACTTTTACTGGAAATAAACGGGGTTCGTGCTGCCTATGGAGTTCAGTAACAATCCTACCGGTCTGACTGAATTGAGAATGGAAACAAAAGAGCTAGCGGCGAGTCGCTGAATTTACCAGTGCACTAGAATTCGAGGGGCAAATGGTTAAATAAGCTGCACCGCAGACGAGAAGAGAAGCGTAAGCGAGGGTGGCGATACTCTTCAGAATCATCTCTCTGCTTCACAGCGACAGAGTATGGAGATTTTGCGTGGTATGGGCACCACTAAGCGAGGTATGCCGGGTTGTGCGAGACTGAGGTTCCATTGAGATATGAAGATTTGAGTTTGATTATCAATACTGTTACTCGTTTTGGTATTACTTTAGTTTTACTTTATGATTGGTGGACCAGACTGTGGGTAGCACAGTCTTGTGGCTTCAAGGCCTCGGAACTGGGTATCGTCTCTTTACAATCAGGACCTCGGGTCAGAAAGCCGCTGTGGTTCTTAGAATATCAGTAATACGGTGATCGTTCATTTTATGAGCATATAAACAAGATCAAAGAGTAAAGTCAGAACGACTCAGGGCGGCATAGTCATCGAACCACGCAGCTCTCATAAGACGTAGCAAAAGAGTTGAGCAGGGGAGGAGGGTGCTCTTTTACTTACAGTTGTGAAGATGGAACGCTTACATACGAACAGAAAAAGGAGTAAAGAAGAGCTGTGCAACCTAGGTGGACGAATAGAAGTGAACTACGGTCGATTCAAAGAAAGCAGAAGCAAGCAAAGAAAGCATGTGAATCAACGCGTGCCTCAGGGTGTCGTGTCATAAGCGAGAGTGACTACAGCTACCGCGTCAAAAGCTATTCACATTAAAACGATAATATTAACTCGCACTCGAAGGGCTGCGGAGAGTTTTCATGCAGTCGAAAGTTATCCGTGCGATCTAGTAAAAGTTAGACAACGGTGGAGGATTCCATATGTCCACATGAATGTTAAGGAGGGTGCATTATGAGTGCATTGAAAATCCCATAAGAGGAGCGAGAGGGACCGTGAGGGATGTGCGGAAAGTCTATTAAACGTAAAGAACAGCTGTGAAAATTGAAAAATATTTTTACAAGTACTGAAAAAATATTTAATTTGTTTTCCATATCGAATAATATGATGAAAAATTTGGAACCAATTTTTACCAGGGGTCAACAATTTTTATTTATTGTGAATCATCGAAAATAATTTTATCTCCTTTTCAATGGCTTAGGTTTTATACTGTGTTACACGTGAAGCAATTTTTATGCCTGTCACTTGGTTTTTAAATTCCGCAGTTATAATCACTAAAGTTATATTACCAGAAAATTATTATTTGGATTAATGATCACCTGGAGAATTACTTTATAAATATTATTGAGCATGAATTTGGTCTAAAAAAATTATTATACTGCTGGAATCATCTTTGTAGCTTTCTACTCTGATCTTTGGTATAAATAGTCATGGACTGTTAGAAAATTCTAGCAAGCATCGGGCCATCGAACTATCCACGTCGATAAATAAATATCGGTCTTTTAATTATTATTAGTCTCAGTTCTATTCAGGTAATTTATTATTCATTTGTTTGGAATTATCTATTTCGGATCTACGCATATCACTAAACTTTTACAACAGCTGCATTTTATGGACTGAACGGGTAGCCAGCAACCTGTTTGGAATGTCTCTTCGAACTCCGACTCATATTTTAGTCTTATAACCTATCAGTCAAACATTTTCCTGCCCCCCAGCTGATTGAATACCACTTCCTCATCATGGAACTGCCCCAACCGCTGAATAAAAACGACCCTATTAATTTCGCTACATTCAATTTTCGCCGTCTCAATATTCTGCGAGTACAGCACGCCACCGATATTTCCTAAGCCGCTTACGCCGCCTCAGTAATCGCCACATTCCGCACGGTTTCAGAGTTTTCCGCTTTCCCGATCATTCGCATCTCGAGGAACTGCCAAGATCCGCCAATTCGTTGTTGGCATCACAGTATCCAGCGCTGTCTTCCGCCCTGACCGAAAGCACTATTTTCGATCGCTGCCACTCCCTATCCCTGGCGAACGATTCCAATCTGTGATCAGCACTGAAATCCTGGGGTCAAAATTTGACCGCCTCTTCCAGTCTACCTCCGTCGCAGATCGGGCTCGCCTGCTTTCGGTCCGTGAACCCTTTTCCTGTTCTATTTTCTCTACTATTCCCCGCCCCCACCGCGGAACGTACCTCTCCTCTTCCGCTTGGATCGCTGCCGTATCTTTTCGTCTCGGTATTCCACTATTCCCTGGTACAACACACTTACCGTAAGCTCCAGACGGTCCAACGAAGTCGCTGCCGTTCTAGACTCACACGGAATGCACGCCCTTATATGAAAATACGTGGACGACCAAACGCACCGACGAAAAGTCCTACGCAATGCTATACAACGCTTCTGCAAACAAGCGGGCATCTCGGCACTTGTAGAATACCCGCTTCCCTCTTCCACCTTATGCATGGACCTGTAGATAACCGGTGCATACGTCATCGATCATAGCGATATCGCTGTTGACGTAACAATGGCGCATCCTCATGCCCAGTTAAGAGTCTCCCAGGGAGCTTGGTCCGAAGGCGCTACCGCTACCCTCGCAGAACGTGCGAAATACTCGCATTACGGCGAGGCATGTCGAAGCCATGATATTCTCTTCCTCCCTATCAGCATTGACGTCGACGGGGCGTTAGGCCACGATAGTTCCCGGTACTTACGCCTTCTCGCAGCCCACACCGCCTTACGTCGCAATTACCCCCTTATAGGAGTTTACGACCTCACTAGGCGATTAACTTTCTGCTTACAAGGTATAACAGCCCTTCAGGTCCTTACACGCCGTATTTGGGAATAGATTTATGTATTATAGGCACCTCCTGCACTGAGGAGTGCATCCATTCTTTGTCATTAAAGATCCCCCCCCCTGAATACTAGTATTTACAATAGTAACCAAGTGATACACGTTTCGAATAAAAAATATGTGTTTCAGTTTTTTGCTTACCCATATTTTGCTTTTGTTATGGGATGGAGGTATTGAAAGTATGAAATCTTGACACAGCACTGCCTCTTTTCCGCTTGTGCAAGGAACGCCTTTTCAATGGCTAGACAGTTGTTTCGGACCGGAAATGCCAGTAAAATCGATAAAACAGAAAGCTAATGATTCCGCAGTTGGCTCTACTTCATGAAAAATTAGAAGAATTGGTGTTGAGATTACAGGTATGGGAGGTTCAAAGCTCAGCGGGAGGATGTCTAAAATATAAATAAAAAAGCTCTCTAATTTCATAGTTCTACGTTCAATTTAAACATTTACTCCGCTTAGAAGGCAATATTTGACTTCCTTTTTGGTAAAAGTGGTACCATAAGAGTATGTAGTACTATAAAGTTGAAGATAGGGCGGAAGGGAGGAGCTCATACGCATGTACTTCAATAACGGAGCGTTGTATCGTCCTAGGAAGACCACTATCTATCGTAAAATGGTTTGGTCTGGAGCTTATATTTGGAATGCGCTATGAAAACCTCTCTAAAGTCCTTAGAAGGTTGCAGAACGTTTTACGGAGTTCAAAGGACATTGAAAATCAGTCTATATACTTCTATCTCGCAAAAGAGGACTGAATATTATGCAAAGTCCATACGAGATGCAAAAGCGCTGTTGGATTGCGTTTTGTGATCCATTTATTGTACGAAGATTAAGGTAAAAGGCCCTGAATGTTAATTTGATACGCAACGTAGAGATCTGTGACACGCAACGTAGGGAACTAATATTTACTGTGTCAGCATTCCACTGCTAATAATTTTTTATTGCATGTATAAGAGGTCGACGAAGTAGGGCAAAGGAGAGAAGAGGAAAAGAAGAAGTTCAGGTGAAGATATCGCTTTAATTTTACTTCCGTCGTTCGGTCGGAGCAGAACTACTACTTGTATACGTTTTGCAACCTACCATTTCTGGAAAATGTCCGAAGTGCCGCTCCGGACACGCCGGCAGTGGCGGCAACGGCGAGATAAACCTAGCTCAAAATCCAAAATATTTGAAATTCTAGATCTGATCTAATTACAGATAACATACCGGATCACGTCTTACACTGTAATGCGATTTCAACTTCACCACAACAAAAAAAGGTTTTTCTATCATTTTTCTAGCATCAATTACTTTGCTTGAGGAGTAAGCGACCATTCCTCAACACTCCTCCTCGCTTTCTCCTCCAAGCCAAATCCGTGTTATGATCCCTTTCAGTGCGACTTGACCAAGTGGCTTTGTGAACATGTCAGCATCGTTCTCAGCTGACGGAACATAAACAACCACAATACTTGATCCGGCAAAAAGTCTCGCACGAAGTGCACACGCACGTCTATGTGCTTAGCACGATCCGATGGACAACGTTCTCCTGTTGCCCAGTCAATCGCTGCCTGGTTGTCCGAACGAAGTGGCACTGCTACTTCCCTGGTCTGTAGACCAGCTTCCTTCATTACTCGACCAATCCAAAGTATCTCTTGGGCTGCGAGACACAGGGCATAGTATTCCGCCTCACAAGTCGACAGAGCCACTGCTGTATGCTTCTTGCTCCCCCAAACAGCTATGGCGTTACCGAGTTTGACCACATATCCTGACATTGACTTACGATCAGTGCTGTCACCAGCGTAGTCCGAGTCCACAAATGCGTGCAGACCCATACTCCCAGACGTATACGTTATGCCATGTTCATGAGTTCCTCGGAGATAAAGTAGCACTCGCTTCACCCCACGATGACAGTAAGCGGTTGGGGCCTTCTTGAACCTTGCAAGAATCAGCACAGCAACCATTATGTCCGGACGCGATCGAAGTGCTAGGTATAGAAGCGATCCTATCATCTGCTGGTAACGCTCTACGTGAACCACCGACTTGTCTTCCTCAGCCGCCAGGCCATGGAAGAAGGCTTCCACCATAGGAGTGCGGGCAGGTTTTGACTCCTCCAGTCCAAATCGGCGCAACACACACTCAGTGTAAAGAGGCTGACTCATTTTCAGTGAAACAAGTCCTCCTTTAGAATCCTCTTTCCACTTCAGTCGAACACCAAGAAATAACCCAACATCATTAGAGACTCGAAGCTGGTACAACGACTCCAGCTCCTCCACAATGGCGTTTTGTTCTGGAATGGTGTGCGCCAGAATTAGAATATCGTCAACATACACCAAGATGTAAGCGTGCACGCTTGCAGTGCCCTTTCGAGTGAAAACACAAGGTGCACTTGGTAGCTCCTCAAACCCGATACTCTGAAGGTCCCTGCATATCTTAGTGTGCCACGCAAGATGGGCCTGCTTCAGTCCGTACATCGCCTTAACAAGTCGGTAACACTGTGACTTTCTGCCGGGTATTCCACGAGATGACATTACCCACACACTCTCTGCAAGCTCCCCATTCAGGAACGCGGATTTCACATCCAGCTGAGGAACACACATACCAAGGCATAACACCAAGTACAGGAGGATTCGAACCAGCGAGAACGACACCACCGGAGCATACGTTTCTTTGTAGTTTTGAACGTACACCTGGAAGTTTCCTCCGGCAACAATGCGAGCTTTGAATCGTTCCACATTACCGTCTGACTTGCGTTTGACCTTAAATACGGGGTGTGTAGGAAGTGGCTACGATCCCGGTGAGTCCTCTGGATACAACGTGTATTTTGATTCTAGAGACTCAAATTCCTCGTCGATGGCAGAAATCCACAGATCCCTCTCGTGCGGACTGGCGTTCAGAGCTTCATGAAGAGTAGTTTCATCGCTCGTAGTGACACGCAACTCATCTGTGCATTGAGCAGACGCAGCCATGTACCATGGAGATTTACGACGAGTGCGTCTTGGATATCGTGACGTCTCCTGACCTTCATCCGCAGGCGTCGAGACAAAAATGTGTTCATCATGAGCATCAACAAACTCGTCACTGTCATCATCGTCCTGGTCGTCCCCATCAGCCTCAGAGTCAGACTCCTCCAGAGGTGGTACAACAGCTTCAACTTCATCATCATCGTCATCATCACTCTGTGAGCTTTCGTCATTGATGTCATCAATGCAGATTTCGTCGGTGTCCTCGGAGGCGTAATCGCTTTCGCTTTCTGACACAGACTCAGTATCAAAGGTGTCGTCCGGTGGATTGTTTTCCTCCATATAATCCTCAAGACTAGGTGCTCCGGGGAACTTGTACTCATCGAATGGAAATGACGAGACTCCACAAGGCGAGGTTTGTCATCTTCATCTGTTACCAGTACTCTGTATACGCCGTGTTCAAGTGTCTCCAAGTACACTCCTTCCACTGCTCGCGCCTCAAATTTTGAACCATGAGGAAAGCGCAATACATATGCAGTACAGACAAAGACACGGACATGCTTTAGCGATGGAGTTTTGCCAGTGAACAAAGAGAAAGGCGTGGACCCGATGCTTGAGTGAGGCACCCTGTTTCCGACATAAATGGTATGTTTAGTAGCGAATGGCCACAGATATGCCGGTAAGTTGGCCTGGATGAGCGTTGACAACGCGCCCTCTACCATGGTGCGGCTCACTCGTTCGGCGATTGCGTTGAGTTCTGGGTATATGGCGGGGAGAATGACTTGCTTTCACCGCCTCCTCCCAAGGAATCCCGCAAAGCCATGTACTCCTTGGCACCATCCGAGTGAACCTCTCTGATGCTGGCTCCTCCCATCTCACGGAACTTGGACGACACACTGTCAAATACTTCACCTAGAGCACTGCGTTTGTTCATCATGCCAACAAATGGGTACCTGGAGTGTCCGTCCAGAAAGGTCGACACATATCTGAAGTATTCGGACAAGGATGGCTGGAGCGGACCAACAATGTCGGAATGGACAACCGCACCAACCGCAGAGGCGTGGTCAAAGTGGCCAGGAAAAGGAAGCTTTTGAGCCTTTCCGAGGCGAAATGCCCGACAGACGTCTTGCAACTGATTTAATCGAGGTACACCATCAGCGTGCTTGTGCAGAGAGGGAAGTTCACGTGAGTTGATATGGGCCAACCGTCGATGCCAGAGCTGTGCATCCTCTGATTCAGACACTACCATTACGCGTTCTTGTTGAGGGTGTGTCAGTGGCTCCGCCAGCATGTACATGCGTGACCTCTTATCGCGATGGCCGTTTCGGATATAGAAATTATTCTCCTCCAGCACGAGATGGACATTCTTACGACAGAACTGTGACTCGATCCCATTTTCGGCAAGTCTCCCGGTGGACACAAGGTTATTTTCCAACTCGGGAATACACAGGACGTCTTGAAGACGTACACTGGCGTTCTCGAAAGGCAAGATGACTTCTTGAGTCAGGCAGTACAACCGTTCGTTCTTCACATGGTCGGAGTGTGCCGGGCACAAAAGCTGCGATAGAATGAAAACAATGTGCAGTTGAGACACTGTCGGAATACGAACGGTGATCGTTGGGAGGAATGATAGATGTTTCCTCAACGGTTGCACCGGCTATCTCAACTTTACCTTTCTTTTGAGACGTTTTTGCACCTGCCGAATCTGCTGACTTTTCCTTTGACTTCGAGGCTTGGGCAGAAAAGAGCTGTCTGACCTTAGGTGGGAGCTTGTTGTTAGGGTTGCCAGGGATGAGATAAAACCTGTCCTCTGTATGCCCATCCTTATCGCAGAAGTTGCAGTGATGCCCATTGCCGCTGTCACCTCGATCCATCCTAAAAGATTTGAGTGCCGCAGCGAATAAGCGTGCTGTATGCTCGATGTCGGAGGGTGTTGTTCTCAGAATCAGAACTGTCCTGACGGGACTCGTTGCATGTTCCCGACCCTGAACCGCTTTTGTTCTTCCTTTTGCGGTTTGAGCGGTTCTTGTTTGCACGACTAGAAGCTGCGGAGGAGGCGTGCCTGGCAATGTACTCATCGATGAGTGTAGTCGCGACGTATTCCCAGGTGAGGTAAGCAACATCCTTTGTTCGAAGTTCGGCGGCAGCGGACTCAAGCGGACATTTAGGATCGATAGAGGCCAGTCGCATGGGTGCCTTGTAAGTCTCCGGAATGGCGGCATTATTGCCCATTGCATCGAGTTGATTGAACAGCGACGTGTACTGGTCAACATATGTTGACATGTTTTGATCTGTATACGTCATTCGGAAGAGCTAAGTCTGAACAGCAATCCTGGATACGGTTCGATTTGAAGCATACCGCGCTTCCAACAAATTGAGCATTCGTTGAGGGTCGTCGTCAGCCTCGAGTACAACACGGAGGGGAGCATTCCCCAGTGCAGAAATTATCATGCCAGATGCCTTTTCAAGTTTAGCGATGAGACGAGAGGGATCAATGCCCACACCAGTCGAGGTATCTGTGGAGGCAGACGATGCGGTGGATGGATCAACAAAGTTCCAAACTCGTTTGACTCTGCAGGCAGCCCGAAAACGCAGGCGCCATAACCCATAGTACTCACCGCGACGACCAATGAAACGCGGGATATTGATGCCGCTTGAAGTATTCGTCTCGGAGTCAGAGTCCGACATGTTGATGCTTTTATGAAAGTTGATGACAGAAGTAGACGGTGATGATTATACAAATAAAATCTTGATCTTGGTTTTGGACTTGTTCTTCTTAGTCTTGACCTAGAGATTGAAGACTGGTCACCAGTCCGGGTCCTTTACCAACACAAATGTAAAGGTGAGAAATAATATTCCTCGGTCCCTAGGAGCCGGACTCCTGACCCCCGGTTATCGTTCTCCGGGTGAAATGCGGTTTCAGCTGTCTTACCCTCTCTTACGCACACCAGAGGAGGCGCAAATGATCCGTACGAGACCTTCACAGGGGGGCTAGTGACTCTCACAGTGTTCACCCCGTTGCCAATCTGGTCTCTTGCGGGAATATTGAACGACACACAACGTTTTTCCCGGGTTCTGGTCCCACCAAAAGTCCCGACTTAACGATAGTCGCCACGCACAGTACCCGCACAACGGGACCCTGACCCAGGAATACTAGATGAGGAGAGAACCTCGCACTCCAGCCCACATGTACCCTACAGCGATCATCACAAAGTGGAGATACCGCAACCACAAGTGGAAGGTTCAACAGATACAACAGCAATTACCACAAGGATTATACCCCAACCGCTAGGTGGAAGGTTCAAACAGACACAGACAAAAGACAAAAGTTCAAAGAAGGCAAGTGTAAGAAGCAGTGAAGCGATGAAGTCTGCTATACTTGACCTCTTGGGCCCATAACCTATAAGAGGTCGACGAAGTAGGACAAAGGAGAGAAGAGGAAAAGAAGAAGTTCAGGTGAAGATGTCGCTTTAATTTTACTTCCGTCGTTCGGTCGGAGCAGAACTACTACTTGTATACGTTTTGCAACCTACCATTTCTGGAAAATGTCCGAAGTGCCGCTCCGGACACGCCGGCAGTGGCGGCAACGGCGAGATAAACCTAGCTCAAAATCCAAAATATTTGAAATTCTAGATCTGATCTAATTACAGATAACATACCGGATCACGTCTTACACTGTAATGCGATTTCAACTTCACCACAACAAAAAAAGGTTTTTCTATCATTTTTCTAGCATCAATTACTTTGCTTGAGGAGTAACCGACCATTCCTCAACAGCATGCTGACTATCTTAGAGTCTTGAATATTTACGTATCAGAGAGTAATATTATATGTGTGTTGAACTGACAATTAAGACCTTACTTGCACTACTTAACAACGACAAATGTTGGGAAATGCAGAATATATTGGCATCACATCTTTTACCATAATATTTTCTTTCCTATCCTAAAATTTTATGGGCCCAGTTGACGTTGCCGCTGTGGTCGCGGGTTAGAATCCCGCTGGGTGCACTGGGTTGGACATTTGTTCCAGGCATTACTTTAATATTCTGTGTAGTCCCGGAACCTCTGGACAAGCATCTTTTGGTTGTGCCTCTTAGCGAGGGGTTTGTTGATACATTCATGTTGCGGTCCGCTCAAATGCACAAGATAGCTAGAGAATGTGGCTCAGTGGTTAACGCTTTCAACAGGTGATGGGCCTAGAACGCTCGTAAGAGGTTCTTTGCCCTTCTCTCCATTTCTATTATTCGTATTGTGTTTTTCGTCTGTCTACGTTTCATTATCCATCCCTTTTATCCATTTTTCCTTTGCTCAAGTCTTTCTGCTGGATTTTCGACATATCCATGGATAAGTTTGATACATTGCCCTTTCGCATAGAGAGCCTAAACTTGCAAAATTATTACCTCTGGGCCGACGAAGTAGGGATCTTTTTACGGTGGAAAAGACTCTCGAAGTACATCAATGGGGGTACAGGAAGGCCGAGTAAGGACCCTTCAAAGGAACAAGAGGTGTATTTGAGGAAGAGCGATATGGTTCTTGCCTTTGTTATGGTGACTATTGATCAGTGATTTAAGGCCTCAGTGATCAGGCTTTGGGGTCCTAAAATTGCATGGGTGGCGTTGGAGAAGACATATCAGATTGTATCTGAGGCGCCGATTGACGCTTAGCTTTCTACTCTACAGGAAATATGTATGAATTCATCGGAGTCTATGATCGAATTCTCCAACAGCATTGAGACATTATTTAATAAGGTGGAGGCATTCGGCATGAAGTATCTCAGATAGCGAAGGAAAGGCACTAATTCGAGGTCTCTCGAGCAATTTCGCTGTCGCTGCTCAAGTCATCAGGTCGACTGGTAAAATAAATGACCAGGCGATTACTGAGCTCGTCGTAGCGAAATCAGCAATGGAGAAAGTATCTAATCAAAACACATTGGTAACTCGTGGCAAGAAGAACGCATACAAACTGTACCTACTGTCGCAGACGAGGACATAAAGCAAATAGGTGGTATCATAAACCAAAAAGAAACAAGTTTAAGAAAAAATTCAACTGATCGAACAGTAGGGGGCAAAGTAAAATTGACGAATCAAGTAATGGAAGGGATTCTGAGAAAGATGAAAGCGAAAAACAGAACAACGGACGTACGTCCATGTTGGTCACGATTACGCAGAAGAAAGATTATTCTTAACTGTTCCATGCAATTTTCACTCGCATTGGGCACTCTCCGCCTTCAAGCAAATGGTTTATGGATTCTGGTTGTACTTCACCCATGTCAAATGACATTTCGAATTTCACCGACTATGAATCGGGTAATGGATCAGTACAGGTAGGTAACAAGG
This sequence comes from Kappaphycus alvarezii, assembly GCA_002205965.3. Lineage (NCBI taxonomy): Eukaryota > Rhodophyta > Florideophyceae > Gigartinales > Solieriaceae > Kappaphycus > Kappaphycus alvarezii. The sequence goes on along the minus strand of NADL03000610.1, from coordinate 329,849 downwards.
AGTTCATCAACACTAAAGGAGTTGGGTTCGTGGTTACCACTACCGTCGTGAATTGAAATCGTGAGAAAGTCATTTTTAAAGATGTGTTGCACACAAATGATATTATGTACAACCTAATGTTTTTGTCCAAAATTCGTAGTAAGGGTTTCAGTCTAATCTTTGATGAAGCTGAGGATAATGAATCCCAACCTGGGGACTGCACTGTTGAAGAAAAGAAAACCAGAGAGACCAAACTTGTGGCCCATGAAACAAGTGAGATTATACGAGGTAGCTGTTAAGATCAGGGAGACGAAAGTGGATACTGCATCCCTTGAGACTGAATGGGATGAGAAAGGACTTTGGCATAAAAGCCTCGGTCATTTCGGCAATCTCTTTGAAAAAATCATTGCACATTACGAAAGGGATAATTTTTAAGAGTAATCCGAAGAATATTACCTGCGTGTAATGTTTTAAAGGAAAATGGAGAAGACATACACGACCACTGGTGGATGGTACTGACACTAATTCGGCATCGCTTCAGCGTTTTTACTCTGATGTGGGGCTGGTGCGAATAAGATCATTCTCCGATTCTCAGTTCGTTGTCACTTTGATTGGCGAACACAGTGAGTAATCCATGGTACGTTTTACAAGGCGCAAGAGCAAAGCCGCTGATTATCTACGTGAGATGATTTTTGAACTAGAGAATCTATTGAGTGGGATGGTGTAGAAATTCGTTATTCTGACCCGTGAGATGTAGAATGGCTACGCTCAGATGGTAGATGTGAGTACATTTGCAAAGTCCTACGTGATTTGTTAGCTAGTCGCGGGATCGTACACTAAATCAATACCCCTTACTCATCAGAATCCACTGAGCGTTCAGAGAGGCTTAACAGAACGCTTGTCGATATGACACGGTATATGATGATAGGATCAAAAATTAAGAAAATGGAGCGGTTTTGGGCTGAAGCTATCAATTGCGCAAATTATTTGAGGAATAGACTCTACACCTCAAGCTGCAAGGATGGCACCACTCATTCTGAAGTAATCCACGGCAATGCTCCTGACCTAACTCACGTCAGGATTTTTGAGTGTAAGGCATTTGTTCATGTTCCTAAGGCAAACCAAAAGGGGAGGTTTGAAACCCGTGCTGAGGAAGGAATACTCGTGCGGTATGACAGGGGAAACGACTACAAAGTTTTTGACCCGTATACTCAGAAGGTGGTACTTTCTCAAGATGTTGATTTTATCGAGATCGAAACTCCTGTGGACACTATTGAGAATCTACACCAGTCATTACGCATAGATATACAAGATTTTGATGATCTTGTCGAGGAAACCACTACTTCCGAGTTTTCTAGATCCGTTGATAAACCTACCAGGGACAGCTCCGAGCAAGGCTCCTTGGCTGATACTGTACTTGAGTATATTACTCATAACATTCGGCGTTTTAGTAGAAGTACCGCAGGGGATCCTCCCGAACGTCTTCGATTTCATACAGCATGTCTAGTTACTGATTACACTATGAATATGGATTGTCTGGATGTACCAGCAACTTATGAAGAAGCTGTAAGTAGTAATGAGGCTCCCCATCGGCGTTGGGCGATGGATGAAGAAATTTACACCCTCCAGCAACTGAATAAATAGTCACTGGCTGCCCTTCCCGAGGGTCGCAAATTTATCAAGAACAAATGGGTTTACAATCTTAATACGGACAGCAAAAGAGGAATGGAACGATGCAAGGCTCGGGTCTTCGCGAAAGGATTTACTCAGAAGCATGGCTTTGACTAATTTGACATTTTACATCCTGTCGCTGAGTACGCAAAATTCAGATTTTGCAGCATATTTTACTCTACGTGGATGGGAAAGCAAGGCGCTTGATGTCAAAAGTGCATTTTAAAATGAACCTATTTCTGAGGAGATATACGTAGCAAGGCCGCAGGGATTTGAGCAAATTGGTTCAGAAGATAAGTTCTACCGTTTAAACAAGGCTCTATATGGACTTAAGCAATCTGCAAGGGCATGGTACATCTTGTTTCATTTTTTATCACATCAAATGGGTTTAAGTCATCTTTCGCAGATCCAAGTTTTTTCTTCAAGGTAAATGGTATGAAGTTTACCCTTGTGGTCGATTATGTGGATGACATTTGGTTGACGGGCAATGAACAGGATCAAATCCAAATTATATTGGATTCCATATGTACTCGATTTACAGCTAGGGTATCTGATCGATGTTCGAAGTTTCTAGGGATCGTTTTTGAAACTAGAATTGGGCACTAAGCTGCATCGCTGCCCACTTATCGAGCGAATGCTGGTCCTCTTTGGAACGGATGGCTGTGGTCCAGCTGAAGTACTGCTTCCATAGGGAAAGAACTAAACATACCCCGAAATGTCCGTGAGGAAGAGTCTGATGACGTTGAAAAGAAACCATACCGGCAGTTAGTGGGTTCCCTTCTTCATATTTCGAAAACTACTCGACCGGATATATCATATGCAGTAGGTTATCTTTCTCGATTTATGCAGATTCCGACTATTGCCCTTTGGAAGTCTGCAAAGCATGTATTGTGGTATTTAAAAGAAACCAGATCACTTGGTATCGTCTATTATAAGGAAGATTCTCTAGAGTGCGCCAGTATAAATGATATTGCCTTCGGCTATAGTGATTCGGACTGGGCCCAAGAGAAGCCACAACGAAAAGCAATTAGTGAACATGTTTTCATGATGACTGGGGGTGCTATAAGCTCGAGAAACAAGAAGAAATCTTGTAGTCCCCTCAGTTCATAGGAATACGAGTACGTAGTGCTGTCATTTGCTATGCGAGAGGCTCTATGCCTAAAGAGGTTTCATTTGGTCGTTTACACTGGACAAATTTCAGGATCTATGCTGCTCAAAAAGGATAATCAAGGATAAATAAATATCGCTGAGAACATAATCGTGAGCCGTATAATAAAGCATGTGGATATCAAGGGTAAAATGAACATGGACAACGTTGTCAATGGGAATATTGTTCTTGAGTATCTACCTACCTCGGAAACGGTGGTCGCTATATATATGACGAAAGCTCTCCCCGTTTCGAAGTTCACTTACTTGGTTCAGAAACTTGGTATGAAAAGTTGGTGTGAATGGGGTTCACTCACGAGGAGAATGTTAATGTGACACGCAACGTAGGGGCCTGTGACACGCAAAGTAGGGAACTATTATTTACTTTATCAGAATTCCACTGCTAATCATTTCATATTGCATGCTGACTCCCTTTGAGTCTTGAATATTTCTGCATCATAGAGTAATACTATATGTGTTTTGTACTGAAAATTCCGACCTCACTTGAACCACTTAACACAGTTCAGAACTGCAGAATAAACTGGCTTCACATCTTTTACCGCAACCTTTTCCTTTCCTAGCGTAAACCAGAAGGCAATGGAAATAATCAACGATCGTGTTATTCAGGCCACAATAGGGTTTATGCTTTGTTTTTGAAGCGTAACGTCGCCATATGATCTTACTGTTTCGCTTTATGGACCTTAATTTGGACAAATACATGAGAAAAAGTTATTAATACATATTGGGATAGAAAAGGAACTGATAAATTGCTAACCTGTACAAGGAAGGAAGTACTATATATTTGGGACTCGGATTATATGGTGCGGCCACAGAGGCAAGTATCGTCCAGCAGAGTAACTGCGAGGGAGCAGCAGGCGAGATAAAACAACACTACGAGTTCTCTAAGGGTTTTTGCTGGATGGAATACATGTACTTGAAACATATGTGGAGGAGGAATGATTTTTCTCGTTGTTACATGTAAAATATTCTACTATTGCACTTTTTTACACATCAACAGCTTTACTTCTAGACTTAACCACTTTTATTGAGCACCGCAGACATGTTGGTAACTTATTGGGTGCAAGGCTTCTTTCGTCGAAGATTAAGTTGACATGTAAAGCTAGCTATGAAGATATTTCCACTGGTGCAGTAAAGATAAAGCCTTCAAGCGAGAAATGAGTAACATTTTGTCTATGCTAGCTCTGTAAAATCTATTTAAATCTCTTAGAGAGCAGATAAAGTATTGAAAACATCTGATTTCTCTCTTACATCACCCGCAGACTCTTCATTATTTTCAACTCAAACCGCTTCTAATCCAACGCGAGGAACCGATTCGTCTATAAATGCGCTTCTTTAAACCAACCGGATTCTTGTGACCAACAGGCTCTCTATACATCCAACCGTTCATTGTCCAACTATTGTCTTCTTTTCTCATAGTGGCGTCGTTCTGCGTCTTAAGATAGCAAAGAAGATAAGATTTTATCATCAGAACCGACGTTCTGCAGGCCCGACCTGTGTCTTCATTTCTTTCTACTGGGTCCCGTCACAGCAAATTTCTCCACGCTTTCAGCTCCACGTTTAAGTGCCTAACAAAGAATAATTTTGCCTTCATTCGACGAAAGATTTTTGGCCTCATTTTGTTCATCTAGTTGCGCTCGCGGCATTTGTTACTTATGCTCTATTTCCTGAAACAGATCCTCCAAAAGCATCTCTCCGTGACTGTGCTTTTCAAACATGCCATTTGTTTTAACTGTGTGCTTCAAAAAATCTGTCCGCTGAGTGACAAAGCAATCAAACCTATCTGTTCATGTTTTGATGGACTGTTAGCTAATACGTCTGAAAAATATCGACGTCAATTGATTCATGAAAGCTTCTTACTCTTTCTGATAGAGATCTTGGCTCTGCCCACGCTCGAGAATATGCACGCCGAAGGTACGGACCGCGTTCAAGAGAAAAATGTTGCATGGCTCTGTAAAGCGGATGCATTCGCGACTGGATAAAGGATCTGAAGACGGATGATACTGTGTAGCGTTTAGGAAGGAGGGAGATGGAACAGTGGGAGGGGCCAGAGAAAGTGTAGTTTTTAGGTGGGTCTGTTGCTTGGATTGACTGACGTCGTCTGAGGCGACTGTCGCCATGGTTGAAATTTTTTGACAGCAGTAGTTCGTAGCTGGGCGTTAAGAGTCTGGATACGAAGTCCAATTCGTGCCCAAAGTAAATTAAACGAAGTTTTACATCTTCATTCCGTAGGTTTTTTGTGTACATGATATACCGATATGACTCGTACTTCGTGTCTGCGAAAAATGTAGGGCTTTTAATGCGGCTTAAATAATTTAATCATTGACGATACCGACTTTAATTTAGTTATCTATTTCGCAATAATAAGATACAGTATTTTTTGTGCAGCTTACAGTACAGGAAGTAACCATACATGTTCATTCTTCTTTTTTTGACCGTGAGAGTAGCTATGTCGTACCTCTTTTTATCTTTTGCCGTTTCTACTTCCTCTTTCACTACTGATATGCTTTTAAAAATCTCACAACAAGTAAACTCACCATTAATCTTATTTTCTACTTCGAAAAAGGAAAAGCAACGATAAGGAACAAAAGCGTTGTAAATAAAAGTCCGTAACCATCTAATGTGTTTGAATTCGGATCATTGAAGTAAAATAATGATCTAATCACCCTATCCCGAACTGCATCTATACCCCTATTCCTGAAGTGTACTCATGGTTATTTCTCCATCTTCGCGGATAGGGTAGTTTTGCATAAACAGTTCTTAGCACCGTAGTACAGATTTAGCTGTTACTTCTATCGCTTAATATAATATACCTCGTTCTGTTGCTCTCAAGGAAAATAGCTACCAAGAATCATCATTTGAATCAAAAGATGCCTCCCGATTGCACTGCTAATCCACATATTCTTCTACTTCCGTTTTATCACTCTACTTCTAGTCTTCTCAAGAATAGTTGAATTTACTGATAGCTATATATGTTATGGATTTTTGAGAGGAAAAAAGAGTTTTCTGGATATTAAAAAACAACAATGATAAAAAAAGGATAAAAAATTTATTTGGTTTTACTTTTTATGAAATTAGTGTCGAAGTAGCTGAGATTTTTGTGGATGAATAAATTCCAAATCTATTCTATTGTTCTGCTGAAGTCTACACGCGTACTAAATAAATCGGAAATAGGGGCACATCGTGTTCTAAAACCCTATTGCAAGGGACAATAATCAATTTGTGCAGGAAATTGACATCGTTCTAAATTTATGGGATATTTTCAATAGTTGAAAGCGAAAGATTTGTGGGATATTTTATGTCTCAGTTGTGAAGGTACCAAGATTTACAATCTTATTTTTTGAAATGAAAACCGAAAGTAAAGTGAAACACCACCGTCAAGAGAGCAAGGGTCGTTTGGTATTCATATCCGTGAGATGAACTCTATCACGGAATTGGATCAAATTTGATGACGATTTCAAATAATCATTTTATTATGAATTCATCTCTTTACGTAAGTCTGCCATAATTTAACATACTCTTTTACATTTTTGTACAGTACAAAAAAGACATTACTGTAGTGATAAGAATGGGAAATTTTACTCTGTTTTCCCCTGTTTTATTTTCCTCTACGTATTAATCCATCCCAGAGGATTAATTTTCATCGCGGTCTTACTTAAATCCATCCCAGCGTCGTTAATCTAACATACATGTTCCCTTTGATACTATATTTCACCCTTATTATTGGCGCCCACAAAGTCAGACATATGTCAGTAGCAGCACATGAAGTGCGATCCAATGGCAGTTAAGTAGAAAACACGAAAAGGATAACATTTCCTTGACAGTCACCTCCTGGAAGACTCAAAATTAAAAGGAATTTACAGCCCTTTTCATTCAAAAATAACTAAGGTCGGATCTCTGATAGTAAAAACCTACAGAAAATGACTTAAAATTTACCCGAAAAAACAGGGAAAGGAATGAAACTAAACCCAACCATCCGAGTCCGAGATTTGGATGACTTGAAATACTCCCCTTGCATGAATGCAAGATTGCAGGTAGAAATGGTGACTGTATCGATTGATGATCTGGACGAGTGAGCCTTCTGACGAACTTGAATGGATTGGGAGAACAGAACTAATACCATTTTCTCACAATGAAAGCACGGTTGAGTACAAAAGGGTATGCGGGTAATGAAAAATACAATTTAGAGGGAGCATGTAGTACAATGCGCGGTGCTCAGTTCTTCTTGTCTAAGAACGGAACACCTTCAGACAATGAGAAACCCTACACAGACACACGAAGACCCACAGGGTGTTTACTGTCCCTCTTTCTCTTTACGCACCCTGCGATGCAGTGGCACAGCTCACCGACGGCGAGGAGAAATGGGGTTGGAAGAGGAGGGGGGATTCCTTGGACGGCTGGACGATATACTTCTGCTCTGGGTTGTAAAGCCGAACCGTGGTCCGCGGAAAGCTAGAAACTTGGTATGGATTGATTCCAAAGAACCGTAGACACCAGGGGTGTAACAATGGACAAAGAAGATGTAGTAGCGGGTCAGCAGTGCTGAATATCTCCTCTGGGGATAACGATTTTGTCACCAACTGCAACCTTGAAGTTCCTATTTGTATACAGACGCCAGAGTCTGGGGCACCAAGCGTGAGTAAATATCACAAACAAACAACAAAAGGGGTATTATAATATTGGATAGAGAGGGGGGGAATAGAAAGGGGGACCCGGGCGGATAAACGTGGCTATAGCCAAAGTTGCCGTTGGCAAGGTTTCTGCAAAGGCGGAAGTTGGGAGTCAAGTTCAGAGCCAACACCGGGGTGGCCGTTTAATCTGGGGCCCTAGTGGCCAGGTAGGTATAAATAATAGTTAACTAGGTTAGGGTTATCTACCACGGCGGGGTGAGTGAAGTTAGGGTCAACCAAGTTAGGGAGATCCAAGTTAGAGATAAGTAAATTCGAAACTTGGCCCAATAGGTGCCTTTCACCCGCGAAAATATCAGGTCCAATTTGGGGGCCGAGTGGTCCAGAATTCAAGCACTCCATCCCCATTGGGTGAGTATACAGTACTAGAAATAGTAATGGGCGACAAAAGCAAATTGCCCTTACTGTACAGTACAGTGCCTGCTAGTTAGCAGTGAATCAGATCAAAAAAAGATCACCAAAATCAGCTCTGCCGATGGCAGTACAGTGTAAGTGCCAATTTCACTACAGAGCCTAATTGGTAAACGTATTTAATCTTTCTCGAAAGCTGTCCTGAGGGCGCGGGACGAAAAAATATCGAGACGTATGTCGGCAAAAACTTTGTAGCGAGACTTCCAAAGCTTTAAACTTTTAATCTCAGAAACGCGCCATCGGATGAACATTCAACGCGTTTTTGTCATCATTCAAGGCATAAGGTATTTAAAAAATGCAAACGGTAGCAGAATGTTACAGGGAATATGTGAAGTACGTATCAATAGTTATTTTACTTCAGTTATAGTTGAGGTTTTTCACCAGATTTAGATTTTTAGGCCATGATAATTAGCTTATCCTCCTGGCCCGAAAATATGCATCGACAGCCGCATTGAGTATGATGATATTACTAAATTAACTTAACACAAGTGCACGCCAATGCGGTGTATTTGAAGATATATGAGTCCAAACCTATCATTATTTTTTTCAAATAAAGAGTTTTTAAAAGTAATAGTATGTAAATGTAGGTAAGCCAGAGAAGTAAGTTGTACAGCGTAATGGAACCCCAGCTGAATTAAAATAATGTCATAAATTTACATTGTAAAGAAACGGGAGAAGGTGAATGAGCTATCAATGAAAACGATTATTACTGGTATAGAACTTCTCTCAGGAATATGTAGTCTGCGATGAGCAAGGTTTTTCTAGAAGGTTTTAACAAAATGATGCACTAAATGACCGGATTTTAACAAGTGAAAAACAACGGTTTAGATGTAAAGCCAATACGTAGCGGGAGCTAGTGGAGTTTTAGTATTTCGTCCGAGAGTGTTTACGCAGTGTAAAAGTTATTTGAAATGATGCGGAGGATCACGACCTGAGTCGAAGTTGTGGAATAGGTAACAAAATGTATTCTCAGATATCAATTCACTTTTCAGCTTTGTTCTATCGGGATTGCTAATAGAGAATAATGGGGGGAAGAACGCGTGGAGCGGTTGGTCATAAGAGTTATCGCTCTGTATCTGACGTTGTACAAAGGGAAGTGGTTGTCAGTCGCGCGACAGGATATCCATGGTAAATTTTTACTGAAATACAAGACCATATATCTGGATCAGAGTGTTGTTTTCGAATAAATAGAGGAGGTACAAAGTACGATGGAAAATTGCTACGATAACTTTCGAACACTAAGTATATTCTATCAAATTAAAAACAATAAAGAGCTACGGAAATAGATGAATAATATGAATGCCAAATTAATGCAAGAACGAGTGCAACAGTACTAGAAGCCTAAATTTACAGACTATGTGAATTATTAAGAAGTCCAATTGTAAGATTGTTGCATAAATAAGAGTCCAGGTATTTCGGGAGCATACGGATGCATTTAACGTCATATTTTGAGACAAAGGGTTAACCAAAATAAGAAAGGTGATGTTTAATAATGGTGAAATATGCGAAACGTGAGTAAATTGAAAACAAATTGAGGAATATAATGGGAGAATAGAAGTTTGATGTGTTGAAAGCATTTTTCAGGGTCATATGAGATTCTAGAGGTGAAATTGCGCAATTTTAGACAATGAAGGGTTGATAGGGAGAAATATGGCGCCATTAATGCTTTGCAGAGGATAAAAAGCCGTGGAGAGGATTTTTGGTGGGTTGAACGTAATCAAGAATATATTTTCCAAAGGGATCAGTGGCGTGTATACTTCAATACTGGGAAATGTTTGTTTCTTTTGCTAAGATATGGAATGAAGCAGGTGAAATAAGCTGGTTAGATGATTTACTAGAGGAGGGATTGAAACGACGAGAATAATCAGAGTTGAAAATACTAAGAGAAGGGCTAATAGATCATAGGTGCGGGACGCATGTGAAAATATCTTTTCCCTGGAAGTTTTGTATGTATATGGTGAATTTTTTTGTATCTTTGAAATGATCTTTGACTGATTTGAATGAAAGGGATTGGAGAAAATTAAAAACGTTTTTGGGATGGATGGAAATTTCACATAGTCGGTAAGGACTAGTACAAAAATTTCGGATATTGAGGTTTATTGAATGGTGCGGGAAGGTTGACCCTTTTTTAAAACCGAAAAGGTAAAACAGTACCTGGTATTTAAAATTTTATTGGTGAAAAGGATGGAAAGGATGGAAGAATAATGTATAAGAAAAACAGGGCGGAGAGTGTAAGCGATTGGAATAGAGCCATTGAAAAGCTCAAAAAATTTTAATGGAAAGTTAAAAGAGATATCTTTTGACGATACCAGTATGAATGAGAAGGATGAAGAGGAACCAGCAGTCAAAGCTTTTTTATTTATTAAAAAGTTCGGATACAACAGGATTAATAGCGCGTGTAATGGAGTAGACGTATTAAAAAAGGATATTTGGGGCAGAAATGGTGGTTTGGACGACCTGTAGAGAAAAGTTGCTAAAATTTGAGAGAAGGAGAACAAATTTTTCAATTTGAATAACTAATTAATGAAGTGAGTTTGGAGTTGTGGGTCAGGCTAATTGCACCATGATATAGAACTTCAAAATTTTTGCGTATTCTTGTATTAAAAGGAGATACCGAGGACCGGAGCGGACTGAAAACGACGTGTCCCATGTTTGTACTTAATAGCAGAAATACTTCTGTTTTCTGGAAGATAAAATCATCCAGAACACTATATTCTGTCCATTTTTGGAAAAGGTACAGGCGCAGACAACATTCTGTTTCTGTGAAAATGCTGCCGAAGAATTATTCGATACTTGAATGTTAGATAAGAAAATTCTTTTTTTATTATACAATTCGTAGCGGAGTTATTAATACAGGTATATTTATTGAAATTTTAGATAGGAAATAGACCCGTGATTCAGTTTTTGAGGTCTAAGCAAAGAATTTGAACGCTCGAGCTTCCCTTTTTCACAAAAAGGGGAAAATAACGCTGTGGTTTGACTGAATCCCCGCTTTTCATCTACATCACCGTTATTTTTGCATTTGATGTGTCGGAATCACCTACTAGGAAAGAATTGAAACACGTAATCAGTATAATTTATATTTCAAGGCACCTAACTGAGAAAAGATATATCATGATCTTGACTTTTTTACTGTTTGGTCTCATAAAATGGCTAGTTAATCACAAATATATGTTAAAATTTTCATCTCTATTTGTTCAAACGAAACTTTTTCATTTAGCAGCAACAAAAATTAAGTGCGACGGTTTATGGTATGCTGCAGATCGAATTATATAACGTATATTGCGCCAAAAATTTCAAAAAAATAAATTCGCCTTTAATAAAGAAATAAAAGCAAGGAGACTCATATGGAAATTCATAATAATGTATTGAAATAAAATTTATTGATACGTTAAAAGTAGCACCTTGGCTGAGACACCGGACAATAGCTCTCCCACAAAAGAAAATTTTGTAAACGAAGATATCAGCATAGTTCTGACGTTCTATTTCAATAGGTTTTTTTGCGACTCATAAGATAAATATGGAGCTAAAGAGGCTTTTTACCTATTTTAAAGCTTTAAAACGTACGTTTTTCTGCTTCTCTGCAGAAAAAAAAGGACTAAATTGCCACAAAAATCATTATTGAGGGATTTAGTGATCTCAAATAATACTCTAAAAACAAAAGCTTCCCAAGTTTTCAGTCTTTGATACGTAAATAGTTACTTTGACCTTTTTTCCATGCTAAATGCATTAAAACACCCAATAAAATGTTTAAGTCATCAAATATAAAATAAATTTCTATGCGTATTCTGCTGAGCCATATTGCTTTCACACTGATATCCACTAATTATACAAACCCTCTCCTCGTAGTATGTACTATATTTTCAACGTGGATCCCGATATAATATTGAATTCCTATTGAATAATCAATCTTTTTAAAAACTATCATCAAAAAATGTAGATTCATTTTCACATCTCCAGAAAAATCAATGTCAAGATTAGTATTTAAACATTTATTACCATCTAATATTATTTTAAATAGCTTTAATAAGCAAATCAGTAGGATTAGTGGCACATTCAAAGTAGTTTGTTGGTTTAAATATAATGGTATAAATGAGACAGGGTCTTATTTCAATTTTACTTGGCGCATATTGTGATATTAAATGCAAAAAAATCGCCACAGTAAATGAGCTTTTATGAATAAAGTTCTGCTTTAGGTCCTTGAGGATGTTAAAAAGTTTCATTTTTCCTTCAATGTGTTCCTGGACCATCAATCTGGCGTTTAAATGCCTTTTTTAGTTTCAAGCTTTTCTGTAATAATAAAAGATGGAATACAACATATTTACACCAATCGTTGTATTTTACTATGTAAAGAGTTGGAAGGTAACTATTTTTGAACAATAAGAGTGATTCATCAAATTTATCAAAAAAAATTCTATGTGTGTCTGGTTGCGCTGAACGAAAACACCTCAGCGATGAAAAAAAACTCTGTCAAATTCGCTCAAAAAGTATATTTGTTCAAGAATAACATATTTACGTTCCATTTTTCGGCGAATGTTAACAGTTCATCATCATAATTCACCAGTAATTCTGGGTCCTCCTTCTTACCGCATCTGTAACTTTTCTGCTACTTTTCAGTCAAATTTGCATTCTAAGCGACAAAGAGGCTCGACTGTAACACGTGTTTAGTGCTTGAAATATATTTACTTTTAAAGATTTTTCTAAATTCTAAATAATTATTTTAGATCAGACATCATTGCCATTGGAAATGGAAGCACGCATATTTTTACGTCCTTGGAGTGGAAAATAGATTTCGTAGAGAAAAACTAGTGCCTGTACAGAAAAGATGAATCGCTCAGAAAATATTGCCCAATTCATGGCATTTTTTACTTTGCAAAGCAGTATTACCTTGAGACTTTGGGCCTATATAAGCTGAACCGAACGCCTCCTCGAGGAGAGCAAAACAAACTTGGATACAACTACAATTGCAGGCCCAAACAGTCTGAGGTTGAGAGTCAACTTCTGACCTAAGAAGCATTTCTTTGATATTAGTCACTGAGCATGGGTGGTAGACACTACTCCTTCCAGACTCACGTGTAGACCCTTGACCCCACCGTCCGTATGGACCCCTTAGTGTTCCCGCAACTATACTTCGGTATCGGTAGCACTTTTGTCGCTTGAAACACCTGCGTTCTAGGATAATTGGTTTAGGGAATCTCAACCACGCCGATTCATTACTATCAACAACGGAAAATTTAATTAAGGGAAGTATTACTCAGTCAATATTGAGGCTTGTCAAGACCGCTTTGGGTTCAGAACTATCTCCAAGATGTACGCTTTTTGCTGTATCTTTTCGATTTTCCAGCCTTCCTTCCTAAAAAGTATTGCATTTGAACCACACTGGAACAACACAATAGAGGAGCTTCACTCTTCCAATCATCCAGATTGCTCTATTCCTTTCGAGTGACCGCTTTTCAAAAAGGCGTACTCGGGCCTTAAGGCACACATTGCTGCCAAATATTTCTCCTTCTGGTTCCGATACTATTACCAGGTATCACTCTTCGCTTCCAACACCCCGTTCACTATGAGTAGCTGCCCGGAAACCCTGCACATCCTTGGTGACCACCTCTTGCACTCCTTGCATGACTGGGAGAGAATCGATCGTCACGAGCGCCAAGTTACGGTGATCACGTCGGACTTAGTCTGGAAAACTATGGGATAGATCGGACATATCTTCTAAAAGTAAAACACCCAAGCCTTTCCCCGACTTGGCAAAGGCCGCCCGGCACCTGATCATGAAGCCCCATCCCTATGGCCAACAACGCAAGAGGCCAGACATCAGGGTTATAGGGAACACCGGAGGGACAGACTTTTTCGATGTTACATTCGTCAATCCACTTGCTCCCTCAAACTTACGGGCCCGTTGTTTCAACCCCTTGGCATCTCTTAAAGCTGCGAAAGCGTCAAAGTTCAGGAGGTATCAAGACTTTATCACCACGAATGCCAGGCCCTGACTGATACCAGTGCCGATATCCACTCTTGGCGGGTGGCACCCGGACGCATTCCCATTGCTGACGGACTTGGCTAGAAGTATCAGACGAAGAATTAAACTACCCCTCCATTACCCCTAGGCACGTCGCTGTGTGAGCCATGGAGACCTGCGGGCGGGTGCGATCTGTCCCTATGCAAAAAAATGCTGCGGTGGTTTCGTCCAACACAGCATGCCTTACGGGTGGCCTCACACCAGCCCTGTAAGGTTGTTTCGTCTGACTCTGCCTCCTTTTCAGACTATCTTATACACAGACCTGGCCCCATAGTTTCAGAAAACAGCCGTCAAATATCAGTAATGAACCCCAGATTTCCCTCTCTTTTCAAAAAAGTTGAGTCAAACCGTACCTATTGAATCCCTTCCTTGCTGGATAACCATGGACATTATTGATATTTCCCTCACTGCATTGACGCGTCTGCTTATTCATCCATCAATTCATTCGGCAATGACTACTACGCCATTAATCTGCTAAATTAAGTTCAATTCTGAGCTTTGCGGCTCTTCCTATCGATTGCGTTCCTCCCCAATTACTGTTTCGGCACACCTTTTTGAGTCGATTGTGGTTGTCTGGAAAACTTTGGGATAGATCGAATATATCTTCCAACAGTAAAAACGCCCAAACCTTCCCCCATATTAAGGGTATCCTCAGTGTTCGAAATGAAAGCCTAGGAAACATCACTAATTGTCTGCAAACGTAGGGTCACTGAGGTGACTGTCAATTTATTGGGAATGCAGAAGTGAAACGTTTTCGCAACTACAAGTTAGTATGGCACTCCCGGGTCTGGAAAACCATGGGATAGATCGGATATATCTTCCAAGAGTAAAACGCCCAAACCTTCCCCCCTTGGTGCCAAGGAGTGGGTTTACAGCCCCCCATGCTCCTAACTCCAAACAAGAACTAACCCACATGAGTTTCTGTACGATTGTAGTACTACTGCCGACCCTCGATCCTCTCTACCGACACTAAGTACTTTAGGATAGATCGAATATATCTTCCAAGGGTAAAAACACCCAAATATTTCCCCGTAAGTGTCCAAGAACTAAATTGCTGGAAAACTCTCGACACCTCATGCAGTTCCTTCCCCATTACTGTGTCGGTATACCCTTTTTGAGTTGATTGCGGTTCTCTGGAAAACCATGGGATAGACCGGATATATCTTCCAAGAGTAAAACACCCAAACCTTTTTCCTCATGCACTGCCTCGACGGGGAAAAAATAAGCCGCCATGATCGCCCGGTGAACCCCTTGGCTGGAGACCTTGCAAAGACTGCTCATCACCCTGCCGTCGAGCATTGAGAAGGCCCCACAACACCATGCCCTATACTTCATCAACAGGGATCGCAGGGGTATCGACTTCTTCCTTGTCAACTTTGTGACCTATCCATTCGGAGGCAACGGCCCAAAATCCGAGGTAAGCCCAATGACTGCGCCCCATCAACATTTCGCCGCTCTCGGCGCCCGCCCTGAGCTACATATCGCCGGGTGTAGGCGCGGCCATTTTCACGCGTCTAGACCGTTTCCTCCGCAGGTCGACATGCCGCGACCGCTGCGCTCTCGTTGCACCGATCTCGTCGATATACTTGTCGACAGGACAGTCACCTCTCGCCCCGGAGCACGCTGGACGAACGGTAAATGGGCCACAAAGATGGTGTTGCTTTTCGAAAGGCCATCGTTGATTTCAACCATTGACATCGTTAGTGTGCAGGGGAGCCTAACTGAAGGAAGGCCATAACGGACGCAAGGGCACTCCGATACAGTAATAGGGGCGGAACAAAGCTCCCCAGAAGGCCACCTTAAGGCCAGCCTCGAGTGAATGGGCAAACGTAAAGTAAGTTTCTCTCTGCCTTAGATCCGTAAATTTGCAAAAACAATCTAATCCAATCCAATCCATACACCCAATAAAGAAACCACCCTTTCCCCATTTTGATGTATTTTGATGTTGTGGATGTAACCAGTTTTCCGAATATATATTTTTCTCTCATTTTTTCACCCATGCGAATTTCCTGACTAGATGCGGAATATTTCATGTTTCATTAGGTTAAGCCTCTAAATTTTTTATTTGGTCCGGACGGTTTTGGTTTTTTAGATCTTTCTGAAAAAATTTTGCCCTGCTGTATCTCAGTGAGTTAGAAAAGTAGTTCAAACTTTGGTATAAAGTCTGAGCCATGCCATCTGCACTTCGGCCCGATCAGAAAGTCAACCAAGACTCCACACAATCGAAGGCCATTCTTCCAGCATAAAGCAACATCTTCAATCACAAAGACACATATTTGATCACAGGGCAACAGCAAAATGTCTGAAAACAACACGACCAAGAAAGACTCGACCAAGGCTTCATCGACCAGGCCGCTGAGGAGGCCCTACTCATGCGAGCAGTGCTGCAAGTCGTTCAAGACGGAGATAAATCTTGAGAAGCACGAGATTCGCAAGCATTTTGCTTCCTGTCCTCACTGTCCGAAGTGGCTGCGATACGAGAACGTTGTAGGGCATATTATTAACGAACATGACCGTAGTGATATCTTTCCGCAATGCCCGAGTTGCAATACTTTGTTTGATGATATGGATCTTTTCAAAATGCACAGTGTGAACAAGCATGGAGACAACCTTATGGATTGGGTTGGCTCCAGACGTATCAGTACGCATAACGGGAAGTGCTTCAAGTGCTGGTAGCAAACTCGGGTGGTTGAGGTTGCTTGTCGCTACTCAGTGTTTGCATAGGAGGGTCAGTTCCCGTAGCAGAGGCTGTAGCTCCATCTATATGATATCAATTGGTGTTCTTGATTGCTAGTTGGTGGATGCTTTCTCCAGAAACCCGAAAGTGATAAAAGAAGACAGTGTGTGGTGAAACATAATAGTTAGAACGCGTTGGTTTTCCTTCTGATGATGCTTAGTTGGACTGATCAGTTTTCTTTGTATTTGAAATCAGTTGAAGCATGATGTGATGTTTTCGGTTTCTAATTAGCCACAAGCGGTACCTAGCTAGGCAATGGTGAGAGCCGGACCAGCTCAAAGGATGCATACGACTTGTACGGGTAATGAAATCCCTTCACGCAATCAGCACTTCCTTATTTACAAAACGCTACGGATCATCCGAGGGAATTGATGAAAACCTGGAAATAAGTCTTGAATCATGCAGCATTCTAGTGTCGCGAGCGATAACGTGAGGAATTTGAAATACATGTTGCCGAAAAAAGGGCGCGGGGGTTTGATTTAGCGTTCTTGCGATTGCGTCTGGATGAAGGAGGAATTCCGGGTGTTTTTAGCCCATGAAAATGAGGTCAGCTGTTCCCTGAGGGACTTCTGCTTCTGGATGATGCATTTGTGTTTTAAATTTTCCCGGATATCATATCCGTTATTATTTTCCACTTTTTTGCGATAATCCTGTCGATTGCTAGCGCAGCAGATGCCGTGATTAGGGACAGGAAATGTATTCTTGGTGACATTACGATGTTGAGGTTGTGCGAAATACCAGACAAGTGGGCTTTGGTTGCTAATCTCCAAAAAGATGAGTCTTATATTGCAGATGCCGCAATTTGCGTCGGATTTACATAAGGATCTTCAAGGGCTGGCCCACCACACCTTTTCAAACCTACAGATGTCAACCCGATCCTGATGAATCGATGTAAGAGGGAAGAGACTGGTTTTTTGCGGCTTACAGGATCTTATAACTTGTCTAGAGGGGAAGGATGAGTATCCACGAGCTTGGAATGAGCAGGAAGTGGCTCTTTCAAGACTGGCTGGTGTAAGGGCAGCCATAGGATTCGCTACATTGACTCTAGACAAGCATTGAACCTCGAGAATTCTCGACGTGGCTTCAATAATACTGTCAAGTCCCACCTTTTTACCCTGGAACGCCATGCCAGAGAAGGAATTGCCCGGAAACACTCGATGTACATGGAGCTCATCTTATGCACTACTTGCATGGAGCCCACAGGATCAACCGGCATGATCGCAGGGTAAACCTTCTTGCGAAAGACCTGGAAAGAGCTGCTCGTCATCCTGTCGTAGAGTCACGCCATGGTCTCCACCGCACGAGACCAGACATCCAGGCAATGGGAAGCAGCGGAGGGACCGACTTTTTTGACGTTACCTGCGTGAATCCCCTCGCTCCCTCCAACAGGAGAGTGAGGGCCTTCACCCTGATGTCCTCTCTGAATGCGGCGCGAAATGCAAAGCAAAGAAGATATCAATCTTTTATCGCGACCTCCAGCAGAGGTAGGCTCCTGCCTGTGCCAATCTCAACTCTTGGAGGGTGGCACCCGGATTCATGTGCAGTGCTAAATGACGTAGCGAGGAAGGTGGTCGTGAGGGCAATGGAGATGTATGGAAAGGTTCGGGGGGTTTTGATGCAAAGGCACGCTGCAGCAGCCATCATGTCCAATGCGGCCTGCCTGTTGGCCGGCCTGAAGGTAGCCTTTTAGGGACCGTAGTTCCTTCCCTATTACTGTGTCGGCATACATTTTTGAGACGATTGTGGTTGTCTGGAAAACGATGGGATAGATCGGATATATCTTCCGAGAGTATAACATACAAAAGAACTTTACAATATGGGATGGGGAAATCTTCCGACACACCAAAGCTGATCCCCGAATAGTAGCCCCGTTAAAAGAAAGCCTGAAGATATTGAGGACTTTTCATGATGAGTTAGGGAATCGGGATCTCGAAACAACCAAGAAACTCATTACGGAAAGATTTAGGTGGGCAAGTATCTATAAAGACGTCTAGTTTCGTGAAAAGCTGCGAAAAAAGTCGAGAATTCACCCCGACCCGAAAGTACGACACTACTCTAAGCTTTCCAATTTCCGGTCTTTTTGGAAGCTTCTTATTCGACTTTGCCAGCCCATTAAAAGAAAAGTCTTCTGGAAACGAATACCTCCTTATAGGTGTAGAACAGCTTACTGGATGGCCTTCAGCAGTTGCAATTGAGGAGACCAATGCTGAGGTTGTCTTGAGTTTCATCTAAAAAAATAATTAAACCATTTGGTCTTCCAAAAAGCATCATCTCGGAAAACGCACTTTGGTTCAGTGGAACGTTACTACTACGCTTTTTGAGAGAGAAAGGGATTCAATTAAAGACAGTTCTTGCTTACACTCCTATTTGAAACGGGAAAGCGGGCAGAATGGTCGGAACCATCGAGCGGCCAATATCGAAAACTATGTCGGAGAATGAAATCCAGTGGGAAGGTGCCTTACCAATGGTGTTGTAAGGTTACCGCCGAAGAAGGGGGACATGATGCCGCTCGACATTAGAGCTAATGTATGTAAGGGCTCTTAAAATGGTAATGAAATACATAGAAACAAATAATGTCCATGAGGAGAGTAGAGAAGTCGAACTAATGGCCTCAAAAGGTTGTAAATCACGCCGCGCGTTAGCATACAAAAGAAAGGAGATTGCAGGGCATCCAGTCCAAACCTTTTAAGTCGGCTCTAGAGTACTTGTTACATATGGAAAATACATACAGCAGACTGTGAAATGACTGGCCTTCCAAACGAAGCACTCGAATCCCTGCATCGTCACGAAGGAAATACACCCGCACTACAAGCTCTGTTCAAGCCCCGGTAATAGATCAAGGAGGGCCATCCATGCACTTTGTCTCGCCCCTTACTACCAAGGGCCTGAAGAGTTACTTCTCACACAGGAATATGTGCAACCACTAAGCATACTCATCTATAAGTATAGAATGATTCGTACGGGAGGAAAAAGAGCCTGGGATTAGATCATCTCTATTACGCGGGACTATTACGAACTCCACATAATCACCCATTTCTACGTTAATACATGCTTGTTTTTTCGTACGTTGAACGTTCAATTGCCACCAGAAGAAGATTTCTAACTATTAATAAGGGTTCTATTTTGGTTACAAAACGGAAGGTTCAAGGAAGAAGGCCCAGAGTTTGTGGAAGTAATATATCATTACTCTATAGAAGAATAGGGGGAAGTAGCTACCATGGACTTATCGCAAACCTCTCTGAATATTATCTGCCCGGTTTCCATAATTCTCAAGAACAATCGAGATGTGCAACTTAGAGGTGCATCTTACCTCCGAATATAGAATATCGACTACTACCGTACCTGCTATGGGAACCTTTTAAAACGCCTAACAACAATGGAAGTTCAAGAAGGAAAAATAATCCGCCTGAGGCAGTGATCATGACCCGAAGAGAACATTCCAAAAGGCGCAACTCGTCAAGAAGAGGCTCTGTAAGTCCCCCGAGAGGTCCTTCTGCTGGACCCAGCGCACAAAGGAATCGGGCCGAAAGTCCACCGAGGGGCTATGCCGCATCTTCATCCATACAACTTCTTCATAATCATGCGCAGCATACGGTTGGTAAGTATAGGATATCCTTTTGGCTGCGCAATATTTCCGATGACGCAAATGATCCACATGTTACTGCCTATTTCATGAAAAGCACTTGTTTATGTTTTCGAGATCTATACGGACCGCAATTGTCATACGAAGTCTCATTTCTGTTGCTGCGTTTCTTCATTTCTTACAGACATCCATTTTTCGGGCATCTTCCAGACGAGTTCACATATCACATATATTTTTTCCTCCTGGGAGATTCGGAAGAGTTACGGAAGAAGAGTGTACTCAACGCCACATTCAATTTATCAAATCTACATTTGAAGCCATGGTACGAAGTCAAACTCCAGTGACGCTAACTTACTTTTTGGAACACTATGTTGGAAATCAGCTGCATTCTTATCCATTTGAAAGGCCTTATATTGTGGCTATAAGACAAAGGATATTAATTGAAACAGAAAAAGAGCGACGAAGAGCCGGGACGTTCGTCTTGAGCAGGAGGGTGTGATATGCATTAATTTTGCACCCGAGAAAAAATCTAGAAGAGGACCTATTCCCGATGCAGTATCTGAATTTGCAAGATATTTTTACAGTTTCTGAATTTGAGGGATATTTTTAATTTGGATGCGTGTGGCAAATTCATTGGTTGATTTTCATTTTATGAAACGCTGTCATTAATATATGTCAGTACACATACGGCTTTCTGTGTGATACCAAGAGTGACTCTGAAAAGTCTATATAATGGCCAAATCCATTTTCACCCCTGGCCGATAGGTGGCGGACATGTTTATGCCATCTAGATATTTCCCTCGGAGAAATATTTTCCACTTGTGTCCCTCGTCCACACGATTCACTTTAATGCATTCTATGGTACCTAGTATGTTTTTTTGAGACTTTGTAATTAGCCGAAAATTCTGTACAAGCCGAGTAAGCTGCCTGCCCTAAGAGAGGTGAAGCAGGTTGGCAGACAACTTCAAGTCAAGTGCTAAGTAGTCAGAAAGTTGAGAGTCAACTTCAAACCCAGGAAAATTTTTTCATACGCTGGTCACGGAGCATAATTGGTAGAGCCTGCCCTTCTATACTTACTTATAACCCCTTGAACTGTCGTCTTGACCCATCTCTTTATGTTCGCTCAACTATAACACGGTAGCACCTTTGGCGCTTGCAACATCTCCTCCGTGGGGTAATTGGTTCTGATTATCTCTTCTCCCGACGATTTACCCCTATTCCGAACCTCAATTATTCTGCGAGGTTTCATAACTCCCATAAAATTTTCGTACATTCCAAGCTCTTCATTCCCTTTCTATTCAGCGAGGGCTATGGTGGAATTCAGCAGAAGAACAGATTCCATTGATGTAACAGTCGCTATTCTTATAAGAGCGATCCTTCTTGCCCGTTCTTACCGCAGGCATACCCCTACCTCCTCTCTGGAAACAGCTGCCAGTGCCTCTAGGCGATATAGCACCTAAGCTGTTACCCCCTATCCATAAACGCACGTGCTGCCCAAACAGAGGAGCTCGGTTCCTCGATCCAGTGACACGTTTGAATGCAGAGATATATTGACGCTTAGGAGATACCACGACTTAATCACTACTAATGCTTAGGCCCGACCTGTCCCTGTGCGCATATTTACCCTCTGCGGATGTAACTCTGGGGTGTTCCAGGCTTTGAAAGACGTCGCCCCTCTACGAAATCCAACGCTTCCTTAAAGATACTCAGATTCCCTTTCCCATCTTATTTGTCCTTTCTGTGCCAGTATCTACTGGGGGGCGACATATTTCGATCCACCTCTTCACAATTCATCCGTTCTCTTGAGACTGTTCTTACGCCATACAAAGAGTAATTCAAGATAATATTCTCCAGTATATCATGAGGCTCGTATACTGCTGGCCTCTTTAAGAGCAGTCAACACGGCTTGGGGTTCAGACCTGCCTCGAGACTCTGCGCTTCCTACTGTGCCTATTCAAGTCTTGTAGGACTTTCTTTCCATATGTTTCTTGCATGCAAAGCTCTGACGCCTGCTATCGGGTTTCCAATACATTGGAGCAGTACCCTGGGGAGCTTCATGGGGCCATTCGTTCCGATTCCTTCAATTTTTTGTAATGGAAACTCTTCGACAACAAATTAGTCAAACCGTACCTGTTGAATCCATTCCTCACGGGATAATCATGGCGATGTAAGTGAATTATATTTACTTCTCTTCACCAATGCGTCTGCTGATTCATCCACCAATTGATTCCGCAATGATTAATGCGCCGTTAATCTGCTGAATCGATTTCAACCCTGAGTCTCGCAGCTCTCTCTCCCGATTCAAAGGGGGGTTCCTACGCAGCCTGAAGTATGGGCTGTAACCGGTTAAGTTTCATACTGTAATTCGTTCCTTTCAAATTAGCTAGCTTACAGGACAAGCTGTCATAAAACTTTGCCCAAAACTTTGCCATAAACCTTTGCCCAAAAGGTTGGTAACAGGACAAGCTGTCATAAAACTTTGAACCAAAATTTGGTGACAGTTTTTCCTGTAAGCTAGCTAATGTGAAAGGACCGCATTACAGTAAGAATCCTAAGCCGGTTACATGGGCTGCTAAGATATATTTCCTTTTCTCCATCCCACTTCTGTCCAACAGCCTCCCATGTTCTCTTTGCTCTTTCCCTATCGTGGTTGGTAATACTGATATCCATGACACTTCCGTCTGTCGCGCCGGTCCGTACAGCGGCCTCAGCCATACTGCTTAGTGGGATCAGGTTAGTCTCACCCTGCGCAAAGTTGCCCAGGATAATGGTATTTAATTATTTTGTGACCATCGATTTACCGATCTATCGAAATCGATCTATATCTCACTCCATTCTTGTTCTCAAAATCTGTGCGATTGGAGTTTGGAACCCGACATTAATCAGCTGAGATTTTACGCGTTAATTGATCATAGCAAAAGAAGTCATAATGAATATATTTTCAAATAATATGTTTCACATATCCATCCCATCGTTATCAATGTCTTTGACTGCAAAGTCTGACATAGGTCTCCACCAGGTTGCGGCAATGGTCCATGGGAAGATCTTCAGGTCACCAATTTAAGTTACAATATTAAGGGCATCCTCAGTGTTCGACATGAAAGCCTGAGATACGTCACCGATCATCTTCATACGTAAGGACACTGAAGTGATTTTCAACTTGTTGGGAATGTGTAAGTGAAAAGTTTTCCAGACTACAAGTTATTTTTCGGATGGCTTCCGCCCAAAATCACGCAGACGTTTGAGAATGCGGTTGTATCCCATCGACCGCCTTTGTAATGCCTTATCCAGCATGTCTCCCATGAAGCTATACTGGGGTGGTTCCGAGAAGCCTATTTTCAAAGCGTAATCGCATATTCGTTTCATCTCTGCAGGGAGATGCCTGCACAGTGTCCTCGTAGTAATTTGATACTTCATTAAATTTTTTTCTGTTCCCCCAGGTTGCTACCTTCAGAAGTGCTCGGAGAATTGTTCGACCAAGGTAGACGGCCCCTGCATAAATATACCAAGCTATATAAGAGGGAAACTACGTTGCTTCTCCTTGAAAATTCTCCCATCCGACGCCTCACGGGATGTTGGAAATCATCGCCCGCACGCCCGGTACCCTCATGCGGAACGGTATATGGGCACCTCGAGAGTTTCTGTATCGTTTAACGTGCTTTAGATTGCGAATGTACCACTTGTTTGTGCCGACTGTGTTGATATTATCAGGGTTTACGAAGCAATGAATATATATTCTTGAGAGTGAATGTGTTCCAGTTGGCTTAGTGCTTGAATGCCTATCTTCATGACTAAACCAACTGGGATTTTCCCTCCCATTTGTCTTCTCACGGAATCTGCGCTATCGCCAGCGTCATCGAATACTGCTACCTGGTGTGCCCCATCCATCCCGACATATCGGACGGATGGGGCGTGCGGCAGAGATTTCGAAATCAAACTTTCGAATAGATCCGCTTCTTCTGTTAATATGAATCTTTGCCGGAACGATTCCAATTTGAAACCTTATTTCCCGCCCTTCCGAATCCTCCCGCTCCAATAGGTGCAATAATCATCAGAGGTGATATGCCTCTTTGGAGTATACTCGTCCGCAATTTTCCGGTCTGGGATTTGGATCATCGGAAGGTATCGTATAAATAATTGAGATTCAAGGTTCCCAGATGACAAGTTTGCTAAATGGCTCTTGTTGTATGGAACCTTTCAAACGCGATTAATGATGTTGAAAACTTTGCCCACTTCTATCATTTGGTTGGATTTATAAGTTTGTGTAGCCGTGTATAAGGCTGTCAAAAATTCAACGACTAACGGTTATATCTTTTTGGTGGAGGTCACCAACATGAAAATAGTTTCAATCCACGTTGAGGTGCCGCAGAAACTTTTTTTCACCTTGGATTAAACTACAGGGAAGTTTTTATTCATTCAGAATGAGCACAGAGTTTCTCAGTCTTACAATTTGACCAAAAAATGACCCTATTAGATCGTCTGAGAAGCAACCGTATCATGGGGCAGCAGGAAATTATTTTAAACAGTTGCAGATCTGGACCACGCAATATTTAACAGCTCAAACGATAGACATGTGGTCTGTGGTATTTGAAGTAAAGCGTTTGTTACAACTCTGCCCCTGATAAAGTGAAAAAAATTCCGGTCATAGCTTTAATTACCGCCCATGAGTGATTTCAACCTACAATCGCCATCAGCTAACAAAAATGTTATTAAAACTGGGGAATAACAGGTGTGCTTATTATGGCAACTCGGAGAGCTGAGAACCGGAGGGTTTTGTGAGGAAGGCTAAATATGTGGCGTGTAAAAGAAAAAATTCAATTGTTTCAACGTGACTATATAACCTGACCGTTTGAGAGCCAACACCGATCGGACGTACAGTAATTGCGGGTTGTTTTCTGTAGGAGTATCTCTAAGAATAACATCTTTTGAATGCGAAATAGAGAAAATATTCTAGTTTTTTGTAACAGTTCGACTGTTCTTATCACACTATCAAAGGAAAATAGTCACCGATAAGGGAAAACGCCTGGCTCGGTCGATTTTGTTTTTTCGCTGGTGTCTCAAGTTGAAAAAACACCCTGCGCATCCTATCGATCGCACAGGCAAACGTGAAGTATATAAATTTCTGCCAATCATGGATCTAACAATTTTGAAAATTTAGGAGATCTTTTGGATGTAAGCAATTTTCTTTCTATATTTCTCTCATTTTTGCACGCATGGCCAATTCCCAATCCAGAAATTTTCCAATTTCAGTTCCAAGCGTTTACAGCTCTAAATGCGTTATTTGGTCGGGATGATTTCGGTTTTTTGGATCTTCCGGGAAAAATATTGCCTTGAAGTATCACCGAGAGTGGGAGAAATGATTCAAACTTCGGTATAAAATCTGAGACATGCCACCAGCACTTGAACCGGTCAGGAAGTCAACTAATATTCCAATAAATCTAAAGCCACTCTTCCACCACATCGCAACACCTCTGATCACAAACCATCAACACAATGTGTGAAAAGAACACGACCAAGAAAGACGCGACCAACGCTTTTTCAAGCAGACCGCGGAGGAGGCCCTATTCATGCGAGCGGTGCTGCAAGTCGTTCAAGACGGAGAAAAATTTGGAAAAGCACAAGATTCGGAGGCATTTTGCTCGCTGCCCTCACTGTCCAAAGTGGCTTCTATACGATAATGTTGTGGGGCATATTATCAAAGAGCATGACCAAAGTTACATCCTTCCGCAGTGCCCGAGTTGTAATATTAGGTTTGATGATATGAATCATTTCAAAATGCACAGGGTGATCAATCACAGAGACAATCCTATGGATTGGACTGACTACATGCGCATCAATACGTATAGCGAGAAGTGTTTCCAATGTTGGTAGCAAACTTGGGTAGTTGAGGTTGATCCTCTGTAGTTTTTGGAGGCGTGGAAGGGTCGGATTGCTTTCGCATAGGAGATGGTATAACTCTATCTCTGTGATACCAATTGTTGTGTTGATTGCTAGCTAGTGGATTGTTTCTCCAAAGGCCTGAAATTGATTTCGCAAGACTGCGTGTATTGTAAGCAATAAGTTTGAACCCGTTTTCCCTCTTGATAGGGGTAAATAGTGTTTGTTTGCTGCGAGGGATATGTAACTGACTGGACAATATTAAACAATAATTACCATGCAAAAGAAAAGAGCGGTCTTCCAGCACTATTGCCTACCCACCTACTATCTCTCTTGCGCGAGGAGGTGTAGAAGCGTAGAGGAAAACCAGAGGCTATGGCCGAGCCCTTAAAACCTCACCCTTGCAAGCAGTTGACGCCTTGGCATAGACGCCTTTGTGGTTGAATGTGAGAAGAGCAGCTGCCGTGGAAGATGGCGGCCGCTGTTCACGATTTGGTGACAAGCGGGAAGGTTTCGTTAGACAAGGAGAGTTGAGAGCAGTTTTGTTGGTTTTGGTTTTGAGTACTGTGAGGGAAAGGAAGGAAGAGTACAACAATGGAGAAGAGAGGGGAAAATAAGTGGGAGAGCGGGGCATGCACGGCGAAACGTTGATGAATGTTTGTAGTGGTTGCATCGACTTTGGCAAAAGTGAAGGGAGAGTGTGGAGGGGGAGAATAAAGTGATGGTGTATCGTTTTGTTTGGTGAGTTTCCGTTGCACTTGATATGAGTTGAAGCATGATGTGATGTTTTGGGTTTCCAATGATTGGCAAGGGAGGAAACCTAGTCATGTTGAAAAACGGACCAGTTGAAAGCATGGACACGACGTTTATGCCGACAAGGAAATGCAGTGACGCAAGCAGCACTGGATTATGTGTAAAACACTATGGATGAAGTGAGGGTATGGATGAAAAAGAATGAAAATGGGTGTTGAATGATGCAGCATGGTGGTGCGGCGAGCGATATGGTGAGGAAATTGGAACAAACGGTGGCGAAAAGGGGGCACAGGGATTTGATCCGGCGTGGTTGCGACTGCGTGTGAATGGTGCATTTGTGTTTTACCTTCTACCGGGATATCCATTCTTTTCGGGCAGGAGATGGTGTGATGGGGGAGAGGAAATGTATAGTACGGTATCTAAGACAAGCGAGCTGTAGCTCCGAACCGACAACTGTAAGCACTGTAAATTTCAAAGACGCATTTGCATTTGCATTGACAGGCAGGCTGCCACGTTATTTCCACATTTCGATAATTCTGTACCGTACATTGCCGCCAGTCTGTTAACGCCTCGATATATTTTTTTTTAGGGGTACGTACAGTACAGTCAGTGTATGCCAAATAACCTCGCAGCGACAAGCTGCACAGTGCCCTTTTGCGCCACTGCCAACGGCACCGCAAGGCGGGACTCATCAAGAATTACTGTACGTACTGTACCATACCAAACTGTTCTGTACAGTACCACATCCTTTCCACCGTTCCACCGTTCCAGCTTTCCACCACCGCCACTTGGGCCACTCGCCAGCCCCAAGACTCGCCTACCTCTCCTCATTCACCGCAAGAATGCCCATCCTCCCATCCTCCTCGTCACCGCCGGTGAAACCATCTTCCCCTCCCCACTCCCCTCCCTCGAATAACGCCCAATACAACACATCGACATCCTCGACGTCGAATCAGACATCCTCCCACTCCCTGCATTCGTCCCGAACGATAACAATACCCATACGACCCACCCCCTGCCGCTGTCCCCGACAAACACCAAACACAAAGCGCCCTTCCTCAACCACCACCGTGTAATTCAACAGCCTGATCACCGTTGGCAAATTAGAGCACAATGTCCACAAACAGACGCGCAAGATTCGTCCATGCCAACATGGTCGTCGTCGAGCAGGGAATACCGTCACCAACATCCCCTTGCTCATGCGAATATACGCGCCGGTCCACCATGCCTGAGGGGATGCGGGTATCCCGGTTACGTGTTTCGACGTCCGCACGCGCTCGCCTCACGCCCGATCGCTGTCGCGTGTGCAATACGTTGGCTGAAGCAGGTCGCACCAGGTAGAGACGGACGCGACTCGTCTTGTTTGAAACTACACAGTATGACCCGGGCAACCTGTTCACGTCGACAATGTGAACACTGCCCATACGGTTTACGCTCTCCGTATACAAGGCAACACACATATTGGTTCAACAAACGTTCAACACCCACCCGACTCGACTCGACTCGACTCGACACTCTACCCCGCCCCCATCCACCTTACCAATCAAACGTCACCACACAAGAACCCTGCCCATCCACGTCATCATTGGGATGGCTCCGTTGCCCCATCACATCAACCTCTCTTTCCGGCACCCGTTCCATAATCCCGTCCATCACCTCATCCGCTCCAACTCTTCGATCCTCATACATCCTTCGATTCTCCTCTTGCAAATGCGCCGCCCTCGCCCTCAAGATCCGGTTCTCCCGCGCCAACTCTCGGTTCTTCTGCTTAATCCTCATCAACTCCCCTCCCCTACTCCCATATAGCTACTCTCACCCTCCCATTCCCTCCCCGTCCTACCCCCCACACTCTCCGTCCCTTGCACCTCTCCAAACTCCATCAACCCCTCTTCCACCCATTTCTTCACCCCCTTTAGCATCTCCCCAACTCTATCTTCCCTGCCCCTCAGTCTCCCGATATCCGCTCTCAACCGAACATTCTCATTCTTCACCTCGACCATCGCCCGTTCCAACCCCCTCCTCTCCCTCTCCACCCTCGCCCACATCTCACCCGTCCGCTTCCGTGCCGTTTCCCCCCGTCGGTTCAACTCCTCCACCCGCATACTCAACCGCTCATTCTCCCCTCTCAACGCCTCAACAATCACCTGCAGTTCCCAAATCTCCGGCCCCATATCCTTTTCCTCATCCAGCCCCAATCCCCCCGTGCCTCAACCTCCTGTACCTCCACTGCCGCTCCCACATCCCCAAAATCATCCATCTCCTCCCCCCCATCCACCACCTCCTTTCCCTCATCACCTCGCAAATCCCCTTCCACCCCACGCTCCACACCCCTCCCCACACTCCCTACCGACCGACTCCTCACAGACGCACCATCCCCGGCACTGTGATTCTCGCTCCTCAAACTTCGTTTCGACCTCTTCCTCTCGCCACCATACTCCATCTCCTGCACGCGCCCAACCCTCTGACCCGAACTGTTTCCGCCCACCCGTTTTCCGCCCTCCACATTCACCCCCTTCTCGGACGCTCTCCTCTCCCCCAACCTCACAACATGCTCCGCCTCTTCTGTCCTGTCCTTCTCCCCCTCCCCCTGAACATCATCTCCATCCACCCTCCACCCTTCCCACTACCCTCCCCACCACCCTCCCGCCTCTCCCCTCCCCCTCCACCTCCACCTCCCCCTCACCCTCCAATCCAACCCCACTCGCAGGTAAAGGCGCCGAAACCGCCCTAGTAGCCATTTGCAAATCCCCCTCCTCAAACTCCGGGTTGTTCACCGGCAGCCTGGAATGCGACGATGTGGAATCACACTCCCGTTTCGCAGGGCCCATAGACAAGGACTCGAGATGCGCAGCATGCGCGGATATCTGACGACGCAAGCCGTCATTCTCCAAAACGGCAGCCGCGAGGCGGTCGTACAGTTGCGTCGACTGTGCGTCGGATGGGGCGGGGAGGGTGATGGGGCGGCGGACGGGGGCGTGGACGATGGCGGAAGGACCGGCGGCTTTGGACGGCGGGGGAGGAGACGGAGGAGGCGGCGGGGCGGTGGAGGGGGCATTGTGTTGGTTGTCTCTTTTTTCCTTTTTGTCGGTTTGTTTGAATGTTGGATGGAAGCGGTTAGGTGCGATTGGGCATGCGGCTGACTCTATATCGGGGGATGGATATGCGCCATGAGCTCGGCTGAAACAAACACACGTGTTTTGGACCGTTGGGAGTAACACCCAAGGGCACGTGCACCCCAGTTTGTGGTCACCGGCTCATTCGTCGTGTCCACGTATCCACGTGTCCACCTGGGGCTAACCAACGAGATCGAAGACGAGATTGAAAACTCTCAATACCTCAACTGCAATCAATCCCATTTCCGCTATTGTACTGTACATGTATTACCAAACCCTAATCCTCCGGCAAGCCCTACTACAGTACTGTACGGCACTGTACTGTACAGTACCATACTGTACCGTACACTGTACCCTACCGCCATCACATCGTCACAGCAGCTGCACTCCGCACGTTCCCCCGCCTCCACCCCCTGAACCATCGCCAACGCAACCGTCTGGGTGAGGCTTGTTCTCGGCGATGCGTCCCACACTTACTATGGTACACGCGCTGCAGTTCAATGCACTCGCCGCACAGCACTCGAATCTATGACCGTATTCTTGCGTTTTCAGGCGCCGTGTTCCTTGCTGGTGTTGGAACGATGGTTGAGCTGCGAGTTGCGAGAGGAGGGAAAACGTGGCTTGTGGGGACAAGGTGGCGGGCTTGCAATTCCCTCGATCACTCGGTCGCTCTTTCTATGCAGTACCGCCAACCGGTGCTTGTCGGATTGTTGCTTGCGCTCTGGTGAATTCCTATTATCCGACTTGCGGATTCAAATTCTGAAAATTGGGGCCTGGACGGGGGAGGCTCCTTTGGAACGCTCTTTGCGCAGGTGGACTGTTATACTAATGCCATACAGTAAAACACCATTTTGTCATATGTAATATTTTGGCTCCTCATGCAACCTGCATGCTTTGGATTGCTACGCACTAGACTTTCTTTCAGGTATATTTTTCGATGGGGGCGGGCCATTTAAGGCTTATCCCTTGAACTGGCCGCTCCTGTGGGACCCCTTTCCTCCTTCAATAAAGATTCCTCTTTCTCTAGGCTTGTAGGAATACTTTGCACATCTGTTGAGCACCCTTGCGTTGCGTTTGGTCGACACTGTTGTTTGGATTCCTTGCTCATTTTGTTTTTGGTTCATTTTGATGCTTTTGTGCATAATATTGACACTTACTGCAGCTGCATGCACAATGTCACCGTTTTGACAGCTCTTCACTTGTTTACTAATTGTTGGGCCGAAGATAGCTGTGCGGAAATCACAAACTACAGTAAACATTGTTTTGAGGACGGTGTTTCGATCCAGCAAGTGCCGGAACGTGAGAGCCTTGCAAGCACCTGGAGCACGGAATAAAACGTTCACTTGGAGCTTTCTCAACCCTCGGCAAGAGGATGATGGTGTTGAATACTCTGTAAGCACCCACGGGTGTACAGTGTCGGTCGCATATCTTGTAAGCACCGACGACTGCTGTGTCTCCGCAATACGAGACCTGTTCGTCCTGCAAGTCTCACCGAAATGGAAATTCTCTCTTTTGATAGGATAAGGGGCGATTCGCCCAACCCGAAAGGGTATTTTTCAGGGTTGGGGTAAAGGTGTCATTGGGAGGTACATGGAAAGGTACATGTGCAGGTTTTACTGTATGGCATTAGTATAACAGGTGTCCGCAGGTACAGTACTGTACAGTACAGTACATTAAGCAGTTACCTGTCCAAAACATTTGCTAAAATTCTCGAAATCAGTACGTATCATGTACCGAGGTACATGCAGTTCTAAAAGAAGTGTAACGTAACCATGTGCCGCCCGAAAGATTGAATACAACTGTAACGTATCATCTCATGTACCGCCGATTTTGATCAGTCCATGTACCCACTTCTCGGATAATCACAAGCCCTAGCCGAAGTCCAAACTGCTATAAGATTAACTTCAAAGACCCCTTCCTCAACAGCCACCAAACTTTCGAACTCAGCGCTCAATTTACATCAGTCCATGGCATCCCAGCCACCAAATCAACTACCAGCTGATGATGAGCTTAACACTGCATCTAACCAATGCTCAACAACCGATGTTCTTATGCTCGCCCAACAAACGTATTCAGTAAACCAGAAAACTGGAAAAAAGTCAAGCCTTTGGGGACATGACAATCAAACTTATGCCTGTATTGCCTGCGCACCTGACATTACGGCAGCATCTCGATCAAGCAAAAGAGGTCGCAAAGGTCTATTTAAGTTTCATGGAAGCATGGACACAAACGCGCTGCGCAGACATAAGAAAGAACACCACCGGGGACTTTTCAACCAATTTGAAACCTCTTCATCATCATCTGAGCCTCCAAAAAAAACCGGAGCTTCAGACATTTCTTGACACTCATCAGAAGTACAATCCTACTTCCGATACTGCCAAAGAGGCAAACAAGAAACTAGTTTTGTTGATTGCAATGGAAGGCTTTCCATTTGCATTTTTTGACCATCCAGACTTCTGAAGATGTGTTCACTTTCTCAATCCTCGTGTTTCGATTCGAGATTGAAAAATTTTTGCCCAGAAGCATATCCTTGCTTTTAGGAATCAATTTGAGAAAAACATGATTACGCCGCAATTGTCAAAGTTAGAATAAGTTTCTATCTCGTTTAATCTGTGGATGAGCCGCGGTTGCGAAGAA
This sequence comes from Kappaphycus alvarezii, assembly GCA_002205965.3. Lineage (NCBI taxonomy): Eukaryota > Rhodophyta > Florideophyceae > Gigartinales > Solieriaceae > Kappaphycus > Kappaphycus alvarezii. Next base: position 297,214 of record NADL03000610.1, on the reverse strand, counting down.
ATTTTCGACTTGATCGCACATGGTGTTGATGAAGACTTCAAGCAGAAACGAGTTCACTTAGCACTGATTCAGTATGATATCACAAAAGGTGAATTCCTGCATGATATTATAGTCGAACAGATGGACAAATTTCGGAGTCAGGAGAAGATTTTCGCTTGTTTCAAGGATGTATGATCTAACCTGATTGCATGCACCAACATTATTAAGTCATCAGCTGCATTTAGAGGAGCAGACATAGGAAATTGTTTCAGTGGAGTTTGCTTCGCTCATATCATATTTGGGGCATGTAATTCAGCATTGTCGAACACTCTCACAAACAAACTTCCTGTTATTGACATTTCAAAGGTGAAATCCTCTTTTCAAAAGTGCATTAATTGGACAGATAAATCTTCCAAAGGCCGTAAGAAATGGTTAGACGCTTGCAGAAGTATGAATGTTAATCCGAAGCTAGTTCCAACACCTTTCAAGACGAGGTTTGTAAGTGTTCTTGTGATGCTCTTAATAATGCTCTCATACAAGAAGCTTTTCGGAAGTGCTTTGTATCTCAAGCTGATTGCAATTTTCGACACCGCATTCCTAGTCCGGAGAAATGGGAAATTGTGCAATGCATCGTCGGCACACTTGAAAAGCTTGTGTTCTCATGTCTACTCTACCAGAAGAAGACATGGACTGTAAGCGAATCTATCGCACATATACCAGACGTGCACTTGATGTTTCAGAAGAATTGTCAGACCGTGATGCCAGTGGCTGCTGATGATTTAGATGCACAAATAGGTATACTCAAAGCCAGAATGTCTGGCTGCGTGCTTGAGTTATTCATGGATGTGCTGCACCCGTTCTCTGTATTCCGATCAATGAATGGTGCATATGTTCATCATTATCTGCCAGTGGTTTTTGATCCTGAGTTTAAGGAATTATAGTCCACTTTAATGCGATTAAATCATACGGACCCAAGCTACGCAAGATTATTGGCAATTTAATACGATGAAAAAGAAGTAATACCACTAATGAGAAGTGTGAATGCCGAGAATAATTCTGATTCATCACTGGTAATAGACCTCCGAGAGAACTTTCCGTCAGAGTCTCCTGGAACTGATGAGGTTGAAGATTGTTTTTGCCAGACGAATAATCCAGCAAAACTGAAGATCTTGCTAAGCGATGATGTCAGAACTTCATGAAAGAAGAAGACAAATACAGTTGGTTATCGAGAAAAACGGTCCATTTTCCAACAGTGGCAAAGTTAAGCAAGTTTTTTTGGGTATGACTGCGACAAAGATCGAAAATGAGCGTATGTTCAGCTTTCGGGTCGTATTTGTAGTTCTCTTCGTAATCGAATTTCAACGAAGAAAACTAACAACATCGTGATAATTGCAAAGAAATTTCATATTGATGGTAACTTCTTTAATCACATCAAATCAATGGAATATTTTTTTGACTATCCGTTGAAGATAGAAGCCAATGACTCCGACGACAAAATGTTGGCGAAGATTAAAAGAAGTGCTTCGCCGCCACAGAACCCCCTATCGCATAGTTCTCGGTACTGTCATTTGACCATTTACAATGAGTGACGTTTAACTCCTAATCCTAGCCTTTCGAACCTTCGGTATGAAAGCTATTTCCAATTGTCAGGATGGGAAATATATAGCTCCAGATAAAATCAAGGCGGGTCCTCAGACTAGAATTAAACTCCAAACGACAGTCCCTTGCTTTCTGTGACCTGCAAATTGGTGCAGTTTTAGCGATGAACCTTTTTGGAATTGAAATCACGTTTTCTCCATTAGTTGACCATGTTTTTACCATTTGACCACATGTTCTGGGTCAGGTACTGGTACATGCCTAAATTTGGCAAATTTATAGTTTTACCTGGTACATGTTATTACATATACCCATGTACCGCGCTTTTAGATAAATTTTCAAGACATGTAACTGGTACATGGGCATTATTTTAATGTCCTTGTACCTCTATTTAGACTGCTTTATATGTTATATGTACCGCGATTTCCTCCAAATTAGTCTTATTTATATGAACCGTTCTACCGATATACCGCGGTGCTTAAAAATACTGTAATCTTTCATGTACTATGTACAGGTTTTTTTTCACATTTACTCCACAACCCTGTTACTAACACCATAAGAGTGAAAAAATTGGAGGATCCATTAAATTCAATGCACCCTTCGGAATATACTGAATTGAATCTCCGATAGGTTTGCCTCTATAACCTTGCCACGTAACTGAGCAGTGTAGCTGATGCTCCCTCTTGAATTGGTTCGGAATTACAGTGTTATGGTGGGATACCTCTCCTACTGCTATCAAGAAATACCTGTGACCGTTGGCAGAGAGCGTCTTAATCTTGCTCTTGGAGATCACGCATAATTGGTCAGCCTTGCGTTTTCTTTTTCGGTTACCAAAGAGCTGATGGCGGAATTTTACCTTCGTACAGTCAGTAAAATAAACAGCTGTACATATCGGCAGTGAGAGTACATCATTTTTAAGTTTTACTGAATAACATTGACAAATACAGCGTGTAACAGACAAAAATGCCAAACAGATGCTTAATTACGTCTTATTTGCTTACATGAACTCTCCTTATCATCGTCAGCGTCATTTCCATCCAATAAACTATTAGAGATATTCTTGTGCGAGTATTCGCTACACACCTCGTCATTTTCCTTGCATGAATTTCTATCAGTGTAGAAATTGATCAACTGGAGATCGATGGTATTCCTTAACGATAACTTAGATATTCTTAAGTTCCTGCCAGTTTTGATGTCCTCATCAGTTTTCCCATCATCCTTCGGCAGTTTCTTTCGAACATCAGGAGTGAGCCTTTTGACTGTTGCCATCATGGCTGCAAGGCCAGTGCCTGGCCTTCTTCCCGAACGGCGCGAATTATTTTCATCTTCAGAAATGTATGATTAAACGTGTGTGTAATGCTGTTCATACCGTAATACCTTGTGGTTGTTCTCGAGATCAATAAGAACAGCCTTTTCAGGAGTCAAACGGGCGGAGAAATTTTCATCCATCAATGTCGGAACGGATAAAATACTTTTTGTCATAATCGAAACGTAAAGGGCTCCTGTGAGGCTAAGAGTGGTTGCAACAACGTCATATTTCCCGGTCACGGACCTTGTACCTATTTCCGCTTAACTAAAAGTATAGTCGTCGACAAACTTAATTTTCGTGGTATGTGTTTTGGGGCCAACAAGTCGATTACCGTGCAGTATCATGTGCGCAATCGTGCAAGAAATGATCATGATTCGATACACCTGCTTGTACCTTTGACCTTTTCCATAGCTTAACGGTCGGTAACCGGCAAGAATCTACAATTTTTATTTTCGACGTACCCCCTTTGGTTGACCTTTCACTTTTAGAACCACAATTATCGGTGATTTCCCTGAAAGTAGACTCATCCACTCCCAACTTGCTGTTTTTGTTTAGAGGGTAGAGGAAGCAAGAATCTATGCGGTGTGCTAGACTCTGAAAGATGGCGCATGAGCGCTCATGGTGTACAGATTGAAGTGATTTCTGTCCTCGTTCGGACAGAAAAGGCTTGAATTACTCGATTAGCCGTGCGTGCATGTCCTCCCATTTGAGATTTTCACCCGGCGAGGGTCTTGATGACTGTGGTAGCCGGCTTGAACTCATGGACAGTGAGGGAGGTAACGAAGATGACGATAAGCAACGGTTTGTCCAGAGTCTTACCCATTGCCCGGGTTTGTTCCACCATTACTGCAGGCTTCTCTACATGGCGAGGCATGCTTTCCTTCAAATTTTTGTACTGAGCGGAGACCAACTCAATCATCTTAGTTATTACAGAGGCCGTGATGGAGTAGTATCGGTTGTCCATGTCGGCCATCATAGCGGCTGTATAGCCGATCAACGACATTCTCGATGACCTCTTCACCATCCTTGTCGCCTGGACGGTCAAACACACCAGTTGACTTCTGAGCGGAAGTAGCTACACGGATCCTGATTCGCCAAAGGGCGCAATCGGACTATTCATTCAACGGTACGATGCATGTCTTGGATGTTTCTTCCACGATACGACAGTAACTGAAAACTGACAGTAAAGAGAGAAGGGGGATGTAATTCTGCGATCATGCTCGTAGGCAGAGTTAGGCGATCTGGACCCATAACCTCTTAAGTCAAGATGAGTTTTTATTCCTGCCCTCTGCATTTTATTGTTCAGAAAATTCCGTCAGTAAAAATACGTTAGTACCAGTCAGACTGCAACTTAAACTTCCAAATCAAATGGTCTTTTAGATCCTCCTCATGGAATTATCATGAGCATGGCCCGCCCCTGTCGTCAAGAATTTGTTATACCGTTAAGTTCTTAGTATTACGCTGTAAGACATGTAGCAAACTGCCAGCATGCCGTACCGCATACCAGTACTTGCAGGATTCCATACGATGCTTTACATTGAGTCAGCACCGTATCTAAGGCATCTAAAACCGTTCACATGTCAAGGTTTCCATCAAAGATTGAATCCAAAGCTAAAGTTTTTTGAAGAGCGAAGCAGATCGGGGATATGCTGAAAATATGATGATGAAGGTTTTTACCATGTACTGACAGGATCCGTTAGTAATAGTCCCGTTATTAGAACTAATCACGTGCTCCTCATTGAATATTCGTTTCCTTTGAAATGAGATCACTGAAAGCTTGGACCATTCACCGTCAGGTCTGACCCAGATGAATACAAATGTTAACTATAGTGGTTGAGCGATATACACCGAGGTTGACTGAGATTGTGGGGAATTTGAGCTGAAAGATGTCAGTTAGTCGCCATATTTCTTTTCTGAGAGCTTTATTGATAGTTCTGATAGCAATGACGATATTGAGCCGAACCATTCCAGTGATGATTACCCGCCCATTGTTAGAGAGCTCACTTATATCCCTGCATGAGTTAGTCGCCGTGGAGAGAGTGACTTCTCTTCTAAATGCATCGAAGACACCGATCGAACCCGTGGAACTGGCTCTGGGTACACCATTCGTGGTAATCCGAAACCTCCCGTACGTTACACCCATGTGGCTCCGCCTAAGTTACCCACGACTGATGATTAAACTTAACTATCGGTTGCGTCTAAATCTGCCTCACGGGACTTATGGGTGAGAGCTATCTAATAGGAGTTAAACAACCTCAAGGAAAATGGGGCATGGGACTTCCGTGACAGTCTACTGGCTAACCTTAGGGTTCTTCCGTTGAGTACCATCCTCAGCATCAAAAGAGATGATATAAATAGTCCCGCACGGTTTGATCCTAGAATCTTGGCACATGGCGACTTCCAATCAGCTTTCAACCTGAACATGGAACTATATACGCAGTTGGTCTGTATGTAAATGTTATGGTTGATAATCACCACCGAGGTCTCAATAAGTTACTGAATACATCATTTGGTGTCAAAAGAGCGTTTTTACGTGCTACACTATCCTCCAGTGCATAATTCTGGATGGGAGTCCCGAAGGCTCCAAAATTGGAGTCAGTCTCAGGTAAAGCTATAAGATTGGTAAAGCCACTATATAGTCTCCGTTAGGATCCTATGCTGCAAAGCAATCTTTCCGAAGTGGTGCTGGGCTTTTGACCCAATATGTCCGAGGAGAACTTTTGCTTTTTTGTGAAGAAAATTGAACGATTACATCTATCTCATCGTCTACGTGGATAGTAGTTTAATCGTTGGTAATCCAAATTGGTAATCCAAATTGTATTCAAGAGACAGATAGGGCTCTATTTCAGCTCTACACAGTCAACTATCTCGGTCTACGTCGATATTTCTTTGGCATGAAGATTGATGGTCTTTTTTGTGAAATTTTAGATATTTCGTAGTCTTTATCCGGGTTCCCACAATGATACTAATTTTTAGTGCAACAGTTTTACTAGAGAAGTACAGAATGTATATATTTTTCCCATCGAAGAATATTTTATGCATTTATTTTGCCATATTACACAAAACATTTAGGGTGTAATACCGCATTTTTATGTCTTACAATTGGTATTTTATATTTTACTGGATATAATCATTGCATTTATATTGTCAACAAAATTATGATTTGTATGAATTTCTACATGGAAAATACTGCAATAGTTATTGCCGGACCTGAATTATGTCTACCCAAAATATAGGAATGTTACCTGATTTTTGGTAGCAGGTTTACCCTTGTCTGAAGTACATATAGTCTCAAGTGTGTAGAAATATTTTAATATCGCTCAGGCCATCGAACTATCTCTATCCATTATCTGTTATGAAATTGGACTCCTATTCATAATTTTATTTCTGTCCTTTCAAGCAATTATTTACAATTCAAGTTGGAACTATTTATTTTTGTATATATCTATCGCAAAATTTAAACAATTATTCTCTCACAGACTGTTTACGCCGAACGGATTATCCAGGCAACAAATATCGCAGACTTTAAGCCGATGCAGACCTCTTTCCCCTTACGTACCGTCTGTGCGAAGAGCTGGTGCCCACACTAGAGTCGGAGAAGGTCGATATGCAAGGAAAGCCGTATGGGACAGTACGTGGTCAGTTACTGTATCTGTATAATCAAGCAATACCATATCTTACATATGCCGTCTATCTACTGGAGAAGTTCCAGAATTACCCTAGACCTCATATGTGGAATGCCTTGAAGCAGGTTACTCGATGTGGTAAAGTTACGGCCAACTGTGGCCGCTAATTACCGATATTAACACTAGAAGCGATCTAGGGGGACATTTTGATGCAGATTGTTGTATTTTTCTCGGAAAACGTCGCTCGAGTACCGTTTATGCTGTCAATATCAAGTCGGCTGCGGTACTGTGTAAGTTTAAGTTGCAATCCGCCACGTAAATGTCGATCTGTGAGGCAGAGTTCGCTGCTCTTTCAGATGGATGCGAAAACTCTGGACAGTTGTTATTTACGACCGAACGGTCCAATTAGTGTCTACCAGGATAAACTAGGGACTACCTCTCGGAGCTCCGATAGGATCGGGCTTCGCAAGGGCAAGCACGCTCGGAAACGTTCAACAGTGTCTTTGAAAGAGTTGAAAACCGCTCTGTTCTTTCAGACTACAACTCGTCAAAATTTATTGCGCAGACTATCTGACTAAGTTCATGATAGGTGCGTCTCTCGCCACTCATAGAAAAATCTACGTTGTGGTACCAACGGTTGACGAAAGCGCCTCGATGGGGCGTATTGAATACCTTTTAAATAACTACGGATTTCAGTATCTGTTGAAAACTTTGTAAGCACCAACGAATAACAGTTCCTCCGCAGCATGAGACCCATTTTGTCCCGTAAGTCGTACTGAATTGGAAAGTCTATCTTTTAATAGGATAGAGGGAGACTCGCTCAACCCAAAAGGGCATTTGTACCGACAAGAATTTATGAACAGTAAAATACAAAGAGGGAAATGGAAAAATCATCTTGGCTTTAATTATTAGTCTTACGAAAATAGCTGTCCTACGTCTATAATCAGTAAAGCACCGAAATTCCCCCCTTTACTAGATAGTGCGTTTTAAGTTGAAGTTGTCAGTCTGGTTGATGGAATATGTCATAATGTTTCTCCACAAGAATCCCTACTGGGTGAGAATTTAGACCAAATGATTGTGTCCTTCCCTAAATAGTTTCTCAAATTTCTCTCAGCTGTAACTATTGAATGTTGGACTGGGAAAAGATAGGTTCTAATCAATGGAGTTCAATTCAGCTCCTAAGCAGGAATTTGAAAGGATGAATTGAGCGCCAACTGAAGTTTAGCCTTTTCGAGGAATGTCATTATATTTTTTAGTGTTCAGTTGATCGTTTCAAAATGCTGCAAATTGGTTGATTGTTGATATTTATTGGTTAGGGAACTCAACAAAAGCAACCTGGTATCCGAGGCCCAACCAGAAATGGAGGCCCACAACGCCTTCCGTGAGGGATATTTGAAATTAGGTACTATCACCTCAATGTCGGAATACATCTTCGAAATCCAAGACACAGTTAGACATTATCCTGTGAGGGCCTAGACCTTGACATATAAAGTATATAAGCAAGTCTAATATCTCCCTCTTCGGCCTAAAAAGAAAAAGCGGAGCAAGAAGGTAACTAAAATGTTAGGGGTTCAGGTTTCTGGCCAAAAAAAATTGTACCACCGCTCAAGTGTTGCTGTTACAAGTCTCATCGGACGAGATGTCTGTCGACTTCGGAAATGCTAGCATCATTCGTTGTGGCACACCTGGATCATCGCTGCAAGCTGCAACGAGGGAATAAATGACGTGTTAGACAACGAGGGCTCCCTAAGTTCAGACGACTACAATGTCGTCGAGTTACGAAAGCACAATAAGCAAGCAGGAGAGCAAGGTAATTTTTGCTGCAATTTCTGGTGGGTAGCCTCGCGTGGCTCGAAATGGCATTGGTAACCCCTTTGCTATGATGTTAAAGCTGGGAAAGAGGTAAATTACATCAATAAGACGGTGTCTTACATCAGCTATCACAACACAATTCACAACGCACTTAATATGAAGATTTAAAAAGCGTTGACTGTTGGTCTTAGGGTCGCCTCAAATGATATTCAAAGCTTGAACCCCTTCGTGTCCGACATGAAAAGGTCGTATTCCCAGTTGAAATGGGAAAATTTCTTAAGTTCTTGAATGAAGCACATCGTCGCCTTGCAAAAACTGAGCCTCATAACTGGCTCTAGTTCTCAAAAGACAATTTTATATCTGGAGATGAGATAGCCACTCTACCGATAGATGGTTTATCAATGCATTATTTACCGGAAGTCTCATTGTTCTCCGGTAGGACAAAAAGCCCAGCGTCAATATTGAGGATAAACCCTAGAATGGGAGTTCAAACCCCGAGTATCACCACAAAGGTAGAAAGATAAAGGCGAAGGAAATTTATGCTGTAGCGTAAGGCTAATAACAGCCCACAGACTGAATTACATTGGATTCCAGAACTCCTTTGCTCAAGATGACCATGATGGAAATGGTCGCGCACTGTTCAACGTGTAACATACCTGCATCCCTTGACATTAATTCGAGAATAGTTGCCTACATATGGAGAAAACTGTCAGTGCACTGGAACTGCGGGACGGGGCCACTTTCAGTCAGCTTATAGAATAAATTATAATTCAATGGTAGGAATTAATCGGAGAGGATGAGATTCTCGGAAACAATTATCTCAGTGCAAGAACGGAGTATTTGCAAGCAAAAAAGGTGCTACCGAGGTAAATTTGTGCGAGCACGAAGATTCGGTTAAGAAAGGTGAATAGGGAGGCCAAAATCGGTATAGGATGTGTAAAATTTTCCCTCTCTGCTCAGTTAACAGCGTGAGAGAAACGTCTCTTAACTCAAAAGTTGACTTTCAACTTCCCAGCTATTTGGATCCACATTTGAAGTCTTCTGCCAAAATTTCTTAGCCTTTTCTAGAAGGAGCGACCTAATAGTCTTGTATGGACTTCACAGTAGCTCTAAAGGTTCCAGCAAATATGTTAATTAACTTAAGGTGTACATTTTAATTAACTTAAGATGTATTAAAGGAAATTTTTTGTAAGGGAAATACCAACAGCAGATGTTCTCAACATAAATATATAGATATTCTCCTTAAAATTTACATCATCGAGGTGAAAAGCTTAAAAACTCTTTCAAAATATCCGTATCTTTAATAGAGTTCCTACAAATCCTGTCGAGCGGGCCAGAATGATGATATTACTCTTCATACATATATCTGAATCACCCTAATGAACTTCAAACTGCGCCCCACCCCCAACCGAGTAGTTTGAGATCAAGATCACAGCCTCACAATTCTAGGGGAGTTCCCAAAACGAACTCCCCCGAAGTTGCGCAGAAATGTATCCAATCGTCCAACCAGTACTCCTCGTATTGGTATCATTCCATATCTTCCTTTGCTTCCTCCATCTTATTCATGAATTGACGACAAATACACTACCGGATGCGTTACTGAGCCGAGATTTTTAGATGTTTTCTACACTCAGCTGGTCTATTGGCATTAGCAAGATAATTGATGCGACACTGGCTTTATTTGCTTTATTGATGATGAGGGACGTGGGGAGGTTTTTATATTGATGATAAAGTAAGAGAGTTTGTGGATAAGCTGATGGAATGGTTATTGATAGGGGTTTTAATTCAGATAATTTTCTATAGAAATTGAAAAAGTAGCACGTCTTCGATAAAATTCAAGGCTCTCGTCGAAATCAGAATAAATGCGCGGCGATGCTGCGGCTTTGAATTTGCCTCCTTTCAGGAACACATTGTAAGAATCTGCTCGACAAAATGTCGGAACATAATTTAAAGGACGAAGCGTATCACAAATTGACAGGTTTGTCTTCGAAAAAGGAGGTACAAATCTTCAAATAAATGGTAGATATTTGATTTATACAGTGAATTTGGATTTGAATTCACTGTATAAATCAAGTGAATTTGGATTTGAATTCACTGTATAAATCAAGTGCCTTTAGGGTTTTCTTTTGAGAAAATGGTTGAATGGTTAGTGTAAATGTAGAGGGGTCAACTATTGATTTTGGGATGAAAAAAATGGAAATTCGCATAAAGAGCCAGTTTTCTATCAAAAAAATTCCATGCGAATCGAAAATATTGTGTGTATTCCGGCCGAGATACTCTCGTTCCGAAAAGGGGCATCAATTTAGATTTTCAGCCAGAATAGGCTATGATGGTACACATTGAGAGTGAAAATATGAGTATCTGTATGGAAACATGTGGAAAAACTCCGTTTCGTTCGGCAACAGCATAGCTGTAGTGGAGGAGAATAACCCTATAGAAAACAGTAAACATCTAATAAAGAATAATTTAGTCAGGAGGGCAAAGGATGCTGAGTCCCTCAATGAGCGTACCGTTTACCTACTAGAGTAAAGGAATCCGTAAAGCTGCCGACTGTTGTAATGCGGCGCTTGATATTTTTACGAGAAGTATTGATTGTAAAGAAGTAAGGTGACCCCTTCATCTTTACTTTACCGACAAATTAGTACAGTAGTTATACTGCTTTGGTGAGTGTTCTGGATTTCTCATAACTAGTATAATAGAACACATATTGTAGATACAAAACCAATAATTACAAACTATAGTTAATATCCATAAAACTGTAGTTGCGATAAACCGCTTAGCAAATTATAATATCAAATTCACCGCCCAATAAATTGAAATACAAACATTCGACTCGGCTACTGAACGGGCCTACACTTAACACACTCTCTGTGCAGCTCGTGATAGTCCAAGGTCATGACCGCTTTCAAATATTCATCTACACCAAATAGGTACCAATCACCAACAGAACAGACTTTAAACATAGAAGAACTCTCCGCAAATTCCCTTCCAGGTCGGGCTTTCACTATTTTTACATAAGCTTGTATGAAAATAATGATCATTTCGAACTTGTAACAGGGCCTGAATAATGGATACGCATCCGATGTAATCAGGCGAGTATAGGACGTTCGCAATTCTGATATCTGTATCCTATTTGCTGATAGTTACATTGCTGATCCAAAAACGGTGACTTCCACTTCATCGATATAAAATTCATCCGTAGCCGCACTGTTTAAAATCATGCATGAGGTCAAGCTGATTTCAAATCCAATAATAAAAATGAACTGCTGATCACCCAGTCAATGGGAGGTTGGCTGTACGGCCGCATGCTGATGTGCAACAATCTGGTCTGCATCATAACATTAAGCTCTAAACATAGATTCTTGTGCCTAAGGCATCCTCTAGAGTAGCTTACAACGGTGGATTTTCGTCGAGTTGCCTCAAGGTCTCGGTTTGCTACAAAAACTACATTAAAGTTTTCAATATCGATCTTATTGATAAAAAATGTTTTTGTTAAACCATTTTGATATTTCCAATGAAAGCTCAAATAAATTTGACTTCGTTCTGAAAAATGACCCTTGAGTGCAATTCTCCGACTTTTAAATTTCATTCAAATAGTCTTGTTCAATTTTTTTTTTGGCTAGGTTAAAGCTCTGCGCTCTTGAAATTAAACCAACGCGCGTTACCAGTGCCTTATTGGTGATGTTATTTTCGGCGACTTTTCATGGATCTCATTTGAATCATTTTTTTGATGTCCTATGCCACTTTTTCATTCCCCGTTTACGCAAAAAATTGACAAAGCTACTTTTTGTTGATATTTTTGGTCAGTTTTCTGGCATAAATTGGTTTGGTCATCTTATCTGTCACCATGGTTTCAGTGGAAACATATTTTGAGTCAATAAATTTGTTGTGCACGAGGTCCTTGATGTGGTATAAGTGAATGCCAATGTGCTTGTCCTTCTTAAATCGGCCAAATTCAGAGGTCTATTCAATAGATCTGCTTTTATATTGAGATACAGGGATTGGTTTGCTTTAAGGTTCACTAAAGTCTTTGAGTAAATTATCATAACCATGTCTCAGGCCTTTCAAATTCAGATAGGCTAACTTATTCAGCTTCAATTGATGATAGTGCTATGTATTTTTGTTTTCCTCTCTTTCAGTAGATGGTAGCTTTAACTAACTGGATTAAATTTCCATTTAGAGAATATCTATTCGACCTTCCATCCTAGTCGGCATCTGAACTTGCTTGCAGGACAATGCTCCCGGTTTAAGGACCAGTTTTAGGCGGAGAGTAACTTCTAGCTAATTTAAGAACCTTTTGACGTTTTTTCGGTAAACATACCTTGGACTGATGACAAGGCGGCGTATTTTACAGACGGCTTGCAATATATCTGGCCTTAGGGGAGCGCTTAGGTATAGAAGTTGTCTAATAGATTTTCCATATGGAACAGTTTTCATTGGAAAATTTTCTGGATTTGTATGTTGCAAGAGCTTCGTATGTTTTACTTATTGAAATGGATCCATTGGAGTTGGTGAAGTTTTGCAGTCTAGCATTCAATGATAATGCAGGGTATTGTTTGCGAAGTTCCATTGTGAAAGTGTTATTTTGTTTTATTCTTTATTGATAGTAAGTCCGAGAAAACTCCTTGCCTTTCCAGGAACATGCGCTTTGAAAAATCTCATTAATTTCTTCTTCGCGGAATGCAAAAATGTTTTGTTATTGTATATCAGTAGAACATCGTATAAATAAACTAAAAGAAGGGCTTTTGATTTTACTTTCTTGAATTAATTCAAACCCACAGTCAGAATGAGGAAATAAATGGAATCAAAGCTTTGATAGAGAGATATTGACATGATAGTGCCACATTTCTTAAGGTTTTTTGAGTCCATAAATATTCTTCAGTAGTTTTTACACATATTTCTCTTTTCAAGGTTCTTTAAATACTCTTGTTTTGTTCCATTTACATTTCTTGATATAAGATATATTTTTTAGTATGGGAATGCACCTTTATGTTTAATTGGTGGATGTTTTCTCCGAAATGGGCTGCTAATGCCAGAGAGAGTCTCATAGTTGTGGATTCGAAGACTGATACGAACATTTCATAATATTATACCCTTGTTTGTAGACATCCAAGGGCAACCAGTATTTTCTTGTATCAATCAACTTCTCCGTCAGTTTTTCTTTTGGTCTGTAAGATAATTTTCGAGGGTGGTGCCATTCTTTTGGATGGACAAGGAACAAGTTCCCGGGTTTGATTCTTTTTGAGTTCACTAAAGTTCTTCTGCATGGTGATTATCCACTCGGTCATATATTTTGATTGTAATGCTTCTTTCATGAGAGATCTATCAGGATTGTTAGACTTTGTCATGAGATGAAATACGGTTTTTCTTTGTGTCTGTGGATACCGACGTTCTGGCAACTTTGAGATTGTTTGACTTTCGTAATCTTCGATTAGAATCTGTTGAAGATGACCAGATAGCATGAAGAATGTAGATTTACGTCACTGAGTTGTACCTACTTCGTCTGGATCAGGATCAGATCCTAAGTTTGTTATGTCAATGGATTCGATGTCTTCATTCTCTTTTTCTGTCGGTAACTCTTTTATTTCTGGTTATTTGAAAAGATGTTTGTTCGAACTCTTGTTTTCTGGATATACTGAAAATATTGTTTCATCAAACTTTGGATGAAGAACATAGTGAATAGATTCTTTTTGAGGCCTAAAAATCTTGAAATGAAACGATCAGAGGTACCCATGTATATCATCTCTTTCAATACTTTGTCTTACTTCTTTCGTTAATCGTTTGGTACTGTAAATTGAATAAGACATGTATATATTTTCAAGTTGGATGTATGGGGCTTTTTCTCAGTAGCCAACTCATGAAGAGGCTTTTTTGTTCTAGATAGTTTTCCCATCATGCTCTGAATATAGACAAAATAATTTATTGCTTAAGCACCGAAATGATTATCCAGCTTTGATTGTGTCATAAACGCAAGTACATTTCACATTAGTGATAAATTAGGTTCTTCAGAAATTTCGTTTGACAGGTGATTTCAAGGTGCAGTGATGTCTGGATTATACCTCCATTTTTACAAAATATACCATGAGATCATTCTTATATTCTCCACCATTATCAGAGTCCAGTCTTCTTATTTACTACTGAAATTGATTCTCAAATCTTGCTTTGAATATCTGGAAAGATTTTAAACCCTTTTTTTCTGATTTACCATTTAAACAGGTAGTTGACACTTTCTTGGATTTTACATCGACAAAAGCAACGAAACAATTCTCATTTGAAGAAATTGTTTCATTAGTTGCACCAAAAATACCAGAAAGATGATTTCTACGATCGATAATTCGTCTGGAATTACCTTTCATTTGAATGGAGATCTGGATTGCTTTCCTTTTCTGCATGAAATGAAGTAAACTGTTTCCGATTCTTGCTTTGGATCGATTCATTGTATAATTTGTCTTTTTGGCATGTTCTCGATTGTCTATAAGTAGGTATTTTCAATTCTTTTGTACCGTAGCTCGACTTCTTTCAGTTTCTCCAATTTCGTGAAATTTCTCTTTTCAAAGTGTAGGACTAGTCATTTAAAGTATACTTCGTAGATTCCATCTTCTCTGTTGGATCTAGTTCCGAGAGTATTCACAGAATTTTCATCAAAAACTTTGCAATTTCTGTTTCCAAGTGGTGAATTCATGCCTTTCTCATCGAGGCAACTCATTGAAAGAAGGTTTATTTCCGTTTTTCAACTAATAGGACGTTTGTTCGTCTCAATAATTTCCCTGTCAAACTGCTACTGCTGTCTCCTTATGCGTAATGATATCAATTTCTCGAACGAAGTTACTAGTGTTACTTCGATTTGATAAGATGACGAATAAGGATTCAGATAACTGTCTTGTTTCTTAGAATATTTTTCGATTTTAACACACGTGATGTGTCGCCGCTGTGTCGATAACGAAGCTCATTTTGTTTCGTTCTTCTGAATGGTTGGTAGTGATTGTAACTCAAGCCGTATTCAACATTGATTGATATTTCATAGGTTTGGCAGGTAGTACTTCCTATAATTTTTGTTTGAAAGTTAGAATTATGTAATCCAGATCTTCTTCAGAATTAAATTTTTGTTCATCGTCTCAATCATGGTTCTGATTACTGAGTAAATTCAGTTTCTTTTCCTGATCGTAGTTCTATTCTTCGTCAGTGTCAAAAAAGTCTGGGACTTTGATATAGGCTCGAACGAGCTTGGATCAATCTTCTCGAAATCTTATTTTATTCGCATGTTGCGTCTGACCTGTGCTATATTTCATTGCAAGCTCGAAGTATTGGCTTGTTTTTTTTCAGTACCCTTTTTGCTTACTTTTTTAATTAGATTAATTTGGTCCACTAAAACATTCGTCAGTTTTGTAGCCTCTTATGTAACAATAGCCATACTTATTCTTGGATTTGGTAGTTATGACTGCTGCTCTGCTTGACAATTCGATCAACCGTTCGACTTCTTCGCACTTACGTAGTTGTAATTTCTCCTTTTATTCATCAACTAGCCTTGTCGTGACTGTCTCCTAGGATGTTTTACTCGATTCCTACTACGAAAGCTTGATAACGCTTGTCATTTTTGGTAGATTATAACATTATAAATACTTTTATAAGTTCATTCAGAGGCAGGCCGACGGTATTCAGCTTTATGCCAGTTGTTTAGAGCTCGACAACATGATCCATCATCGACTCTTTCTTCGACTTAGTTTTCCCAAATTGTTTCGTGATTATGAATTGCTTTTTACTAGTCTCCCTGCTGCATACCTTGTGTATAGCTCATCATACAGATCATTTGGACTCTTGGAGTACTTCGGACTTCATTGTGCGGCTTTTCGAAAGTGCTCTGATAATTATTGCAGCTGACTTCTTCGACCTCCTTTCAAACATATCCTCTGCATCAAAATCATAGGACCGCCATCTTAAATTTCCATCGATGAAAAATTTCGGTATGTTTGTCAATGAATTTGGATACATTAAAATTGTCCTCTTTAGACTCCTTCATTATTGATAAAGTAGCAATGGAACAATGTAAGGGCTGAGATTTTTGAGAAAGCTGAAAATTTTAGTTGAAAAGATAGAGTAAAGTCGATTGGCCTCTTCCTCTTTACTTCAATGGCAAGGTGGTCAGGTATTTTTATGCTTTCTTGTGAGTGCTTGGGATTGCTTACAAGCAGTGTAAAAAACCATTTATCATGGATACGAAACCAATAATTACAAGCTATAGGTGCCACTCATAAAATTGCAGTTGCACTAAACCGCTTAACAAAAATATAAAATCAAATTCGCGGTCCAAGAAATTGAAATAGAGGCGATGGCCTCAGACACTGAACGTGCTTACAGCTAATAGTAGATTATTCTACCTACTGTACTACAGTATGCAACGCCTTCAAGAAATTTTACTTTTGTAAACTATACTTTAGTACAGTATTCTCACATCGATGATTCAACAGGCACTAGCAATTGTTGTCATATTTCGGCTAACCACCTCTCAGTATTTCCAAAATATCTATTTGATGCAATATACAATCTTCAGCAAATCAACCGCTTATACATTTTCCGTCAACAAAACCCCCTTATGTTTCTCCCCTTTGACCATCCCTAGTCCAAGAATGGGGTAACAGGAATCCGAATTTCAAGCATAACCGCCACGGTCGGGCTTTTATACGCCACAATTTCTGCCACATGGCTGTACTGGTTGCACAAACCCCTGCGATGCACAGCACATGGTCAAACCACTGTAAATTGAGGCCCCTGCCTCGTAAAAGCAGATGTATCACTTGCACTTATGAGGCACAAATTGTCCTCATATGAGGACAGCTTCCGTTAATTTTTGGAAAGGTAAAGATTTTGGAAGCCAGAAATTTTTAGTGCAAAAAAAGATATTTTATGTTAAATTGCAGTACAGTAATTTTTACTGTACACGAGCCCTCAATTCTGAAACCCCCTACGATAATGCGGACTATACTTCCTTCCAAAATAAAGTCGTTTTTACAACTTCTTGCGAAGAACGGAAGTTGGTGAGGGAAAATTGCTCTAGCCGTATCCGAGGTCAAAAATCTTGAAAATTATGTTTCGATCGGCCATCTGCACTCATGAACTAATGCGGAGGGATAAGAAATGGGCTGAGGTAAAAGAAAATTGTATTGAAAAAGAAGTGCCAAAAGTAGTCCTCATATGAGGACAACGGTCCTATAGACACTAGCGCTTCAAAATGTACACGATAAAAATCCACACATATGTTCAGCTACAATACGGTAACATTCTCAGAGTTTCAGTGGAAACTCAATTTCATACCCTTCTCGCATCGGCAGGCAACGCAATCACAGAAACTACGTGCAACATAAATTATCTCGGCGCGTGTCGGCTCGTTCGCTCCATGCAGTACGGTCCGGGGTCGAACAAGGTCGAGAGAAATCGCAGAAAGTAAGACAGGAAGAAGAAACGGAAAAACAGAGGTGGAAAAGAAAATTGGAAGGCAGAAGGCAGAGGCGAAACCATGGGCTCGCCCTCCCCTGTTTTGGGTTGCTAGTCGGAATGAAAGTCTGGTGATTGTATTTATCGAGCTTCCCTCTGAGTCACAGGGCGACGCAGAAATTAGATCGACAATTGATCTTTCGGAATCCAAAATCTGGATAACTTTATATCCGAACTCCATCTAATAGTACTGCACTCGACAGTAATGTGTGTTAAAATCGGGTCTTTTGAACAAAGTGACTCGGATATTACTCAATACAATTTAAAAGAGCAAAAACTGGGCTCTGATTTGGTGCACCAATTCTCAGAAGTGACAAATAAAGACACAGTCAAATACAAATGCCAATTTTACTTCAAAATGCGTCCAAAATAGTTGAAACAGAACCCTTGTACTAAAATCACGGCTTCTTCTCGGAACCAACAAGATCAGAGCTTTCTATACCAATGACCCGTCTCAAGAGACGAATATTACCTCTACATGAAAGAACTGCAATGCTTTAAAAATCAACTATCAAATACATATTTTCTTTGCGTTTCAACTTATCTACTGCCTATAACTGATAATTTAGAATATTTCTCACGTGTAACGCTACGTAAGCGCATATTAGAGCGGAAAGGTAATTGCGGCACAAAATAAAAGGTATCATGACCTGATATACCTCTGCAGTCATAATAAAGGCCGACAATTTCTTTTTATGTACTGTAAATAACTGTATTCATTATAAATTTGAATCAGATATCAATTAAATCCATAAATATTGTACAATCAATCTATTCTGTTGTATATTATTTACTAGGTCTCGAAAGATATTTTATCTAAAATTTTTCGTTTCATCGCTACATACAGAGAACTTTCTATATAAATTTAATAAAAGGAATATCAAAAAATTAATATGTAAAAAATGTTTCGCAATCGAATAATAATTAGGAGAGTATTGCGCGCTTTACTAATCCCCTGCCCTTATGATCAGTTATGCAGAAAACAATTTTATAGACTAATTATATTGTATATGTTTGGCTCGTAATGTTAATTTAGAGTACAGGGGGACCTGAAGAGCTAAAAAAATGAAAAATGAAGACATGAAAAGTCCTATCAATAGAATCTGGTTACTTGTCAAAGAATGGACATTCTTGAAATATTTAGCGCATAAAATATACATATTTCGAATTTAACTGTAAAAATTTTCATATTACACCAGTAGTATGGCAATTCAGACTTTGGTACTTTGAAGTGTGTTTGTTTTAGAGGTCATTAAATACCTAAATTTTGATTTCAGTGTCAAAATGTTTGAGAGGACAACGAAAGTTATATATGACTTCCTCTCACTCGATGTTACACTGACGAAGTGACATTCTGTCGTGAAAAATAATTCTCAAAGCCTTGCTGTATATGCGATTCAGAGATTTTAAAAAGCTGTGAAAAAATTTGCATGCTAAAAGCGAACCTCTCTACGTTGTGATTTTAGAAATTCTGGATAATTTTGCTCAGAATAATCATTAGGTTATTCATGACCGAGCACTGGCTGATAAAATTTTCGATCACACGTTTGGGAATGATGTAATATGGGACATGAGGATACCAAGGGATAGCATAAAAGCATACTTACTGTAAAAGTTTGGGAAGAAAACTTTATTGTGGAGGTACGGATAGAAAATATTGTGGATAACATGGATAAAATTGATTCACAGTCCCTGAATGTTTAGTGAAGGAGGCTAAGAGAAGCGCAATTAGTTCACCAAACTATTCCATAAGACTAATTTTCAAGGTAGACTCTTCTGTTGATAAATATATTGATGTGCTTAAATGACTGAAGGCAATGCACGAAGGATTTTCAAAACATTCCAGACTTGCGAGGAAAGCACATAGATCTTGTACAAGCGCTTGCCGTGGATAGCGAAAGAATTTTTTCAATCGCTGGGTTATTGGTCAGTGTGACTCGAGGCGTCTGTTGCGGTAATTTCTTGGTATAAGTATTCGATATATATTTATTGCTCTTTTATAGGAGACTGTTTGTGCTTCCTCCATTCAAAAGTTGACTATTCGACATTACAAACCTCATTGTTACTTCAAGGTATTGATACCCAGAGTATCAAAGAAAAATGTGTGGAAAAAACTGGTACCATTTTTTTGCGCATGCGTACTGTATCTACTCAAGGGAGGCTTTTCTACCCTTTTTGCCGAAATATATTGCAATCGTGCTCCCCATCAAGTGAAATTACCCTTCATTTACAATTAGCTCTTAAAGCAGAAGCTAGTTAACAGAAATTTACAGTGTCGGTAACACAGCTATAGCGGCATTCATACTTCAGGATAATGAAACGTCGAGTATTCCAATAAAATACAGCAAAATGGTCTCCCGCGACCGTGAGGATACCTCTAGTAGTAAATAAAGGAGTTATTATTAGGACATAAAATGGCTTAGAATGACCCACAAGGCGTTTTGTTTGTGTGATGGAAAGCGTTTTGGACCCACCGAAGCCATAACACGACTCAAAGCTGCCTTAAAAATAATATAATCACGTTCTTGAGGACGTTTTTCTATGAAGTAGGGCATTGGAATCTTGGAACAACAAATAAGTTCAATACGGAAAGATCATATTGGTCCAACATATACAAGGATGCTTAAAAGTTCGTCAAAAGCGGTGAGGCCAAAAAAATGTTCTCCAATCCGAAGGTACAAGACTACTGTATTATTTCTGATTTCAGGCCTTTTGAAACTTTCTCAATATACTTTGAAGTTCCACTCAAAGAAAAGTCTTCTGAAAACAAATACCTTCTCAAAAGAGTTGATCACCTTACTGACTGGCAATTTTTAGTGGCAATTAAGGATAATATTGCATCTGTGGTATTTTAACTCGTACGAAAAAGAATAATTGAATCATATGGTCTCTCGGAAGGTGTCATGTCGGAAAATTCTCTCTGTTTCGCTGCAAAAACATTTCTACAATTTATAGGAGAGAACAATATTCAATTGAAACAGGTTCTCACTTATGTACTCCTGTATGTCCCCGGAAAAAGCTGAAAGGATTGTAGGAACAATCGAACAGGCAGTAGGGAAAACTATGGCAGGCGAGTAGATCGAGTTTTAATACGCTATACCGAAGTCGGGTTATTGGTATCGACGAATAAAGTGTGTAACTGCTCGCTAATCATTTGAGATCAGGCACAGAAATGCTCCCAAAGTTCTGAAAAGAGATTTAATGGCACATTAAGTTGATGAAGAACGAAAGGAGGCCGAGTTATGGCCTACAGAGTATTAGAGATCACACAAAACCTTCCCGGCGGCAAAAAAAATTAAAATGGGAATCATCCAACCCAAAGATTCCCAGTTGCCTCCAAAGTCCTTGCCTTTCATAAAAAAACCATGCAAAAGGCTATAAAGTGAAAAACACCCCAAAAAAAGTAATCCAGACTTTGCACCATTACGGAAGAGAGGCACCTGCATTATCATCTCTGTTCATGCTCAAGGAAGAGATTGAGGACCATCCACGCACGTCGTATTGTACCTTAAAATTAGACTTGAAGAACTTTCTCTCACACAGAACTACGTGAAATCACAAAATAAACTCATGTGCAATTATAGATTGATTTGTTCGAGAAGAACAACGCCATAAGAATAGATTTTCTCGTCTATGCAAGGTTTTTACGAAGTACATGTCATTATCCACTTCTGCACTACCAGATGCCTCTGTTTCCGGGTATTGAAGGGATATTTGATTCCCGAATAAGATTACTAACTATTACTAAGAGCTCTTTTCTTGTTCCAAAACGGGCGGTTTACGGGAAAGGGTCCAAATTTAGTGAAAGCAGTATATCATTATTCTTCGGGCGAAGATATGGGGATGTAGATATCAGTGATCTGTTGCGAGCCTATGTAGACATCGTACGTCAATTTCTTATTTCTCAAGGAAAATCAAGAAGTGTATCTTAGAGGGTCTAAATTATCCCCTGACGTGAAATTTAGATTGACACCGCACCCGCTATGGGAAACTCATCGTACACCTCAGCACAACGTAAGTGAATATAGAGAAGATGATTCTCTTGAGAACGTGATGATTGCCGGATAATGACCTTCGTAAGACCATAATCTACGCAAAGGAGGCTCTAGAAGTCCCTCAAGAGGATCCTCTGCAGTCCACAGTACTCTGAGACACGATCATGAACTTCTCTCTAGAGAAACCACTGCGTCTTCATCTATAACTCCCCATCATAATCATACAAAGCATACAGTCGGTAGAGGGAGAATATATTTTGGCCTGCTCAATATCTACGAGGACGAGGACGATGCGCAAGCCATTTATCATTTCATGACAAGTATATGTTTATTTTATTGGGAGCTACACAGACTGCACTGATCACACGAATATTTATTTTTGATGATATATTTCTTGTTTACTTACAGATACTCATTTATATGGTACTTTCCGGATGAGTTTACATATCGACTATTTTTCGACTCTTGGAAAATTCTGAAATACTAATGATAAAGAATGTATCCAACCCCATTTGATGTTATCAGACCTATGTATGAAGCTGTGGTACGACGCAAAATTCCAGTGACGCGTGCTTACTTTTTGAGACATCTCCCTAGTAATCAGTTGCACCCATATCTGCTGACAAGCCTTATAATCTAGAAAAAAGGAAATAGGAACTAACTGAAACAGCAGAAGAACAAATAAAAGCCGGGAGTTTCGATTTGAGTGCTAGAGGTTGTGATTACGAGAGCATTCACTTCCGCAAATTCCTGTTCCTTTCACCACAAGATCCTTTATTCACATCTCCTTTTTCAAACCTATTCTTCTGCATTTTCTTTCAACAAAAAAATACTACATTTCTCTTCTTTCATGAATACATATTTATTGTCCGAGTCTATTTCATATTTTATGTTTTAAGATCTGGTCGTCTTTTTTCAGAAAGAAATATTTCGACTCTTAATCCCATTTGTCCCATAAAATCAGTTCCGCTATTTTATCAAGCATATTTTGTAGTTATTGCCCTGTATGTGTGAAAATTAAAAGCCCCAACATTGCCTCTCATTTTTTATTTCACGAAAGGCCATGATATTTTTCGAAATCAATGCTCTATTTAAATTTCGATATCGAAGTTTTTAAAGAAACATCCCTACCACGAATCGCTCCATCGACTCATCCTCTTTTTCCATAAAATAACCAACCTCTACTCTTCTTTCACCATCGACAAGTCACCCAGAGCCCTCCGTCACATCAAATTTCTGGCTTTGATGGCGACTGTAAGAACAGACTACGACGGGTACTGTAGAAGGATGATTAAAGAAAGTGTTCGAGAGTACTTTATTTCGAGGAGACAGAGGAGGCAGAAGAGGGGAGTAGTATGAGGATGCAGAATAACTGGAGGAGATTGATGAGGATTTGAAAAGATCGAAAGATGAGGAGGATGTTGTTGACTTATAGGGACCACTGTTGTACGACCACGGGGAGCTGCTGTGGAAAAAAGAATGGAAAATGATGGAATAAGCGTACTCTTAGACTCCTCCGCTTGGAATGTATTGGGGTTTTAGGGACTGGAGGAGGGGCTGGGGTACCTTGATGTTTTCAAGGAGGCCGTCCATAAAGGGATTTTTAGGGACTGCATTGGGGGTCTAGATATTTTGAAGAAAATTTTGGCTCTGATCTGAAGGACAAAGATTTGAGGAAGAAATTCAGATATTTATCATGATATTATGTACTCTTCGTCTTTCGTCAACAAGATTCCTTGGAATATACTTTATGGTATTTAAATGTTTGTTTGAGACTTTACGGTTAGCCAAAAAGACTACATAGGCTGAGAAAAATGATCCCTTGTAGCCCCGCATTCCCCCGTACTTATTCATCTGTTCTTGTTCCCACAAAAATACTTCGGAGCACTCTTGTAGCTTGCAAGACGCCCCGTCTTGTGATAATTGACTTTGAGAATATCATCCTTTTGCGGTTTATCTCTATAAGTTATAACGGATAAAAGCATAAAAATCAATAGATCAGATTTCAACACAGGTATCGATTGAACCCAAAACCTTCCTATGCCAGAGTCACCCTTAATAAAAACTTCAAAAACATCTCCCTCACTTACATTTCCATTCTCACTGCATTCGATTATTGTAAGAAGGTTTTGGGTGCTTTACTCTTGAAAGATGTATTCCATCTATCATAAAGTTTATCAAACAATCACAGCCGACTCAAAATGGTACGCCTACACAGTAATAGGAAAGAATCTGTGCTCCCGAAAAGGGCACCTTCAGGAAAGCCATCAAGCAAGCCACACTGGACATGACTGTTGCTGCTGCGTTCCATTGCATGAAAACCACCAGAAACTTTCCGTACGTATTCATTTCCCTTACTGTCACGTTTCTTGCCACTTCATTTAGCACTACGCATGAATAAGGATGAAGATCTACAAGATTGGAGATTGACCCAGGTACTGGCCTACTTCTGGAGGAGGTCGCGATGACAGATTGATATCTTCCCTGCTCTGAATTTCTCGCTGCATTCAAAGGGTACAGAGGGTTGAGGGCCCTTAATTTTATGTTGGAGGGACAAATGGGACTGAATAAGGTGACACTGAGAACGTAAATCTCTCAAATGCTTCCCATTGCTTGCCTTTCCGGTCTTATGCGGTGAAGAACATGGTGTGGCGCTTCGACAGGATGGAAAGCGGCTCTTGCGAGGTCTTTTACTAGACGAATTGTTGCTGATCATTTCAGCTGATCCTTTGTGCTCCCTGCACTTAGTACATGAGATGATCAACGTGTACATCGAGTTTTTCCGGGCGACTACTTCTCAGGCATAGCGTGCCAGGGTAAAAAGGAGTACTTGGCAGTAATATTGAAAACACACCAAAATTCTTAAGGTTAAATGCTTGTATGGAGTCCAGAACATGAAGAGCAGTGAAATTAATCCTTATTAACCCGGAGGGGCATTTATTTTAGCATTACATGGAGTTAACTTTGACGATGATCTCATTTTGAGCTATAAATATATTAACTGGGTCATTTGAGGCGAGTGCGGCCTGAAGCGCAAGGCACCTGTTCGACGATTCTGGATTTTCACTATAAGGCGAAGTCCTATATAACATATAATTACATTTATTGGTTTCATTGGGCTTTGCTACGGCGCCGAGAAGGGAACAAGCGAGAGAAAGTACCTAGGGACTTGAAATACTCAGTAAAACCTTGATTTTCAATGTCACTATTGGCTTTCACCTCCAAAACGACCTAAAAAAGAGTGAGGCAATTTACCTCAAAGAGAAGCACTTAATATTATACTGGGCGAGAATCAACGAAATATCCAGTACACTACATAGTATCAACATCCATAACATGACAGACCATAACATGACAGATGTCATCATCAAGGTAGCAATGGTCAAAGTTAACCAAGTAATCAATTTTTGCGACTTGGCTGGTAAAGACACGGGGCAGTCTCATACAGGCTTCGAAAAATTCGGAAAGTTTAGAAGCTTTCGAAACTTTCGGATCGATATTGAGCACAGCAATCATTCCAAAAGCTACTGCAATGGAGTAGCACAAACTGAGTCATAATTTGAGTTGCCACATAAGTTTTCATGCATATCCTTTACAACTCATGGCGTCGCCTCTGAAGTTAACAAAGAAACATACGACTAAATTGAAGTTGAAGCAGGATCATGAACTGATTGGTGAGACGGGTGGTAAGACAGCCTACGTCTAAAGTAGCAAAATTATCGTACTATTCTAACTGCAAAGTGTTGGTCTCGCCTGATTCTGGCAAACTAAATTCGGAAAAATCACAATCTAGATGATTAGAAATACAATTTTCAGTTATATTACGGGTGATAACCAATGAAGCAGATCCTAAACGGATCACACGACGAATATATAAAAAATATTATATTATTATATTTATAGTAATCGGATAAATTATTAAGGTCAGCAGATCCAATAAGGCGTGCCTTGCTGGGATGTAAATCACGTCCATGTAGATAAAAAGGTCTATTTTGATAATTGTAGGAAAAGGGCAAAACGTCTGGTTCCAATTTGGCATTATTATTAGCTGTAGATTGCACAGTTTATCAAATCATGTATTACTGAATGACACAACATATTCAAGTAAAGGTCAAGTCAGATCACTTCATGCAATTTGTTCAGAATTTGGCATACAAAAGTTGATACTTTCTTCTTCTTGTTAACTGAATTCGATTTAGCTTCAGAATTTCTGGACTTACGTGGGGTTCGTCGTGCTTGGCGAAATCTGGAACCACGCCTCACTGTTGAACACGGTTTGTTCAATATGGATTTTCTCTTCTCTTGTGCATTTCATTGCAGGTATGAAACGGCTTCGTTTTTTCTTTTTGAAATGTTTCACCTAGCTATCTACTTCAAAGACCCTCCTCTGGAAGAGGTCTTACCGGTTATGGAAGTGGATAAATATATATATTGGTACAGATATTTTAGAAGATGCCACGGGAAGCTGCGACCCGCTCGAAGAGTAACGTGTGAACTGTACGGGTAGCATGGATATTTTGCAGAAGCTCTTTGGTTCTGACCTCGAAGAAATTGATTGTGAGGAGTGGAGGTGGATATTTATTGTGAGGATTTCTTTTGGCTAGTTTTTATCAGCTGCATGATTTATTTTAGTGCATCATTTGGTAATTATTACGCTTTTTGAGACTTTATGGATAACTCGAAAATTCTGTATAAACTGAATAAACTGCATTCTCTTGGAGAAGTCGAGCAAGTTGGCAAACAACTTCAATTACAGTCCCAAATAAATAGGAAATTGAGAGTCGACTTCAGACCCAAGAACCGTTTTTCTTAAGCTGTTCATGCAGCATAGAGAGTACACTCTGCCCCTTCCATACTCCTTTGTAGCCCTCTCAACTTTCGTCCTTATTTACCTCTTTCTGCTCGCTAAACTATACCACTGTAGCACTTTTGTTGCTTGCAACACCTCCTTCTAAGGGTAATTGGTTCCAAGGATCTCTTACTGCAACGATTTATCCCTATTAGCCACCTCATTAGAGCTTCGTGAACAGACAGTACAGCGTGTGTCGCCAGAAAAAAGAGGGATACCGAGACAGAGGGATACGGCAATAGTACAAGATTAAGATGAAAGGTACGTGCCGCGGTGAGGTTCGGGTAAAGTGGAGAGCACAGAGCCAGAAAAGAGTTCGTATGTAGAGATCAATAGGGCTCTGTTGGCATCAGGTGAAGACTGGAAAATGCATTCAAAATTCGATGGAAGTTGTATAGTCCCGATAGTGGATTGAAGGCGTTCACCAGAGCTCGAGAAATTGCAGCCCTCAAAAAAATCATTTCTGGTTTAAGCGGCAAATAGTGATGATTGGAGTGGTTAGAGCAGAGAAACAGCGGACCGGGGCACTTTCTGGATGTGAATGTCCGCCGAAATGCAAGTAGAGCTAAGGAGAGGAGAAGAGAATAAATCGCAGATGCGGCGTGGAAAGCTTCTGCTACGTCAGTAGTCGGAAGAATGTCAAGGCCGCCTTTGGAGATCGGGAGGGAAGCTTGGTCCGAGCACCACTCAGAGTACAAGCCGTGAATCTGACTGAAACGTTTCCATTGCTTCCTAACGAGCCCGACAGCCAAAGCCGTGGATTTATTGGGAGAATGAGTTCGTAACAGAAAGGAGACTTCGTAAGCGCTGGAACGGAATCGAAGGAGTTGATAATCCAGATGTGTGTCATCGAGGTCCAGAAAGTAGGAAATGACGTGATCGATATCAGCTTGACAAGTTTCGAAAAAATCCTAGATAAAAACAGTCAAACCAACTAGAAAGCCCAGAATCGTAGAGTTCTGGGAAATAGAGTAAAAATAGAACAGTAAAAAGGTCAGGAGAGCATGGAAAAGTGCATAAACTTGTGTTTTGGTGAGATTCAAAGAGGCTGTCCTCTGCTTCATAATTTTGGAAAATGCGGAGAGCAGCGGGAGCGAAAGAGCGAGAGACAACCAAAGTCCCACGATCTACCTACAAAGAGTTCAAGAAAGGACTGAAGCGCTTCTGAAACGAAAGATCTAGCAGGTGAAGCTCGAATTCGAAAAGGAGAGATCCAAGGGGTTCACCCTGTTAAGCCCCAGTCGCGCTGGAAATAGTGAAATCTCCAAATTAGGGATACAAAGTGGCTATGCAGCAATAATTAATACAGTGGGCGACAATGGGGGCTATTCGATTGACTGTCGAGAAATTCCGTTGAAATGAATGAGATGTAAGCTTCCAGTTGCACCAACACGTGGTGGCAAAATTCATGAGGCTGAGTTAAGCGTCGAAGCCCGCGGATGACAGCATCTATGCTGTTCTTGAATTCCACTCCTACTTGGAGAGGAAGAAAGTACGATGTTAGGCCCGACGAATCTTTGTCGACTAGGATGCAGGAGATGAGGGGTCGAAGCAATAACCCAACCGCGATCGGGCGGATGCTGCCGTTGGGTTTGAGGAAGTTTACAAGGCACCCACCACATAAAAAGGGTCGACACGGTTTGGGCAGGGAATCATTGCAGTGCAGATGGATAAATTTGGTCAATAAGTATAGGCAGTCGCGATGTGGATGGAAACCTCCGGCTGGCCGGGCCAATACTCGAAGGAACACAGGGAAGAGACCGTCGGTTCCGTGGTCAGTTGGTCAGTCAAGGCTACGTATAGACCAGTGGACATCAGCAACTGAGAATGTGAAAGCGGAAGAGAGATGAGAATGAGAGTCAGGAGCAACATGAGAGAGGGTGCATGATGTACGAATTACATAATAAAAAGACTCGTTGCAGGGGCAGATAACGGCCCCGAGCCCGTAGCAAAGCAGCAGTTGTGCGAGAATCACTGCCTCAATAGAAAAATCGTCTGCAACGGCGATGAGGAGAGAGAGATGGCGATGGACTAGAGCTTCGTCCACAATCGCAGCAAAGCGACCGCGCATCACGAAAGAGATCATCGATAAGTCTGCTGTTGGCAATAAGAATATATTCGCCAAGGGCTGAGAAGGCTTTATGACGGCAAAAAACGGCGAAGGAAAGGTAAATTCCGACGGAAGACCAGTTTTGAAAGGGAAAGAAGCTCAAAATGAGAACATTCCCGTTAAGAAGTGGAGGAAATGGGAACAGTGTGCTACAGATATCTGTAATAAAGATAATATCCAGCGGCCTGTACCTGGAGTGGGATGTATGGCAGTTGTAATACAGAAAATGGTCCTCCCCTCATGTAATACAGAAAATGGTCTCCCTCCATGTAATACAGGAAATGGTCCTCCCTTCATGTAATCCAGCAACCTACAACGATCCCGCCCCTAACTTCTCCCACCGTCATTTCCAAATTTACTTCCATTTTATCTAGATATTTTTATACTGTATTTAGCCCTCTGAATCGACCCCGAATCACGTTCTTTTTCCCTTTTAGCCTACTTCCTCCTCCAAATTCACCTTCTTTTGAGAAGAAGGGCGCTAATGCGCTCCTGCATAATCCCTTGCAGATTTATTTTCCCTATTCCTAATCTATAGAACCTGCCCGGGAGCCTATTTAAACCCCTTTATTCCAAGTTCCAAATGTCCCCGATCATTTTACTCATCACCCCTCCCCCCCAAAACACCCTACATTGTCTCCCATTCCCCAACGTCTATCAGAATGAACAACCTTCGCCCCTCCGCCCCCATCACCAAAAGCCGCCCCTCTCGCCCCATCAACGGCCTAGCCCTAATGAATAATGGGCCAACAGACTACGACGACTACTTCCGGAGGATGGACCGTGAGCGTGTTCGGGAGTGGGTTCGTCGGCAATTCTTGGAGGAGGCGGAGGAGGAAGAGTCAGAGGGGACTGAGTCGGACGTGGAGGGATCCGAGGATGAGGAAGACTTTGTAGCTCCGTGGGAACCGATGGTGTATAATCGTGGGGAAGTTGCTGTGGGGGATGGAGGGGATAGTGAGGGCGTGATCGTCATCTCGGATTCTTCGGATGGGGTTGGCGCGGAGGCTGTGGGTCACGAGGAAGGGTTGGAAAATCTTGATATGTCTGATGAAGCCATTTATCATTCTGAGCCGTTCGAGGGAATTTGTAGGGATTGCATTGAGAATATGGATATTTTGGAGGAGTTATTTGGTTCTGATCTTGCGGATAACGATTGTGAGGAGTAGATACAGATATTTTCCTTAATAATATCTTCCCTCTGGCCAATCACATCCACAAGATGCCCTTTTATGCGTTTTATGGTATTTAGTATGTTTGATTGAGACTTTAGGATTAGCCGAAAAGTCTATATAAGCTGAGTAAAGTGCTTCCTCCTCGAGAGGTCCAGCAAGTTGGCAGACAACTTCAGGTCAAGCTCCGAGTAGTAGGAAGTTGAGAGTCAACTTCAGACCCAAGAAAACTTTTTCCTAAGCTGGTCGCAGAGCATCAGTGGTAGACCCTGCCCCTTTTATACTTGCTTGTAACCCTTTCAACTCTCTCCCATATACAATCCTTTTTATTTGTTCAACTATACCACGGTAGCACTTTTGTCGCTTGCAACACCTCCTTCTTGGGGTGGTTGGTTCTGAATATCTCTTCTCCCGACTATTTACCCCTATCAGCAGAATTAGAATACGAAATAGGGTGGAAAAGGGGAGGGAGGGTGCTCCAACGTGAAAATAGTAATATCTAGAACATCAATTTGAACCAGTACAGCTTTGGGGGAGTTTGCCGTGAGTATAAGGCATTAACGTCAGGTGACTTGCAAAGCAGGATGAGCCGCTGGTGGTTAGTCCTCGATTGAAGGAATATGTTCGAGCAGAGACTATTTGTATGGCTCATCGGTGTTATGGGATAAAGGAGGATTCTACACGGTTATCATGGGCTGACGGATTGAGGATTGAGTTGCAAAGCCCGGTTCCACAAAAACCCAGCCATCTCCGTCAGCATGAGGAGAGGGGTCGGTATGTTATGACGGTGGCTTTTTGTGAGGTCGCAAGGCAGAGGCGTTGGAAAAAGCGTTTCTACGGGACCAGTAGAGAGAGAGGCATTGCATTTTCACAACAGCGGCCCAACAGAAGCTAAGGACTGAGAAAAGTAGAAAAGAGAGACTCAAGTAAAAGTGGGAGCTTCAAGACGAGCAGTTTCAGAGCGAAGCCCAGATCAGACAGGGGAAAGCTCAGAGTCAGAGAAGTCGGTGGGTGGAGGGAGCGGAGCGAAGCGAAAAAAGCCTAGAGGAGAGAAGAAAAGCCTCTTATGCAACTCACAAGGAGCGAAAATACTCTTTTTTGCGTAAAAAAGAAATCATGAGGATAGCTGGTACAGGAGGCCGAAAAAGAACCAAAAAAGCCACTTTCTTAGATGATGCGACGAAAATGGGGATTTTTTGGACAGATAACTCGTTACACGGACGGCTAGTCGTAGCCAACGACAAGACTGCGGAACTTTCGTTGCACGGAATTCGCAATTTTTTGGAGAGGCAGTTACAGGGAGGAGACCGCTGCCGCGTGAAACTAGCACGACCGGGAAAATGAAGACTTTGTTGAGGCTTCTACTTAGTAGAACGGAGAGCAGCATCAGCATTCGTGAGGGAAATAGCGTCTTTCCGGAGAGCATATAAACAATATGTAGTGCAGTGACCCTTTGGGTCTGAGTTAGGCATCGTAGATCCGTTTTGGTAATCGAAATTCGATCACGATTTAGTTATTTGGTGTCGTTTATTTTAGATTACGTTTTAACTTTACAGTTAGAGGTCCTGTAAGGACCTATGACAGTGATCCAATAGGGGTCTGTCATGACCAGGCACTGGCCCTGATATTGAGTGGGTCGCTAACCCACTAACTACTGACACCTTTCCTAACTAGCTAACTGGCCGCCGGCCTAACTTCTACCTTGGTATTTATTCTACCTCGGCCTAAGGCCGCTACACTAAAGGCACCAGAAGATAGGCTCTGAAGTTTACTCCTATCTTTCGCGCCCCGCGTTCCCTTCTACGTGGCTCCCGCGTCAGTAGCTATAGTATATTCATCCACTCTGGTCCCCGCTCGTAGCCCTCCAGACTGCTCGACCGCGAGGCTTCGTCCCTTGTATCCTTCCCTTTTCCCCGCACGTGTGCGCTTGTGTACCCTTTTGTCCCCATCGGCTGACCGTAGCAGAGAATTGCGGCGTTCGCGTCACCCCCTGTGGGAGGGCAGAAATCCCCTGAAGAGCCTCGCTCGCTTCCGTCGCGCGTTACGCACGACACACGTACGGCCTCGCCGTTCGTATTGTTACTCACCGGATTCGGCCGTGTATCCCCACCTTCCATTTCCTGTTTTTCCCCTTTAGTCCAACGGACTATATTCATCCCTTTGGCTTAGCCACTTGTCACTATCCGTAGGACTTGTTGTTCCGACACCTTCGGTGTACATTGTTTCTAGAAACTATGTCTCCCATTGAATTGCCAAGTCCCTACCACACAGCCTTTCAGGCGCCACGCTACTTCCCCTCAAAGGGCTTGAAGAGAAAGCGGGTCCATCGGACGCCCGGTATTCGCACAGGCAACGACTGTTTCCCTTCTATTGTCGTAGCCATTTTGCTTTGTTCCCTTTCAGGGTTGGTCGTTGTGCAAGACGTTCAGAAATAATGACCCAAAAAAGGACGTGTTGAAATCGAAAAAGTGCTGCAGAAGAGTAGGTCCACCAACACGAAGAGTTTGAGAAGGACTAGGGTCAAGATGATACAAATGAGTACAGAATGAGCAGCGCCTACCCTTTTTGATCAGAGACTAACGTTAAAGAAAGCTGTCTTGGTCAGAAGTCCATTTTCAATATCTAGAATACTTGGTTCTCTAAGTCAAGTTTTCTTCCACTTTTCTTGAACTTATCTAGAATGAGCAGTTTGGCAGCTTGTATAGACTTTTCTAACCCTTTATACTGTAATAAACATAATAATTATCATAAATTCTTTCAAAAGAATCTCGTGGACTGGAAAGAATAATAGTAGATCTGTATAGATACATATCTAGATCTAACTCTCGCAATCGTTTTTCTCAAGATCAGAACAAAATAATTCCTTCAAAATACGTATATCCCAAACGCAGTTCCTCAGAACTCTGCGTAACGGCCCATTATGATAGATTTCCTCCTTTCACAAAGCAAGGTCCTCCAATCCCTCCTTACGGTCCTCAAACTCCGCTCTATTTCCAATAGTGAACTTACTTATCCTCAAAACCCTCAAAATATGGCTCTTCCTCATTCTTTAACTTCAGGTCCTTTACGTTTTACCCAAGTTGGAGCTAATATCACTCCCGAACACGTTTCCGGTTCATAATTCTGCAAGAGTCCTCATTTTCAGTTTGTCGATTGCCGTTATATCCAGGCTGTTGGTGTAACGGCTGGCTATGGCTGACTTGGCGATGGTTCTGGCCGGGCGGATGTTAGTCTTGCTATCAACAAAAAAGAGGTTGTGTAAATGCGCCGATGGAGTGATTGATGGCAGAGTTGTAGCTTCGATAACGTTTCTATCGCACTTTAGTTAGAAGAATGTCATAAATGGAAAATCCTAGGCGATTTGCGGCTTTGAATTTGCATACATTCGCGGCAAAAGCTCTTTTCGACAGAATTTCGGAAGTGAAGCTGGATGACAAAACGGAACATGAGTGGAAAGGTATCTTTTCGAAGAAGGACTAGCTGTTCATACATAAAATATAAAATAGAGTCTAAGGATGAATATATTTTTGTTCTAAAGAAAAGTAAAGGGCAGAAAACGTACCAAAAATTTGATTCCATGGAGCCCAGTGCCCTTACGATAAATCATTTCGAAAGTTGTGTCCACTGTCGTTCTTCAGTTTGTATGCAGGACGAAATAAATATTTTTAGTTCTGATTTTTTTAAAATATTTTTATTCGCTATTCGATTAAGAACGCCATAATTGTTGAATTTTTAACATCCGTGACGATATGTTTGCAAAATTTGGGCTTTTTTTTAGCTGGAGCATATAAAATAATAGAAGATATGAAAAAAAGGAACAACCATTATACTTCAATGCATGCACCAGTCGTAATAAGTAGCACATCATATCTCTTAGTGTTTTTTCTTTATATTTGAGAGAGAATCTGTAAAAATTATTAGTTATAGGTCCCGCGGGATAGATATATACAAATTTATATATGTTTTAATTGAAGTCTAATGGGAAGGTTTTATCTCTATAACACTATTTCAGTTTACCAAGTCAATCTCTCCTATATCTTCAGAATAATTTTTCTGTTCTATTCTAGACATGAATTTACATGAATTTAGTCTCTCTTCAAGGTTATTGTACTCTTTGATGCCGGCAAGGGATGGTAGCGAGTCGAGAATAGGCGAGATTGAGCTTCACTTTGGCAATTACTTACATATAATAGGCGTAATCATCTCAGGCACCGATGTAAAAAAAAGAGCAATCATTAGCTTTTCTAAAAACAATCGAGCTTTGTATGATGGCAAAAATCTCTCTGGTGGCAAAATTTTCTATAGATTTTGCAGGCTCTCCTCTTATGTTGCTTATCTACTCTTTGTATTCTCTAACTTTCATACGCGAAGCAGTTAGCCTCAATATTTGAATAAGTAAAGTGGTTTTTTCGATCTAAATAATTAAAATCACGATGGGAACCAGTACTATAATTACCCTAAATATCAAAGTAAAACGGAATGGAAACTTTTTATAAGTTATGAAGCAGAAATTTGTGCGGAAATTATTCAGAGATCACCAGACAGGCAAGCAATTGGAGTAAACTTGTCCTGCCTGCACCACTTTAATCTTAAACTAAAAGCAAATAACAAAGTTACAAATTTTCTACTTAGAAAATTATAAAATGATAACCGGATTTCATTTTCGTGATAATTTTTGAAGCATATCTTTGGAACCTCAAATATATTTAAAATAAATTTGTAACCATCAGATAAGTAATCATTTAAAAGACGGTCTCTAACGAGAGGAGACTAATATTCTAATAGTTATATCGTTCTATTTCTCAGGATGATCTCTAGAATTAGACTTTTGCCCATCACTGTATAGAATAAGACATGCAAAACTTCCGCCTCCTGTGAAACGCTGTAAATGAGTTCAAACTGCATCAGGCGGATGCAGTTTTTGTTTTCATAGGGGAGACTTCCAACCCATTTGGGGCATTTTACATCAACAAATGAAGAAATGACAGGGGAGAAGTGTAAGGTGACTGGTTACTCAGATCATACTTACATTTGGTCGTACCTGTCAATATTTGTCTCCCGCTGCCTCTGTTGTGAACATATTACCGTTTTGTCACCAAAAACGTATTTAGCATATCAGAAACGAAAGAGTTTTTGGTTAAAACTGCCCTTTTGGAAATCAGGCGGGATCCTGAAGTTCCCTATAATTCTTCTACTTCAAATTTAGTCAACTCCAGCAAAGGTATTCTTTACTCATCTATCATGGTTACATGAAAGAGCACAAAATGGCAGTAGATAGTCACTGTTAATTGCATTTCAAAAAGCAGTCAATGATCACCGTAAGCAGTGTATCAGTACATCTTTCTCTTGGATAGTTCAAGAAAGTTGGCAGACAGCTTCAAGCCAAGTCCCGAGTAGTAGGAAGTTGAGAGTCAAGTTCAGATCCAAGAACCATTTTTCTTAGGCTGGTCACAGAGCATCAGTGGTCGACCCTGCCTCTTCTATACTTTCTTGTAGCCCTTTCAACTGTCGTTCTTAAACACCCCTTTGTGCTCTCTCAACTATACCACGGTAGCACTTTTTTCGCTTGCAACGCCTCCTTCTTTGGGTAGTTGGTTGTGAGTATCTCTCCTCCTGACGATTTACTTACCCCTATCAGATTGCACATGATCTGTGCATGTTGACCAAAAGAGAAAGGTTTCGGGTTTTTTCTCTTGGAGGATATATTCGATCTGTCGTCGACCACAATCGAAGACCTAACACATGAAGAAACACTTTGTGCGAACAAAAGCTACAGGCAGAATCAAGGCTTCAGCCAATAACTCAGACACGTGTTGATGTTCCAGGTGTAAGGAGGCAGGGATACTTAAGTACGGTACCATGCTTGAGAGAAATTTGAGGGCGATGAGGGCATAAGACAGTGTCTTTTCAAGAAAAGACAAGACTAGTACGATAAAGCGGAAGTTGTGGGGTGTTGGCGAAGAATTGCCATGGGTGGAAAAAGCGTCTGACGAATAGTGGCGTCGGGAATAATAGGAAGAAGAGATACTTTAGACCGAGAGAAAAATAAGGGCAGGTGTTTGGGTGCTGGACGGAGGGGCTAGATGGAAATGAGGGCAGAAGCAGAAAGTGGAGTACGAGGTCAATCGAGCAGAGGGCACCAACGGCTGTGGGGAAGTTTTGGGTGTTTTTACTGTTGGAAGATATATTCGATCTTTCGATACGGCTTGGGGTAAAGTAAGAGGTATTGCTTATTTCGGTCATGATAAGCGATACCACGGTCCGCGTAAGTGCACTAGTTACGAAAAGGAAGAACAAAATGCCTATCATCGCAGCTCCGATGTTCTCGTCAGCACCGAGAACTGTATCGAAGCCTTTCAATTGAAACCCCCTCTAGATGTAGTATTTGCCCTCTTCTATATGCCAGGGCCATCTCCAGTATGCGAAAAACCAACATGGCTCAACATAATGCTCACACTCACTAATTCGTGGGCAGGGAGCCCTGTAAACTCATGCTGACGTCTTCCTCGAAATCTTGCATGTTGTATTGCGGAGATCAGCGTCTCCACAACGGCCGTTATCATTCCAGGAAGTTCTTTCCACTCACAATAAGGAATCGTCACCGTCGTCCCCTCCCGGAATAAGTGCAAACTCCCTTGCTGCCCTGGACGCAATCTGAGACCCGACAATGTCCCCTCCAATCGAGTCGAATCTCCAATGCACTCCGTTGAAAACTCGCGAGTCCTGGTTCTGCTGAATACAGTCCTCAAGCGTAAGCGTCTGTGTGACCACTCTACGGGGCTCGTTTGTGAATCCGTCAATGGTCACCCCGTTGAACTCGTCCGAGGTAAAGTTCAAACTCACCGCCTGCGGAGCCATTCCCAACACATCTGCCAAAGTCTGGAAGGCAGCAGTTCCAAACGTGGAGTGGCCCGACGGGTAGGCCGGGAAGTCTGGATTCAACCCCACGCACTTTGGAACTGTGTCCGGGTTGATGTTACTGAAAGGAACCCCGAACGGACTCCAGTCTGTATCCGGCTCCACTGTATCCCTCCGAATCCCGAGCGTTGGCCTCCACAGATCGTATTCAAACTTCCAAAACCACGCCGCGATCCCAGCGTCCGCCATGGCCCCATTTACAGCGGTCAGTGCCCTCAACTGGTTTTCGAAGGAGAGTTTGTAAAGTTCCGGAACCGCGAGCACCACTTGCAAGTAAAGTCTCGGGGGTACGCCGATTTCTGGCATGCCATCATACCCCCAGAAAGTGCCCAGCTCGTTGAGGAGCAAATCATCTGAAAATGTCATGTTGTTACATTGGCCCGTCTCCCTGACCTCCGTCAAGTTGCTCCGATACTCCTGGGATCCAAGGGGAGGAGGAGGAGCCAGGAAGGCATCCCTGGTAACGTTGCGGATTACAAACGGCGTCACTGCCCCCCAGAAGCGCCCAAAGTTTGGCTGCGTGCCTGTCTCATTGGTGACAATGTTGAAGTTCGGATCGGGCTGATGGAATGGAGCCTCGAAAGTGAATATGTCATCCAGCTGATCGCGGTTGGATCCGTCAGAACTACGCGAGCTGACCCAAGCATCCGCCACTTGTTGACCAAAGTACCGAGGCTCGGCTTGAACACCTCTTGTTCCGCCTCGTTGGACCATGCTAATGGCCTCATCGGAGCGAGGATAGAGTCTCCTAGCGGCGTAGTAGGCGGCTGATAGCGATGCTAATCGACACTGGCGCTGAACTAGTGCGTTGGAATTGCTGGGGTTGCGAAAAGTCATCCGTAGTTCACGAACCACTTGTTCAGCAACCTGACGAAGCCTCTCTTGGGTTCTGCCCTTGATCTTCGGATCGAAGCGGTTGGTGCATAGGGCGTAGGCATCGTGAGCAGAGAAGAAAATGATAGCCATGGCACGGGAGGTGCGAGTAGGCCCACCGTGCTCCGGAGACGGATCTCGGCTTCCAGCGGGGGAGTGTAGTCGAGTTGTATGATATTTGCGGTGAGGTGGCCAACACCTTCGATGGATATGGGCCTTTGGCAGGTGCCTAGAGGGTTTCCGACCGTGCAGACGAAACCGGCGTTGCAGTCAGAGATGGAGAAACATTGCTGACCTACGGTACCCCTGCCGATTTTGGGGCGCAGAACAGGGCTGAGGGGAGACCGTGCACTTGAACATGGGATGCCTGATGCCGTTGGGAAGGCTAGGAGAAGAGAGATGATAAGCTCGATGAAGAATAAAACGTGATTCATCTCAGGTAGCGTAGTGGTGGACCCAGTAGATTGACAAGAGGGAAGCAATACGAAAACGGCTTCAACTTTGCTTCTCTGTTTGTTTCGAGAAAGTGCGAAGATGAACGAATGCGAATTTTCGGGTTGGGATGATCGAATAAGTAGACGGAAGACGAATGCTGACGGAAGCCTCCTTTAATAGACGACGTGTATCGTGTGTTGTGCTGAGCGGCACGTTTCAAACAGCATGCGGTATGCAGTCCCGTAGCGATGAAAGGATGTAAACTAACTGGGGGTGATGGAGAGAGATTGCGGTGGAGGAATGTTGATTTACCTAATGCATTGGTGGACTGCTTACAGGCGCCGTGAGCTGCGGCTGGCGACTGGTAGAGCGGGTATCTGTGCAAGGAAGCTCCTGAAGGTATCAGACGCGGGTATAGAAGGGCAGCGCACTTGGTTGATTAAGAAGAAATGAGCACCGTGGTTTCCACAGCATTGGTTGAGAGTTGAGCAGTGTGCAGTAGAACCTGGCCGGATGGTACGGATAGTTGTTTAAGTGGTGGAAGTCGGTGGAGAAGATGACTGTACTGGTTTTGTTGCGTGATTCCTGAAAAGTACTATAACTTAATTCAGTACCTAAGCTCTTTGCACTTCGCCGAAAAATCCAGGCAGATCTGCTGGAGAAAGACTGGGAAAGGGAAAGGGAGGGTTCATTTACAGTAATGGAGATGTTGACTAGAACCCGCAAGCTGGCTGTCAAGGCAATGTAAAATTCATCGCTGTAAGAGAAAGATGCGGCGTGCGCAAGAGGAATATGCAGCCCTAGTTAGCGACACTTCATGGCATACATTACGTGCGGCAAAGCAATCCTGCGGCCGCAAACATTGGTGCCCCACGTGCAACAACGGAAACCCTTTGTTCTTACACTGTTTAAACTGTGAGGCCAGTTGTGTCCCGAATGATTTGGGATGGTGAGTACAGTACACGTGCGACATGAGAAGGCAGATATTATTGGTCTCAGGTGTGTTCACTACGTCATTGAATGCTATAGTAAGTCTCAAGCTACTGCTTAGCCATGTGACGCAGTCAAACAGTTTCAAAATTATGAAATATGTTCGAGCTCATTTGCTTGTAACAGCAGCACCTGGTCACCACGGGAAGCGTTCTACCAAGCTGGGGCTATACAACAACGAGCCCGTAAACAGCACGTTGTCTTCTTCTCAAGTATGAAACCAGAGGCAGCAGATCCCAACAATGCACCTCGCTAACAGCAGGGCCTTCGCCCTTGCGCGGGGATCGTATCTCTGAGATTCCGCTGAACACGCTCATCATGTTTTTCCAACCGGCTCGAGTCTTATTCCACTTCCACGACCGCCACAATTTCTTCGCCCCTGTTGACCTCTTCACTATAATCCCATACAAGTTGACTGGGTATTAGCTAGCTTATCTCTTACAGTAAAAGGACCCCCCGTGCCCCTCACACTTCAATCCCCGTTTGCATGTACAAGCTTCGCAGCGCGTACTACTGCGTGAATATTACAGGTTCCATTTCCGGTACTGTGAGCAGAGACTACACATACGGATCAAAAGCTTGTGATTGGTGCTCATAAAAGTGGACAGGGTGAGCAAACTGCGGCGTAAGCTCTCTTCCGTATATGTCTGACCAGCGGAAAAAGATGCCACATTTGTTCTGTTTTGAAATGGGACGGTGTGTGCCGGGGGAGCACTATTGAGGTTAGTTTCTTCGGTGGGTTATTGCGTGTGAGGGGAAGGGTTTGGGTGTTTTACTTTTGGAAGATATATCCAATCGTGTGAGTGATCGGTGGTGGCATAGAAGAAGGCCGAGCTCGCTCAGCGTCTGCAGAGCGCGATATATTTGACTGGTGCAGAGAAAACAGTGATCGAAAGGACCACTTAGACCCTGGAAATCCTGACAACACGCGTCGTCGATGTAGTTAGCGGAGAGAAGGGTCTCACGAGCCGAGGTAAGATGACAACATCTTTTTAGGAGTAACGTCAACATCGCTAGAAGCGAAAGGGATGACAGTACAGTACAGTACTTGGAGGATAGCACCCAATGGCAGGCAGTGTACCGAGTGAATAATTGAGAAATTAAAGTCTCGAGTGGGGGCAACATGACACAGGAGACGCAACTCCAGTTTTTAGTGTTCCTTACAAATGATAAATGATACCACTGTATTGCACACAAAAGAGCCTCCTGAGGCACGGAACGGAACGGGAAATCTTTACAAGTTCTAATGCACGAAAGTGTGCGGAAAGCATTCATGGTGCACAGCGAACCGTATTCTCCCTGCTTCCTTTCATGGCTCCCTTTTATGACAAATGTAATAAATGTAACAGATTAGGGTTCTTCTCATCCCAGAACTCCATGCTTTTCTGTAATTCACCCCGCTGGAAGTGTCAGACGACGAGGTAAACTACCCTATCATTCGCCGCTTCTGTAATTCGGAATAGTCCCCTACATCTTTCAATAGAGAAGGACGCAAACATTTCCCACTTCCGTAACACAACTATGCGGCGCCCTGGCATTGAACCGGCCCTGTACGGAATGTTATTTAGTGTTACCTATCAGTGACAACTTATCCCGCACAACGCACTAGCCGCGTGGATACAACCGAACACAACTTCCGGACATTAAAATAACCCAGACATTCCCCCTGTGTAGCTGTCTGCAATCGCAGAATTTTATATGTAGTAGCTTCTGGGACATGCGTGAGAGAAGAGCTCCTTGGTTGCGATCGCGCAGAAACGCAAAGATGCAAGCGTCTGTAAGTCCACAGAATCATGACCATGGGGCTTTGAGCTGCGAAAGAGGCCAAAGATGAGAAATCCGTTTCTTGCAGGGAAAGCGGGGGTTGGTTGAGTACGATGAAAAAAGATTGAAGCCCTAGGAACCTATGCGGTACAGCGATGTCAAGGGAGGGTTCACTATAGGCGCTAGAGTTTAGCAGACCCTTCCTTGGGGAAAGTGTGGGTGGTTTTATTTTGAGACACATCGTGACTGTTATCCGGCGTCGTAGTCAACCCTGTGATAAGGAAAAATCGCCAGGGGAAGAGATCTACAGAACCAACTACCCCTAGGAGCTTTTGCAAGCGAAAAGTGCTATCATGTTATAGTTGAGGCAACAGAGAGAGTTGGGTAAGGACGAATTTTCAGGGGGCTACAAATGAGTATAGAAATGTTAGGATTTATCATCTATGCTCTGTGACCAGCGTAAAGGATACGTCTCTTGGGCCTGAAGCTGACTCTCAACTTCCTACCTATTTGGGACTGGACTCGGAGTTGTCTTCCAACTTGCTTGACCTCTCCAAGAGGAAACAATTTCTCCAGCTATATATAGACTTTTCGGTGAGCCTTAAAGTCTCAAACAAGCGTACTAATTACCATAGGATGCACAAAAACAAATCATGTGGCTGATAAAGACTAGCCAGAAGATAATTTCACAGTAAATATCTTTTTCTACGCCTCAAAAACCATATCTTCGAGGTCAGAACCAAAGAAACTCCTGCAAAATGTCAATATCTCCAATACCATTCCTACAAGGCCCCCCGAGCGGCTCTGAATGATATATAGTATCATCAGACATTTTGAGACTTCCCAACCCTTCATCGCGACCCTAAGCCTCGGATTCAAAACCATCCAGAGAGTCCTAGAGTACGATTATGCCCTCAGTCTCCCCTCCTCCGCCTCTTCTGAGAAGTACCGACGAAACAACTCCCGAAACAACTCCCGGTACATCCTTCCGACGTACTAATCGTAATCATCTGACCCATTATTCATCAAAGCTAGACCGATGATGGGCTGCGGGGCCCAATTTGATATTTTGATGGTAAGGGACCGGCGGAGATGGTTCTTGTTGGTGGAGACTGAGGCGGTGCGCGGGTGAGCTGATGTGGTTGCTAATGATAGGGATAATGCTTCAGCGACGGTTCTATGGTACTGTAAATAGGAGCATATCTTCGCCAATTTTGACGACCTTGGCGAAAAACGTTCGAGGCGATACTGCAGCCTTGAATTTGCATGAATACTATAGGAGCCTAAAGAATATGTTTGATAAAAGATCAGAACTATATTTTGGAGGGCGAAGCAGGTCAGGAGTCGAAAGGTTTCACTTTGAAAAAGGAGGACCAAATCCTCAAACATAAAACGGAAAACGGGCTGCTCAGTGAATTAGAATTCATTAGGGGAAGGGTGTCTTAGAATTTCGTTTTTTAAATGGAAAATAGATGCGAAGAGTTGTTCTGAGAAAACAGATATCTGGGATGAAGAAGACTACAGTTTGTGGAGAGGACCTCTTTCCTTTAGAAAGGACCATTTTTCGAACAATACCCTCCTTTTGATCACTAGACTTCATCGCTTTCCGTATAACAGCTCAGCGCCTTGAAGTGTCTTCGGAATCATATCACCCTCACGTTATCCATTAGGATTCGTCACCACAACAACGGAGGAGCAGAAAAACATTAAAAGCTCTAAGGAACGAAGTCTAAGGAGAGTATTCAAAGATCAACTGCGCATCCGAGGGGCGGGTGGCAACCTGGCGAGCCGGAATCGATTGGCTGAGAAAATAATTCGTTCCATAAAACTGAAAAGGGGCTTGTTTACTGCGCGACCGCGAAGGGCTGAACAAGGCGGGACCTTTAAAGGAGCTTTGTTTGGATGTCCATTTTTCACTGATTTGCATCTTATGCAATATAATTGCTTGTATCTAGCCAGCAATGTTTCATCTTCATCTTTGTGGGCACGCATCCACATGCAGCTTCCCAAAAACTTCGGGTTCTCACCACCAAAAGCTCAACTGTCTTTTTCATCATCGTCCTCAGGTGTGGACAGAACCCAGAAAAATGTTTTTGAGTCAACTCTTCGGCGCCATTTCCATTCTCAGAGATACTAACTTTCGAATTGTCTCTCGGTCAAGAAGGGCTTTGCAAAATTGCTATTCTTCCCGTTATGAAGGAATTTTTCCACACATGACATCCCTCCAGTTTCTATTCAATATCGCTAAAATTTATCCGCGGACCATCCCGGGAAATAAGTCGAATATATATTCCAAGAATAAGACATGAAAAACTTCCGCCTCCTGTGAAACGCTGTAAATGAGTTCAAACTGCATCAGGCGGATGCAGTTTTTGTTTTCATAGGGGAGACTTCCAACCCATTTGGGGCATTTTACATCAACAAATGAAGAAATGACAGGGGAGAAGTGTAAGGTGACTGGTTACTCAGATCATACTTACATTTGGTCGTACCTGTCAATATTTGTCTCCCCTGCCTCTGTTGTGAACATATTACCGTTTTGTCACCAAAAACGTATTTAGCATATCAGAAACGAAAGAGTTTTTGGTTAAAACTGCCCTTTTGGAAATCAGGCGGGATCCTGAAGTTCCCTATAATTCTTCTACTTCAAATTTAGTCAACTCCAGCAAAGGTATTCTTTACTCATCTATCATGGTTACATGAAAGAGCACAAAATGGCAGTAGATAGTCACTGTTAATTGCATTTCAAAAAGCAGTCAATGATCACCGTAAGCAGTGTATCAGTACATCTTTCTCTTGGATAGTTCAAGAAAGTTGGCAGACAGCTTCAAGCCAAGTCCCGAGTAGTAGGAAGTTGAGAGTCAAGTTCAGATCCAAGAACCATTTTTCTTAGGCTGGTCACAGAGCATCAGTGGTCGACCCTGCCTCTTCTATACTTTCTTGTAGCCCTTTCAACTGTCGTTCTTAAACACCCCTTTGTGCTCTCTCAACTATACCACGGTAGCACTTTTTTCGCTTGCAACGCCTCCTTCTTTGGGTAGTTGGTTGTGAGTATCTCTCCTCCTGACGATTTACTTACCCCTATCAGATTGCACATGATCTGTGCATGTTGACCAAAAGAGAAAGGTTTCGGGTTTTTCTCTTGGAGGATATATTCGATCTGTCGTCGACCACAATCGAAGACCTAACACATGAAGAAACACTTTGTGCGAACAAAAGCTACAGGCAGAATCAAGGCTTCAGCCAATAACTCAGACACGTGTTGATGTTCCAGGTGTAAGGAGGCAGGGATACTTAAGTACGGTACCATGCTTGAGAGAAATTTGAGGGCGATGAGGGCATAAGACAGTGTCTTTTCAAGAAAAGACAAGACTAGTACGATAAAGCGGAAGTTGTGGGGTGTTGGCGAAGAATTGCCATGGGTGGAAAAAGCGTCTGACGAATAGTGGCGTCGGGAATAATAGGAAGAAGAGATACTCCAGACCGAGAGAAAAATAAGGGCAGGTGTTTGGGTGCTGGACGGAGGGGCTAGATGGAAATGAGGGCAGAAGCAGAAAGTGGAGTACGAGGTCAATCGAGCAGAGGGCACCAACGGCTGTGGGGAAGTTTTGGGTGTTTTTACTGTTGGAAGATATATTCGATCTTTCGATACGGCTTGGGGTAAAGTAAGAGGTATTGCTTATTTCGGTCATGATAAGCGATACCACGGTCCGCGTAAGTGCACTAGTTACGAAAAGGAAGAACAAAATGCCTATCATCGCAGCTCCGATGTTCTCGTCAGCACCGAGAACTGTATCGAAGCCTTTCAATTGAAACCCCCTCTAGATGTAGTATTTGCCCTCTTCTATATGCCAGGGCCATCTCCAGTATGCGAAAAACCAACATGGCTCAACATAATGCTCACACTCACTAATTCGTGGGCAGGGAGCCCTGTAAACTCATGCTGACGTCTTCCTCGAAATCTTGCATGTTGTATTGCGGAGATCAGCGTCTCCACAACGGCCGTTATCATTCCAGGAAGTTCTTTCCACTCACAATAAGGAATCGTC
This sequence comes from Kappaphycus alvarezii, assembly GCA_002205965.3. NCBI lineage: Eukaryota > Rhodophyta > Florideophyceae > Gigartinales > Solieriaceae > Kappaphycus > Kappaphycus alvarezii. The sequence continues at coordinate 252,248 of NADL03000610.1, read as the reverse complement.
ACCGTCGTCCCCTCCCGGAATAAGTGCAAACTCCCTTGCTGCCCTGGACGCAATCTGAGACCCGACAATGTCCCCTCCAATCGAGTCGAATCTCCAATGCACTCCGTTGAAAACTCGCGAGTCCTGGTTCTGCTGAATACAGTCCTCAAGCGTAAGCGTCTGTGTGACCACTCTACGGGGCTCGTTTGTGAATCCGTCAATGGTCACCCCGTTGAACTCGTCCGAGGTAAAGTTCAAACTCACCGCCTGCGGAGCCATTCCCAACACATCTGCCAAAGTCTGGAAGGCAGCAGTTCCAAACGTGGAGTGGCCCGACGGGTAGGCCGGGAAGTCTGGATTCAACCCCACGCACTTTGGAACTGTGTCCGGGTTGATGTTACTGAAAGGAACCCCGAACGGACTCCAGTCTGTATCCGGCTCCACTGTATCCCTCCGAATCCCGAGCGTTGGCCTCCACAGATCGTATTCAAACTTCCAAAACCACGCCGCGATCCCAGCGTCCGCCATGGCCCCATTTACAGCGGTCAGTGCCCTCAACTGGTTTTCGAAGGAGAGTTTGTAAAGTTCCGGAACCGCGAGCACCACTTGCAAGTAAAGTCTCGGGGGTACGCCGATTTCTGGCATGCCATCATACCCCCAGAAAGTGCCCAGCTCGTTGAGGAGCAAATCATCTGAAAATGTCATGTTGTTACATTGGCCCGTCTCCCTGACCTCCGTCAAGTTGCTCCGATACTCCTGGGATCCAAGGGGAGGAGGAGGAGCCAGGAAGGCATCCCTGGTAACGTTGCGGATTACAAACGGCGTCACTGCCCCCCAGAAGCGCCCAAAGTTTGGCTGCGTGCCTGTCTCATTGGTGACAATGTTGAAGTTCGGATCGGGCTGATGGAATGGAGCCTCGAAAGTGAATATGTCATCCAGCTGATCGCGGTTGGATCCGTCAGAACTACGCGAGCTGACCCAAGCATCCGCCACTTGTTGACCAAAGTACCGAGGCTCGGCTTGAACACCTCTTGTTCCGCCTCGTTGGACCATGCTAATGGCCTCATCGGAGCGAGGATAGAGTCTCCTAGCGGCGTAGTAGGCGGCTGATAGCGATGCTAATCGACACTGGCGCTGAACTAGTGCGTTGGAATTGCTGGGGTTGCGAAAAGTCATCCGTAGTTCACGAACCACTTGTTCAGCAACCTGACGAAGCCTCTCTTGGGTTCTGCCCTTGATCTTCGGATCGAAGCGGTTGGTGCATAGGGCGTAGGCATCGTGAGCAGAGAAGAAAATGATAGCCATGGCACGGGAGGTGCGAGTAGGCCCACCGTGCTCCGGAGACGGATCTCGGCTTCCAGCGGGGGGAGTGTAGTCGAGTTGTATGATATTTGCGGTGAGGTGGCCAACACCTTCGATGGATATGGGCCTTTGGCAGGTGCCTAGAGGGTTTCCGACCGTGCAGACGAAACCGGCGTTGCAGTCAGAGATGGAGAAACATTGCTGACCTACGGTACCCCTGCCGATTTTGGGGCGCAGAACAGGGCTGAGGGGAGACCGTGCACTTGAACATGGGATGCCTGATGCCGTTGGGAAGGCTAGGAGAAGAGAGATGATAAGCTCGATGAAGAATAAAACGTGATTCATCTCAGGTAGCGTAGTGGTGGACCCAGTAGATTGACAAGAGGGAAGCAATACGAAAACGGCTTCAACTTTGCTTCTCTGTTTGTTTCGAGAAAGTGCGAAGATGAACGAATGCGAATTTTCGGGTTGGGATGATCGAATAAGTAGACGGAAGACGAATGCTGACGGAAGCCTCCTTTAATAGACGACGTGTATCGTGTGTTGTGCTGAGCGGCACGTTTCAAACAGCATGCGGTATGCAGTCCCGTAGCGATGAAAGGATGTAAACTAACTGGGGGTGATGGAGAGAGATTGCGGTGGAGGAATGTTGATTTACCTAATGCATTGGTGGACTGTTTACAGGCGCCGTGAGCTGCGGCTGGCGACTGGTAGAGCGGGTATCTGTGCAAGGAAGCTCCTGAAGGTATCAGACGCGGGTATAGAAGGGCAGCGCACTTGGTTGATTAAGAAGAAATGAGCACCGTGGTTTCCACAGCATTGGTTGAGAGTTGAGCAGTGTGCAGTAGAACCTGGCCGGATGGTACGGATAGTTGTTTAAGTGGTGGAAGTCGGTGGAGAAGATGACTGTACTGGTTTTGTTGCGTGATTCCTGAAAAGTACTATAACTTAATTCAGTACCTAAGCTCTTTGCACTTCGCCGAAAAATCCAGGCAGATCTGCTGGGAGAAAGACTGGGAAAGGGAAAGGGAGGGTTCATTTACAGTAATGGAGATGTTGACTAGAACCCGCAAGCTGGCTGTCAAGGCAATGTAAAATTCATCGCTGTAAGAGAAAGATGCGGCGTGCGCAAGAGGAATATGCAGCCCTAGTTAGCGACACTTCATGGCATACATTACGTGCGGCAAAGCAATCCTGCGCCGCAAACATTGGTGCCCCACGTGCAACAACGGAAACCCTTTGTTCTTACACTGTTTAAACTGTGAGGCCAGTTGTGTCCCGAATGATTTGGGATGGTGAGTACAGTACACGTGCGACATGAGAAGGCAGATATTATTGGTCTCAGGTGTGTTCACTACGTCATTGAATGCTATAGTAAGTCTCAAGCTACTGCTTAGCCATGTGACGCAGTCAAACAGTTTCAAAATTATGAAATATGTTCGAGCTCATTTGCTTGTAACAGCAGCACCTGGTCACCACGGGAAGCGTTCTACCAAGCTGGGGCTATACAACAACGAGCCCGTAAACAGCACGTTGTCTTCTTCTCAAGTATGAAACCAGAGGCAGCAGATCCCAACAATGCACCTCGCTAACAGCAGGGCCTTCGCCCTTGCGCGGGGATCGTATCTCTGAGATTCCGCTGAACACGCTCATCATGTTTTTCCAACCGGCTCGAGTCTTATTCCACTTCCACGACCGCCACAATTTCTTCGCCCCTGTTGACCTCTTCACTATAATCCCATACAAGTTGACTGGGTATTAGCTAGCTTATCTCTTACAGTAAAAGGACCCCCCGTGCCCCTCACACTTCAATCCCCGTTTGCATGTACAAGCTTCGCAGCGCGTACTACTGCGTGAATATTACAGGTTCCATTTCCGGTACTGTGAGCAGAGACTACACATACGGATCAAAAGCTTGTGATTGGTGCTCATAAAAGTGGACAGGGTGAGCAAACTGCGGCGTAACTCTCTTCCGTATATGTCTGACCAGCGGAAAAAGATGCCACATTTGTTCTGTTTTGAAATGGGACGGTGTGTGCCGGGGGAGCACTATTGAGGTTAGTTTCTTCGGTGGGTTATTGCGTGTGAGGGGAAGGGTTTGGGTGTTTTACTTTTGGAAGATATATCCAATCGTGTGAGTGATCGGTGGTGGCATAGAAGAAGGCCGAGCTCGCTCAGCGTCTGCAGAGCGCGATATATTTGACTGGTGCAGAGAAAACAGTGATCGAAAGGACCATTTAGACCCTGGAAATCCTGACAACACGCGTCGTCGATGTAGTTAGCGGAGAGAAGGGTCTCACGAGCCGAGGTAAGATGACAACATCTTTTTAGGAGTAACGTCAACATCGCTAGAAGCGAAAGGGATGACAGTACAGTACAGTACTTGGAGGATAGCACCCAATGGCAGGCAGTGTACCGAGTGAATAATTGAGAAATTAAAGTCTCGAGTGGGGGCAACATGACACAGGAGACGCAACTCCAGTTTTTAGTGTTCCTTACAAATGATAAATGATACCACTGTATTGCACACAAAAGAGCCTCCTGAGGCACGGAACGGAACGGGAAATCTTTACAAGTTCTAATGCACGAAAGTGTGCGGAAAGCATTCATGGTGCACAGCGAACCGTATTCTCCCTGCTTCCTTTCATGGCTCCCTTTTATGACAAATGTAATAAATGTAACAGATTAGGGTTCTTCTCATCCCAGAACTCCATGCTTTTCTGTAATTCACCCCGCTGGAAGTGTCAGACGACGAGGTAAACTACCCTATCATTCGCCGCTTCTGTAATTCGGAATAGTCCCCTACATCTTTCAATAGAGAAGGACGCAAACATTTCCCACTTCCGTAACACAACTATGCGGCGCCCTGGCATTGAACCGGCCCTGTACGGAATGTTATTTAGTGTTACCTATCAGTGACAACTTATCCCGCACAACGCACTAGCCGCGTGGATACAACCGAACACAACTTCCGGACATTAAAATAACCCAGACATTCCCCCTGTGTAGCTGTCTGCAATCGCAGAATTTTATATGTAGTAGCTTCTGGGACATGCGTGAGAGAAGAGCTCCTTGGTTGCGATCGCGCAGAAACGCAAAGATGCAAGCGTCTGTAAGTCCACAGAATCATGACCATGGGGCTTTGAGCTGCGAAAGAGGCCAAAGATGAGAAATCCGTTTCTTGCAGGGAAAGCGGGGGTTGGTTGAGTACGATGAAAAAAGATTGAAGCCCTAGGAACCTATGCGGTACAGCGATGTCAAGGGAGGGTTCACTATAGGCGCTAGAGTTTAGCAGACCCTTCCTTGGGGAAAGTGTGGGTGGTTTTATTTTGAGACACATCGTGACTGTTATCCGGCGTCGTAGTCAACCCTGTGATAAGGAAAAATCGCCAGGGGAAGAGATCTACAGAACCAACTACCCCTAGGAGCTTTTGCAAGCGAAAAGTGCTATCATGTTATAGTTGAGGCAACAGAGAGAGTTGGGTAAGGACGAATTTTCAGGGGGCTACAAATGAGTATAGAAATGTTAGGATTTATCATCTATGCTCTGTGACCAGCGTAAAGGATACGTCTCTTGGGCCTGAAGCTGACTCTCAACTTCCTACCTATTTGGGACTGGACTCGGAGTTGTCTTCCAACTTGCTTGACCTCTCCAAGAGGAAACAATTTCTCCAGCTATATATAGACTTTTCGGTGAGCCTTAAAGTCTCAAACAAGCGTACTAATTACCATAGGATGCACAAAAACAAATCATGTGGCTGATAAAGACTAGCCAGAAGATAATTTCACAGTAAATATCTTTTTCTACGCCTCAAAAACCATATCTTCGAGGTCAGAACCAAAGAAACTCCTGCAAAATGTCAATATCTCCAATACCATTCCTACAAGGCCCCCGAGCGGCTCTGAATGATATATAGTATCATCAGACATTTTGAGACTTCCCAACCCTTCATCGCGACCCTAAGCCTCGGATTCAAAACCATCCAGAGAGTCCTAGAGTACGATTATGCCCTCAGTCTCCCCTCCTCCGCCTCTTCTGAGAAGTACCGACGAAACAACTCCCGAAACAACTCCCGGTACATCCTTCCGACGTACTAATCGTAATCATCTGACCCATTATTCATCAAAGCTAGACCGATGATGGGCTGCGGGGCCCAATTTGATATTTTGATGGTAAGGGACCGGCGGAGATGGTTCTTGTTGGTGGAGACTGAGGCGGTGCGCGGGTGAGCTGATGTGGTTGCTAATGATAGGGATAATGCTTCAGCGACGGTTCTATGGTACTGTAAATAGGAGCATATCTTCGCCAATTTTGACGACCTTGGCGAAAAACGTTCGAGGCGATACTGCAGCCTTGAATTTGCATGAATACTATAGGAGCCTAAAGAATATGTTTGATAAAAGATCAGAACTATATTTTGGAGGGCGAAGCAGGTCAGGAGTCGAAAGGTTTCACTTTGAAAAAGGAGGACCAAATCCTCAAACATAAAACGGAAAACGGGCTGCTCAGTGAATTAGAATTCATTAGGGGAAGGGTGTCTTAGAATTTCGTTTTTTAAATGGAAAATAGATGCGAAGAGTTGTTCTGAGAAAACAGATATCTGGGATGAAGAAGACTACAGTTTGTGGAGAGGACCTCTTTCCTTTAGAAAGGACCATTTTTCGAACAATACCCTCCTTTTGATCACTAGACTTCATCGCTTTCCGTATAACAGCTCAGCGCCTTGAAGTGTCTTCGGAATCATATCACCCTCACGTTATCCATTAGGATTCGTCACCACAACAACGGAGGAGCAGAAAAACATTAAAAGCTCTAAGGAACGAAGTCTAAGGAGAGTATTCAAAGATCAACTGCGCATCCGAGGGGCGGGTGGCAACCTGGCGAGCCGGAATCGATTGGCTGAGAAAATAATTCGTTCCATAAAACTGAAAAGGGGCTGTTTTACTGCGCGACCGCGAAGGGCTGAACAAGGCGGGACCTTTAAAGGAGCTTTGTTTGGATGTCCATTTTTCACTGATTTGTGCATCTTATGCCAATATAATTGCTTGTATCTAGCCAGCAATGTTTCATCTTCATTCTTTGTGGGCACGCATCCACAATGCAGCTTCCCAAAAACTTCGGGTTCTCACCACCAAAAGCTCAACTGTCTTTTTCATCATCGTCCTCAGGTGTGGACAGAACCCAGAAAAATGTTTTTGAAGTCAACTCTTCGGCGCCATTTCCTATTCTCAGAGATACTATACTTTCGAATTTGTCTCTCGGTCAAGAAGGGCTTTGCAAAATTGCTATTCTTCCCGTGTAATGAAGGAATTTTCCACACATGACATCCCTCCAGTTTCTATTCAATATCGCTAAAATTTATCCGCGGACCATCCCGGGAAATAAGTCGAATATATATTCCAAGAATAAGACATGAAAAACTTCCGCCTCCTGTGAAACGCTGTAAATGAGTTCAAACTGCATCAGGCGGATGCAGTTTTTGTTTTCATAGGGGAGACTTCCAACCCATTTGGGGCATTTTACATCAACAAATGAAGAAATGACAGGGGAGAAGTGTAAGGTGACTGGTTACTCAGATCATACTTACATTTGGTCGTACCTGTCAATATTTGTCTCCCGCTGCCTCTGTTGTGAACATATTACCGTTTTGTCACCAAAAACGTATTTAGCATATCAGAAACGAAAGAGTTTTTGGTTAAAACTGCCCTTTTGGAAATCAGGCGGGATCCTGAAGTTCCCTATAATTCTTCTACTTCAAATTTAGTCAACTCCAGCAAAGGTATTCTTTACTCATCTATCATGGTTACATGAAAGAGCACAAAATGGCAGTAGATAGTCACTGTTAATTGCATTTCAAAAAGCAGTCAATGATCACCGTAAGCAGTGTATCAGTACATCTTTCTCTTGGATAGTTCAAGAAAGTTGGCAGACAGCTTCAAGCCAAGTCCCGAGTAGTAGGAAGTTGAGAGTCAAGTTCAGATCCAAGAACCATTTTTCTTAGGCTGGTCACAGAGCATCAGTGGTCGACCCTGCCTCTTCTATACTTTCTTGTAGCCCTTTCAACTGTCGTTCTTAAACACCCCTTTGTGCTCTCTCAACTATACCACGGTAGCACTTTTTTCGCTTGCAACGCCTCCTTCTTTGGGTAGTTGGTTGTGAGTATCTCTCCTCCTGACGATTTACTTACCCCTATCAGATTGCACATGATCTGTGCATGTTGACCAAAAGAGAAAGGTTTCGGGTTTTTTCTCTTGGAGGATATATTCGATCTGTCGTCGACCACAATCGAAGACCTAACACATGAAGAAACACTTTGTGCGAACAAAAGCTACAGGCAGAATCAAGGCTTCAGCCAATAACTCAGACACGTGTTGATGTTCCAGGTGTAAGGAGGCAGGGATACTTAAGTACGGTACCATGCTTGAGAGAAATTTGAGGGCGATGAGGGCATAAGACAGTGTCTTTTCAAGAAAAGACAAGACTAGTACGATAAAGCGGAAGTTGTGGGGTGTTGGCGAAGAATTGCCATGGGTGGAAAAAGCGTCTGACGAATAGTGGCGTCGGGAATAATAGGAAGAAGAGATACTCCAGACCGAGAGAAAAATAAGGGCAGGTGTTTGGGTGCTGGACGGAGGGGCTAGATGGAAATGAGGGCAGAAGCAGAAAGTGGAGTACGAGGTCAATCGAGCAGAGGGCACCAACGGCTGTGGGGAAGTTTTGGGTGTTTTTACTGTTGGAAGATATATTCGATCTTTCGATACGGCTTGGGGTAAAGTAAGAGGTATTGCTTATTTCGGTCATGATAAGCGATACCACGGTCCGCGTAAGTGCACTAGTTACGAAAAGGAAGAACAAAATGCCTATCATCGCAGCTCCGATGTTCTCGTCAGCACCGAGAACTGTATCGAAGCCTTTCAATTGAAACCCCCTCTAGATGTAGTATTTGCCCTCTTCTATATGCCAGGGCCATCTCCAGTATGCGAAAAACCAACATGGCTCAACATAATGCTCACACTCACTAATTCGTGGGCAGGGAGCCCTGTAAACTCATGCTGACGTCTTCCTCGAAATCTTGCATGTTGTATTGCGGAGATCAGCGTCTCCACAACGGCCGTTATCATTCCAGGAAGTTCTTTCCACTCACAATAAGGAATCGTCACCGTCGTCCCCTCCCGGAATAAGTGCAAACTCCCTTGCTGCCCTGGACGCAATCTGAGACCCGACAATGTCCCCTCCAATCGAGTCGAATCTCCAATGCACTCCGTTGAAAACTCGCTAGTCCTGGAACTCTGGAAAATGCAGTAGAGAAAGGTGTACCGCGAGAAAAAGTGCCCTTTGGACGGCAAGAACCCTGACTTGCAGAACAATCTTGAACTTAAAGTACCAGCTTCTCCTTGGCGCATTTTCGCAAACGCGTAAGTACTTTATTGTACTTTGAAGCAAAAAACGCCATTTCTGAGTAAGAAATCATTATTGAAGCTTTTCTTTTTCAAAAAAGTTCCCAAGGGATGAATCGTTGTTATGCGTCCGCGAATCGGAACGTTTCTATTCGTCGTCATAAACTGACTTTTTATTTACTGTAGTACCTCCCCTTGTCCAAAATTGCTCGTAGTTCTGGTCCTTCCTCTCCCTCCCTCACTCTAAGAACCTTTCTTGGGTGAATATAACTCCTTTTTTATCCTTTCTCATCCTTTCTGCAATCCACTCCAAATTCACTGCTACTTTATCTAGATATTTTAATACTGAATATACCCCTCTACAGAGATCCCGAATCAAGTTTTTTCCTGTTCGCTCAGCTCCTTCTCGAAATTCATTTTCCTAAGAAAAGGGGCGCAAATGAAGCACTGCACATTCCCTTTCAGATGTTTTACCTATTTCAAATATATACAATGCGCCCGTGGGATTATTCAAACCCCTTAATTCCAAGTTTCAAACCTACTCGATCATTCTATTCACTATTACTCTTTCCCTACACATTCGAAACACACCCAATTTCCTGCAACTCCCTGAAATACACCCAAATGGACATTCTATGGCACTCCAGATTCATTTCCAGAAATCGCCACCCTCGATCCCTAAACTCCATTCCCCTACTCCCTTTCGGCCCTACTGACCAAGATGATTATCTCCTCCGGTAAACGAAGAAGAAGGTGATCGATTTCGTCCGTCGCTTGTTCATCGAGGATCAGGCGGAGGAGGTAGGTGAGGGACAGGAGGGGGAAGTCGAGGAGGGAGTTGGGGAGATTTTTGAGCAGTGGGCAGCTCCGGAAAAGGTTTACGAGAATGAGAATGAAAAGAAGAACGGAGAGGATGAAGAGGAGAATGTAGTGGAGGATGAAATGGAGGGAGACATGGAAAGTGCCGGAATGGTGATGCGAGGGCTGGACAATATGGACCAGTTGGTCTCGACGCTGGAACCGGATGGGGGCGTCTTTAGTGGTTTGGATATTTCCCAGGAGGAAATAGAGAATTATGAGCAGTTCGCGAGTATTTTTAGGTACGGCTTGGGTAGCATGGATATTTTGGAGGAGTAGTTTGGGTCTGATCTAGACGATTGTAAATGAGACGGCTAGATCGATTGTTAGTTTCTTAAGTATCATTTGTTTAGGGTATATCATGTATACAGAGTGTCTTTATGCATTTTCTGGTAATTTTGTAGTTTTTTTCGGACTCTAGGGGTAACCAAAAGTCAATATAAGCTGAGAAACCAGTTTCCCTTGTAGAGGTCAAGCAAGTTGGCAGACAATTTCAAGTTAAGTCACGAGTAGTAAAAACTTGAAAGTCAATTTGAGACCCGAGAATCAATTTTCTCTTGCTGATCACAAAGCATCAGTGTTAGACCCTGACCCTTCTATAATTGCTTCTAGCCCTCCCATTTTTCGCCCTTACCCACCCACTTTTGTTACCTAAACTATACCATGGTAGCACTGTTGTCGCTTGCAACATCTACCTCTTGGATATGTGGTTCTGAGTATCTCTTTCCCCGACGACATAACCATATCATATGAATCCTCCCGCTGGCCTCCGCCACCGACCTCGTCTTAAATATCAATAGAGACTACTTGTTTACGAACTCTTATGACTAGCATATTCTTCTAGTGGTGGAGAAGTACACTTAAAGTATTGTCCAACCGTACTCGGATTCATGCAGTTGCGCATAATGGTGAGCAGCAGCGCGGCCGTGCGAATCAAAGCAACCGCTATAATTCTGTGCGCATCTTCCGTTTGTAGTAGACGGTTGACCAGTAGAGCTTTACCTCTTTAAATTAACACTCAACTGTAACCCTCCCTGTCGACATGCCCCTGTTAAAATATTTCTGTGCGTTGCTTCGGGATGATCCCTGGAAGAAAGTCTCCGGAAAAAGCCCCTTGTTAAACCCAGCGTCCCGTATAAAGCATGCTGAAATCCGTTGATAACCTTAATAGATGGTAAGGATTCTTCTCATCGACTTCGAACATAAAAACATCTAGTCATGTTGGCGTCCTTCCAGTGGCCCAGATGCATGAGGAAGCAATCCATCCGGTTCTGTAACAGCTTACTATTTAATCACATGCTTTCTATTATGCCACTGTAGGCCACATGCTGTACCGCGATACGAGATGGACGAACGTTAGCAATTACAGTTCCATGAACAAACTCGAAAACATTCTCCAGGCCGAACATTGTTCATTAGCTGCTGCAGCACATGTTTGCGCTTGCGCGCTTAAGAAATTAAAGGACATATTTGTACCAATTAGATGCCCTCTTCCTTCCGTAAAACACTCTCAAGCCTCCCAAAATATCCCCGAAAGGTTCGACGCATGGCGAATGAGGATAAACTCCACATATTTCCCCAAGCTGATGAAGTAAGTCGCCTCAGAGCTACACAAGTGGGAATTAGGGGGAATGACTCATACCAATTTCCAATAGTGAGGCTTGTCCCATGCAATGAAACTTGCCATTCTACTTACATCAGATTTCTTGAATCGAAAAAAACAGACAGGAAGCGATAGTAAGTCTATTAAAGTTGAAGTTGACGCAGAATGCATATATACGATTCGAGCGCTGACGGTATTGTCTGTGTTCATTGCGCTTGGCAAATAATCGACTGGCTATACCCACAATAACCACAGAACTAAAAAGCAAAGAACCGGAGTGCTCGCACGAAAACGCGCGATGAGGTTCAGGGCTGTCCCCAGCTTCCTACTGCGAGCTGCAGTAAAGTGGACCTTGTGGAAGTGTTGACTTCCACGACCCATTTTGACTTTGAGTAAGAGGATCAATGCTAGTACTCCTCCGTTACTCACATCCTGAAAAGCGTTAGTTTCACTGTTCTATTTTACTTGATCATTTCACTTAAAAATTTAGTGAAAACCTAGTCACACCAATTGCAGAGATTTGCTTGCGAAAACTCTCTATTTTGGGGAAATTTGGGTTGTACTTCCAGGAAGACTCCAGAACGGGGAGGATTTGGCTGGTTTTACTCTTGGTAGATGCATTCGATCTGTACTTAAAAGAGCTGTGAACCGGGGAAGATTTGGAGGTGGGCTATGCGTACGATTAAATATGCTGAATGCGAGAGGTACCTACCCTACACACGCGCGAGAATTTTCCTGAAACATGGTCATGCAGAACCAAATCTTGTGGCATGAAAACAAATTCAGAAACAAATTCACAAGCGCTCGCATGAGGGTCTACGGACCAAACCAAAATTGGGGAAAGGTTTGGGTGTTTTACCCTTGGAACAGTAAAAATAAAACGAGAGGGACTAAAATATTCCTCTCCGTCCGCCACCCTTCCCTCCCTTTCCCCTCCCAAGCCGCGCTCCGCGCGCGCGCACATTTGTGGTATCCGCCGTTTCTTACTGACATATCTCCTTCCTAACGATTTCTTTGGGCATGCATCACCCTTATTAACACCATCTCCACCGGGGGTAGGGAAATTATCTATTACTCTGTCGATCCACTCCTCGTCGGACCTTACTCCCTCGCGAGGGATTCCTCATCCGGATCGCCCCCTTCCCACACCTTTGCCACGTTGCCCTACCTCCACCTCAAAGCGAGATCGTTTCGTCAAGGCGTGATCTCCCAGGGGAAATGTGGGGTGATTTAACATTTTGAAAGATATGGTCGGTTGCGGCCCGCAATATCGTACAGGGTGCCCAGTAAAACCTCTGATATTACCTTAAAAAGCCGGCTCCAGGCCCCCCAGCCGACAGGCTGCGTTGGACATTACGGCCGCGGCGGCGTGCCTCTGAGTAAGAACCGTAGGGAACTTGCCATATGCCTCCATCGCTCTAACGGCCACGTTCCGCGCGACGTCGGCTAGCACCCTGTAGGCGTCCAGGTGCCACCCCCGAGAGTAGATATAGGGATAGGCACGAGCTTAGTTCTCACGAAGGTTGCAATAAAAGATTCATATCTTCTATGCTTCGCAGAGACGGCCGCATTAAGCGAGGTGAGCGGATTAAACGTTTGAGCCCTCCTGTGGGAGGGCGCCAGCGGGTTGACGAAGTTCACATCAAAGAAGTCCGTACCTCCACTGCTTCCCATCGCCTGAATATCTGGCCTCGTGCGCCGTCCCGCGGCTCGACGGCGGGTTGACGGGCGCTTTCTGGAGGTCTTGCGCAAAGAGGGCCACTTGATGGTCATGCCGTCAAAGTCTGTGCCCACTGATAGGGGTAAATCGTCGGGAGAAGAGATATTTAGAACCAACCACCCCAAGAAGGAGGTGTTGGAAGCGAAAAAGTGCTACCGTGGTATAGTTGAACAAATAAAAAGGAGTGTATATGGGAGAGAGTTGAGAGGGCTACAAGCAAGTATAAAAGGGGCAGGGTCTACCACTGATGCTCTGCGACCATCTTAGGAAAATTTTTCTTGGGTCTGAAGTTGACTCCAACTTCCTACTACTCGGAGCTTGACCTGAAGTTGTCTGCCAACTTGCTTGACCTCTCAAGGAGGAAGCACTTTACTCAGCTTATATAGACTTTTCGGCTAATCCTAAAGTCTCAATCAAACATACTAAATACCATAAAACGCATAAAAGGGCATCTTGTGGATGTGATTGGCCAGAGGGAAGATATTATCAAGGAAAATATCTGTATCTACTCCTCACAATCGTTATCCTCAAGATCAGAACCAAATAACTCCTCCAAAATATCCATACTCTCAATGCAATCCCTACAAATTCCCTCGAACGGCTCAGAATGATAAATGGCTTCATCAGACATATCAAGATCCTCCAACCCTTCCTCGCGACCCTCAGCCTCCGCGCCAACCCCATCCGAAGAATCCGAGATGACGATCACGCCCTCACTATCCCCTCCATCCCCCACAGCAACTTCCCCACGATTATACACCATCGGTTCCCACGGAGCTACAAAGTCTTCCTCATCCTCGGATCCCTCCACGTCCGACTCAGTCCCCTCTGACTCCTCCTCCTCCGCCTCCTCCAAGAAGTGCCGACGAACCCACTCCCGAACACGCTCACGGTCCATCCTCCTGAAGTAGTCGTCGTAGTCTGTTGGCCCATTATTCATTAGGGCTAGGCCGTTGATGGGGCGAGAGGGGCGGCTTTTGGTGATGGGGGCGGAGGGGCGAAGGTTGTTCATTCTGATAGACGTTGGGGAATGGGAGGCAATGTAGGGTGTTTTGGGGGGAGGGGTGATGAGTAAAATGATCGGGGACATTTGGAACTTGGAATAAAGGGGTTTAAATAGGCTCCCGGGGCAGGTTCTATAGATTAGGAATAGGTAAAATAAATCTGCAAGGGATTTTGCAGTAGTGCATTTGCGCCCTTCTTCTCAAAAAAGGTGAATTTGGAGGAGGAAGTAAGCTAAAAGGGAAAAGGAACTTGATTCGGGGTCGATTCAGAGGGCTAAATACAGTATAAAAATATCTAGATAAAATGGAAGTAAATTTGGAAATGACGGTGGGAGAAGTTAGGGGCGGGATCGTTGTAGGTTGCTGGATTACACGAAGGGAGGACCATTTCCTGTATTACATGAAGGGAGGACCATTTCCTGTATTACATGGAGGGAGGACCATTTCCTGTATTACATGGAGGGAGGACCATTTTATGTATTACACACAGGTCACTTCTCGCGTTTCCCAGTGTGGCCTATCTGGCGGCGCAGCTGCCTCAATGGCTGAACGTGCGAAACACACGCACTACGGTGTAGTCTGCCACACGAACGATATATGGCTTCTTCCTGTTGATATTGATTTGTTCGGTGCCCTTGGGGCCGACGGTGCGACTTTCTTCTGGCGCCTTTCTACGTTCGCTGCTGCCCGTCGAGGCGCCACTCCCCAATGGGAGCTTCACCTCCTAATCACGCGCTTTGTGTTCTGCTTGCATGGGTTGCAAGCTCGACAAGTTCTTATCAGATGCATTTCCGATTAGTTTCTCTCTCATCCCCCTTCGCATGTTAATTTCTCTGTAATCCCCTCAGAATGTTCTCCCGCATGCTTTTTTTCACATCCCGTAAAGATTACACACACATAATTTTTATCAGAGATCAAATTCTTTTTCATTTATTGTGAATCATCGAAAAATATTATTTTTTATTTTTACTGGCCCATTATTATACTGTATTACACGTGAAGTAATTCTTATGTCTTTAAGTTGTTTTTCACATTCTGCAGTTATAATGTCTGGAAATACTGATGACGAAACGGTCACTGGCACCTCTCGCCACTTTAGATTAAGGCCAAATGTTGTATAACAGTTAATAGACGAGCCGGTGATGTCTTGGCTGTTCAGGGCACTCATGTGGACCGATACGTGTAGGCAGTGGCAGTCATTTGGAATTCCATGCGCGATTTGACACGTGTGTGTGATGGAAAATGCATGAGTGATAAGCGTAAGCTACAGATCTACCTTTGGAATAACACGTGATTGAAACTGACACATGGACTTCACACGTGTGCAACTGACACTACCATAATTCACGTCCGCCGGCGTTGATTGATCTTGATGTTGAAAACAGAGGAGATTAGAAGAAAAGTTACGAATGGGGACTGAGGCTCGAACACAATAAACCAAAAGGGAGATCGATCGTTGATTCATCTGTTCAAACTACTTCTCAACTATAAATATATGCCAGCAAATTATTATTTGGATTAATGCTCACCTGGATAATTATTCTATAATTATATAGAGCATGAATGTGGTCTAGAATAATCATTATACTGCAAAAATCATCTTTGTAGCTTTCTACTCTGATCTGTGGTATAAATAGTCATAGGCCTCTAGATAATTTTCGCAAGCCTCGGGCCTTTGAACTATCCCGTCGATCAATAAATATTGGTTTCGTTTTTATTATTATTCTCAATCCTGCTTACATAATTTATTATTCATTGATTCCGGATTATCTATTTTTTATCTACGCATATCATTTAATTTTCACAGTTATGGCCAGAACGCCCCGAACTTCCTCTACGGTCGAAATTTTGGTGGGATCTCAGAAAGGCTCCTTGGGCGGATAGTAAAGGACCTCAAGAAAAACGTTTTGATGCTGTACACAGATGGAAATGTGTCTATGATTTACTACCAGCATCTAGCTCTAATAAGGTTCCGGAACAGTACAAAGGTCCTGTTTTAAAATCACTATTATAAGACGAGCTTTTGATGTCTGTAAGAAAATTCCAGATACAGAAATTCAATCTTGAAATGGTTTATTGATGATTGCCAACGTTATTCATAAGGTAGATACTCTATCATCAATATCTGATACATTTCAAAAATTTCTGGATCTCTTGCACAGTACTTGTGGTGGTAATGAGTCTTCCAAAAATTTTGAATCGCGTTTTGATGCTCAAATTGCCCGATGTCATTCATCTAGTGGCACTTTGAAATTACCTGAAGCACTGGTATCGTTCTACTCCTGTCTAACTCGAAAAATGATTCAAAACAGCAAGTATCTATTTTGGCTGCTTCATCTCCGAAGCACAAAGAAGAAGCCGATATAAAAAAGGAAAAATTTTATATTTAATTAAATACTCCGAAGTATCATCTACTATTTGTTCATTCGATAACTGAAATACATAAGAGAAGGTAATGGAATTCGCGAAAATATGTTTTTTCAAATCAATTAAATATTTCGTAAGTAGAAAAGAAAACTATAAGAAAAACCCCAAGCATAAGCTACCCCTGAAGAATTCGCAGCACGCAATGCAAAATCAACTTGTGACCGATGTGGTGAAATTGGACATTGGGCTTCTGAAAAAGATAAATGAAAGGGTACTAAAAATTTTCAAAAATGGAAAATACCGAAAAAATCAAAAAACAAAAATATGTCTGGTTCTGTAACATTTCATATGGCTAAAACTGTGATTGATTCTCCATCAAATGAATTTTATCATGGACCGTTACTTGATGATGGAGCACTGTATATTAGAATGGGAATTGTTGAATAGCGAGCACTTTGTATATGGTCACTCAAATATATGATATGAAATTATTATTAGAAAGAAATTTTATCTGGGACGGCGAATGTAAAAAATATTTATCAAACATAGTTGACACCTGCAATTTTTGCGATGTCACATAGAAATCTCATCATCGTGCAGTATCAATAAGCTCTCTATCTCGCGTATTTAAGAATTGGTATGTGTGGATCACTTTTTGTGGAAAATTTGGATATTTTTCACATCATGGACTCAGTTCACAGATATTCTACTGCTACTATTGTGTCCTCCTTGACAATGGAAAATTGTATTAATTATTTTGAAACTCTCTGGTTAACACCCTTTTGGGACCCTAATAATATAATGGGAGATCAGGCTTTTGACAATGATATTTTAAAAGATATCTAGAAGAAAAAGGGATTTTATTTTGTCCTATTGTTTCTCGCCGCCACAACAAAAATTCTATTGAATCGAAACAAAAAGTATGAAGAGATATATACCTACAGTCAAAACTATCCGAGCCACATGGAAACGATACTGTTCGCGTTGCTCGAATGTTTCAAATATTGAATGATTTATATTGAAACGATGTTGTCTCTTCATTTGAGCTCGCCACTGGTCACACCAGACCCATCGATAATATTGGTCCTGAAAATATACCGAATGATTTAAAATGGGCCCATGATGAGCTAATTGCTAACTGGAAATTAAATCTTATCCTGAAATCGAACTCTGTGACCGATATTCCAACTAATGTAGGCGATATTGTGAAAAATTTTAGTCATCCGCCAAACCCAAAAAGAATCGTGGTCATCTCCCAAACCAGTCTTAAGTTTCAACAAAAAATCTATTATTGTTACAATTTATGGATCTAATGTGAGATTTATTAACTCAGCAAGTGAAGAGTTCACTCAGTCTCTTCAAATGAACTTGCGTATCAAATTAAAAAAAGCGAATGATTTATTGGATGAGTCAATTGGTAATTTTGTTGATGAAATTTCAGAAAATCGGGAACAATTAAGTATCATGGAATCAGGAATTTATGTGTAAGCAATATTGAAGAACATTTTGATGACAGTGGTTTTAATCAAACTGAGGCAGAAAATGATGAAAATATTTCAGAAACTAGAAATGTATTATACCTTGAACATGAACCGATTGAAACCGAAAACAACTTTCTTAAACCTGAAAATTTAATTCACATTCCATTGAATGAAAATGGCGCAGTTGATGCTCACGAAATTGAATTATTATCTGGAACAAAATTGAAATATTCCGAAAAACAAGATCTGCATCTTTATTATAAGAGGTTTAGATCTAAAGAGTTTTTACTTCATCGAGCATCGGGACTTTCATCTAACATTATTTCAAATGCTTATAGCACAGAAGAAAACAATTTTCTAAGAACTTGTTCGAAATTTCATATTTCAAAAATTCCTCCGGACTCAAATGTTATATCCAGTCACATTTTACACAAGATTCAAATATTATTGCAAGACACGGATTGCTCCGCATGGAAATGAAGACGGGTAGGAAAACAATCTAAATACGGATTCAGAATCTTTTTCCCCAATGGCAACTAGAATTATTTTATCCATTGCTACAATTTGGAAATGGCATTTATCAAAGGTCGATGTCAAATCAACATTTTTACAATTCGGATCAGCAGTACCGAATGTTTATGTAAGACCTCCTCGAGAATTCAGGGAAAATTTTCATTGGTCTAGTTAAGGCGAATGCTAAATGGCAGTTGCATTCGGAATAATACATTTTTTGGTCTTGGTTTGAAATAGGTGGCTTATATCTCTCAGTTACTTTTTTAATGTTTTCCAAAGAGTCATTACTACATCCTGTATTGAATTTGGTTAATGATATTCTTATTAGTGGACAAAAAAAATTAAGGCGACATTTATTCAAGAACTTTAACAAGTTTTACAAGCTTGGCACAATTTTACCTACTACTGGATCTTTTAATTTCAATTGATTTAAAATTAAAAGATTAATTTATGTATGATATCCAAAAATTACTTTTAATTGAAGTATCTATACCGTGAATATGAACAAACAAATTATTTCAGGACTTATTTCAGTCAACAGGATAATTATATATACTATTCATATTTTTCAAATGGGAAGTGGTGTGAAAATTGGAAAACTATTTAATTGGTTTTCCATATCAAATACAGTGATGGAAACCTGAGAAACAATTTTTATCAGAGGTCAACAATTTTTTATTTATTTATTGTGAGTCATCGAAAAATAATTTTATCTATTTTTCACTGGCCCATTTTTATACTTCATTACACTTCAAGCAATTGCTATGTCTTGAAGTTGGTTTTTATATTCCGTAGTTATAATTATCGGAATTATATTGCCAGCAAATTATTATTTGGATTAATGCTCACGTGGGTAGTTATCCTATAATTATTATTGAGCATGAATTTGGTCTACAATGATCGTTATACTGCAGGAATCATCTTTGTAGCTCTGTACTCTGATCTGTAGTATAAATAGTCTTAGGCCTCTAGATAATTTTAGAAGGCCTCGGGCCATTGAACTATCCCCGTCGATCAATAAATATTGATTTCCTTTTTATTATTATTCTCAATCTTATTCAGGTAATTTATCATTCATTTATTCCGAACTATCTATTTTAGATCTACGCATATAATTTAATTTTTACAGGGGCCGTGATAGGGTAAATCGTCAGGAGAAGAGATACTCAGAACTAACTACCCCAAGAAAGAGGTGTTGCAAGCGACAAAAGTGCTACCGTGGTATAGTTGAACGAACAAAAAGGAGTGTATATGGAAGAGAGTTGAGAGGGCTACAAGCAAGTATGGAAGGGGCAGGGTCTACCACTGATGCTCTGTGAGCAGCGTAGGAAAAAGGTTTCTTGAGTCTCAACTTCCTACTACTCTGGACTTGACTTGGAGTTGTCTGCCAACTTTCTTGACCTTCCATGAGGAAGCATTTTAATCAGCTTACATAGACTTCTGGCTACCCCCAAAGTCCGAACAAAACTACAAAAGGTACCAGGAAATGAATAAAAACAATTTGTGTGGACGACATACTCTAAACAAAAGATACTTAAGAAACTAACAATCAATGAGGTCCTCTTATTTCCAATTCTCTAAACTACATCCAAACAGCTCCTCTAAAATATCCATGCTGCCCAAGTAGTCCCCACAGATATCTGCGAACGGTTCATAACTATCTATTTCCTCCTGGGAGATATCTAAACTACTAAGGATATCCCCATCCGGTTCCATCGTCGGTACCACTTGTTCCATACATTCCACCGTTCCAACACTTCCAATGCCTCCCTGTCCTTCATCCTCCTGGTCCTCGTCCTCGTCTTCATCCTCGTCCTCGTCTTCATCCTCGTCCTCATCTTCATCCTCGTCCTCCTTAACCTCGTAGACCAATTCCGGGGCTGCCCACTCCTCGAAGGTCTCCCCAGCTCCCCCTCGACCTCCCACTCCGGCCCCTCAGGTACCCCTCGGCCTCATTCTCGACGAAGAGCTTGCGGACGAACTCGATTATCTTCTTCTTAGTCTGGCGTCGCAGGTAGTCGTTTGCGTCCGTCGGGCCATATACAGCGAGCGCAAGGTCGTTGAAGGGGCGAAAGGGGCGGTTTTTGATGATGGGGCGGAGGGGCGAAGTTTGTTCATTTTGGTAGGCTTTGGGGAATGGGAGGCAATGGAGGGTGTTTTGGGTGTGTGGGGGGAGAGGGGTGATGAGTAAAATGATCGGGGAAGTTTGAAACTTAGAATAAAGGGGTTTAAATGGGCTCCCGGGGCAGCTTCTATAGATTACGAATATGTAAAAAAAATCTGCAAGGGATTTTGTAGTAGTGAGTTTGCGCCCTTTTTCTTAAAAAAGCGAATTTGGAGGAGGAGGTAAGCAAAAAGAGAAAAGGAACTTGATTCGGGATCGATTCAGAGGGGTAGATACAGTATAAAAATATCCAGATAAAATGGAAGTAAATTTGGAGAGGACCGCGGTAATGATAGGCAAGGCTCTCGGAGGACGAGGAAGGACCGGAACTATAAGCAATTTTGGACGAGGGGAGGTGGTAGGGTAAACCAAAAGTCTGTAGATGACGGCGACACAAAATCTGTTCCTATCAGCACCTGCCTAACACCCTCCTTGGCCAGTCTTGTGGCCCGTCTAATATTCAACTGATGCTGGTCGCTAGCAGTTGAGGCTGTCAGTGAATCAGTGGGCCGTCGGGTAGCTTCTTCCCACAGTTCTTGGAACTGTCCTTGGTTCGATAGTGCTATCCGCTCTCTCATTTTGTCTGCAAGAGACTTTTGTTGGTTCCCGGGTAGGTCGGCATCGGGGTGGGACATTGTGGCGACCATGACGGCGGGAACAGGAATAATGTTGTGAAAGCGTGCGAAGCGCCCGGGCCTCCAGACTGGCAAGCTTGGACGGCGTCGTTCATGACCTGTGCGTATGTTTCGGCCAAGCAGCCGCGGAACTTCGTGGGTATTTGCGCCATGACGGGGGTGTAGGTGGTGCAAATTTGTGCCATAGAGGGTAACGCCTTCACGGGGAGTTCCAGAGGGTTGGGGGTGTCCGGCTGAGTTACGGGGCCATGCGGGGATTCCGGGTTTGGCGCCGATTGGGCGGGGACGTCTTGCAGTTGGACAGCTGCGGCTGCATGTTCCTCTGGAAGGCCATCAGGGGGAAGATCCGAGCGCGGTGCACGGGGCGTGGTGTGCTGTTGTGGCACTTCCTGCCGTAATTGGGTCTCGTGGAGAGGTTTGTAGAGTATTGGTGCTGTGCGCACTGAGCATTTGGGGCACTGGGAGTAGGAAAACGTGTAGAACCCGGTATCACTCGGACCCGAAACCTTGGAGCGGACGTATTGGTTGTGACAGCCGCAGTACCAGTAGCCGATTTTCGCTGGTTCCGTATTTAGAGTCGCGTATTCGTGGCGCCTGTCTTCGCAAGATTTGAGTTTTCGGCGTGTGCGGTGCGTAGATGAGTCAGAAGCTGCGCCACTGTTTGGATCTTTTAATGATTGAAAAATAAGGTCGGCTGTAATCCCGGATAATATTGGTATGTGAAGGTACGGTCTTGTAATGTCACAACCTGCGCGAAGTCCAACGCTTACTGATCCTCGTCCTCAATCGAATCTGGCTCTAATGGGTCGGCGACGTCGCTATTAACGTCGTCGCCTTCCACAGAATTAGAGTCAGACCAATCCATCCAGCTAACCGGCACCACCGGCGATCAGTTCCATACGGACCCTGCAGAGGCAAACCGGTGGTCGTCTCCATGCTCGTAATAGCCTCGCCCACGCGCCTAGTGTACGCCTGCCCATAGGCGACTTCGGGGTTGAATTTGATAGGGGCGGCTTCCGAAGAAGATAAGGGCTTCCCATCATCGACAGATGATGAGCGTGAGGAGTTTGGTAGACATGAGGTGTTGACCGATTGTTTGTTTGTTGTAGAGGCTGATGGAACAGGGCTCAGTTCCAAAAGAGCCGAGTATTTCGCCGTTTCCGAGCTCGTAATAGTCTCACCGCGCGCCCGGTGTACGCCTGCCCATAGGCGACTTCGGGGTTGAATGTGAGAGGGGCGGCTTCCAGAGAAGATAGGGGCTGCTCGTTACTTATTTGTGACCGGCGTGAGGGGTTCGGTAGACACGGAACGTTGACGATGGTCCTGTTTGATTTGGGGACTGAAGGGGCAAGCTCTGGGTCCGAGCGAATTCCGTCATAGACGGTGGCCAAGTGAAGAGCAGCAAAGTGCCGTCTTGCGCGTTGTGCCAATAGTGCGATGCCCGGTAAAAGAGGGGGAAGAAAAAATCCACTATCACAACCATGGCGAGCCAAGGGTGTAATCGCTTGAAAAACTTCCGCTGCAAGCACGATACTTACAGAAAGCGACGGCGACGAAGACAAGTGCTCCTGAAGAACGGCCTTGGGTACGACCAGCAGGACTGTTTGGCTCAGGAACCCTCCCATGCTGGCGGGAGAATTGTCAGGGTTGAGTGCGGCAGGGTGCACTGAGCGTTGCGGTACTCGGTCGACGGTGAGAGCCTTCCTGGCGCGGGAGAAACCGCCACTTGAAAAGGCCATATCCCTAGCCGATGCAACTAGAGCCCCGTAGACGTATGTGTGCGATCTGCAAGACGCACGAGGACACGAGTGCCCGGCGCCGCGGCTAATGCGGCGCAGGCGCCGAGCGTGGCAGAATGAAGGTTGGAGAAGGGCATTTTAGGAGGGAAGTGGAGAGGGTTTGAGGAAGATGGACTGAGGAAAGGTCGAGTGCCGAATTTTAGAGAGTAGAAGTGCAGACTGTTTGGATGCCTGGTTTTTGCTGCGGGCAGAGGGACAGCCCCCGGGGGGGGTAGCGGCCTTCTCGACGCCGGGCCAGCCATGGGCGTAGGAGGTCCATTTGGAGCAGTCTTCCTGTATTGGGATGTGCTCTGCTAGGTTGGCAGAAACAGCATTTTCGCAATTACGAACGGTCATACTGACAATTCGTACCACACGTACCACATCTCCCGCTACTCGCAGATGTCTTCGTCGCTTACAGATACGGCTCTTTTCGAGCGTTGTTCATCGCCGGTCCCCGGCGAAAGGCTCCAGTCTGCGATCACAACTGAACTCATGCTATCGAATTCCGATAGGTTGTTCTTGTCCACGGCAGCCCACGACCGAGCACGGCTCCTCTCGGTGCGCACATCCTCCGCCTCATCTGTTTCTTTTCGCTTCCTCACCCCCACTGCGGTAAGTAGATGTCCTCTTCTACGTGGAAAGTCGCTCTGGCTCTCCGTCTCGGCATCGCGCAATTCCCTGGATCTACTCGCTGTCCGGTCTGCTCCCGGCGCTCGGCCGACATCGCACCCGTCTTAGATCCAAGCGGCCAACACGCGTTGACCTGCAAATACGAAGATGAAATGACTCGTCGGCATCACGTCCTCCGCAACGTTCTTGCCCGCTACTGTAAGGAAATTGGGATCGTCTACCTCGTCGAGTATCCGCTCTTCTACCAGGTTCCCAACTCGTCTGGACATTCGGAGTCCCCCGCGTTACGAATGGACATTTACATTCCCGCTGCATACGGGCTTGAAAGTACTGATATCACCGTCGACGTTACTTTTGCCCACCCCCGCACGCCGCCACATTTCGCCAAGTGCGGTTACCACGGGCGCTGCCGACACTTGTAGAGCGCGAGAAACATCGTCATTACGGCACTTACTGCAACCAAAACGATATCCCCCTCTCCCCCGTCGGGATTGATATCTATGGCGCCTTGGGCGACGACGGCAAGGGTTTTTTCCGCCGCCTTGCTTCCTTCGCTGCTTCTCGTCGCGATTCCTTCCCTCAACAGGAGCTCCGCTACTTCATTACCCGTTTGCATTTAGTCTCCAAGTAATGCAGGCGCGACAGTTTTCCACCCGTCGCCACGATTCGTAGTTAATTTCTGAATACGCTCCGCACGCTTCTGTGCAACATTGTACAACCTATAAAGATTTACCACCACCACACCACTGGACGTCCTAGAACAGTGCACCCAACCCGGCGGTTGGTCCTATTACAGAACTAATGAGAAAATGGGGGTTAATTTACTGTGGTAGATATGTGGGTTGGTACCCAGTAAATTTGTACCGGAAGCGTAGATACCGTATATCAGAACTTATTACAGTACAGTACTGTATGCCAACAATCGGGACCGCGGTCCTATACGCAAGTATTCACCTCAGACCTCCCCTTTTTAACACTGCAATTTTCACTAGGAACTTTCTATCAGAAAATGACCGTTTGGGAAATCGAACTCGACGGCGAAGCGCACGGGATCTTTGGGGCGTCTGGACCGGCGATGAGAGGGGCTTCGTCTTTGCGAATTTCGGATCGAGGATGATGGAAAAATCGGACGACTCTTGCTTACCTCGCCGAGGGCGTAGGAGCGAGGTAGGGGATGTCACCGGAAGTGGCGTAGAGCTTGGTGAGAACCCAGGGAGTTGGCGATGAAGGTTATGCGTACCTGTAAAAATCGTTTGGAGGGAAAGATGCCAGTGCGAAGCGATAGGGAGGGGCCCACGCCGTGCCGTGCGCGCGAGGTCCGTGCGGTTGGCTGCGCAGCGCACACGGAGGCAGCTTAGGCGGGGAAGGGAGGGAAGAGGAGAAGTGTTTCGGGAAGAGGCGGTCCTGCAGGAGATCATTAAAAATTCGAAAATTTTGGCTGAGATAACCGCTGGAAAAATCAAGTTAGGGCGTCAGGTGTATGTGGAATCTTTACGGGGTGTGGAAAATTGTTGATGTTGACATTACTGGCACTAAGGTCGCTTCTCGGAAATCGGTCGCCTCAGTACAAGAATACTCGTTTACCGGGATCGCGTTTGTAGAGACTGTTTGTTGGATCCGGAGGGTAACTGCGGATTATAGCAACGAAGACAGTCGGCTGGCTGTCTGGTTAGGAGGTATAGTCCTTCGCAACCAAATCAGAGAGGGAAAACAGTAATTAATCGCGACAAGTGAACGAGGAACACCGACCCAACTGCCATTTCATGGCCAATTCAATGGTGACCCAGGATTCGCCCGAACACATACCACTCGACGGGCGCAGGGCCCAGTAGGTCTTTGCCCTTGCCATGTGTGGGCCAGCGTCTGAACGAACCTTACCACGTGTTGGCTATTGCCCGCTGTGCACCCAAGAAAAACCTCGAATCAAAACTGTCGCACAGCTGTTAGCACACCTCCGCAGCTCGCATTGTCGGAGCTGTAAGCTAGGACCACCTAAGCTTCACGAGCTTGCAAAACTTTCAGAGTACCTATACACCTTAGGATATTGGTACTGTGAGTGTCAACGACCATTATATCGGGTCAAGGGTATCCCGCCCCACCTCAGACGACTTGCATGTGAAAATTGACCAAATATTTCAATCTCTATCCCGGTGTCCTACAGGACAGTCCTACAGTGATGCTGAGTTGTGGAGCAATATTTTTTATTGAGGCCCACAAGTTACATTTATTTTGAATCATCAAGGAATAATTTTATCTATTTTACACTGGACCTATTTTATGCTGAATTCAGTGTGCAATAATTTTTATGTCCTACATTTGGGTTTTATATCATACGGGCTATAAGTATTGCATTTATGCTGCCAACAAATTATTATCTGGATGAGTGATTACCTGGAAAATACTGCAATAATTATTGCTGAGCCTGAATCATGTCTAACAAAAAGATTGTATGGCTTACCTGATTTTTGTAGCAGGCCCAACCTGGTGTAGAGTATAAATATTCCTAGGTTATTAGCAATACTTTTTTATATCCTAGGGCCATCGAAATATTCCCCTTGATGAGCTATCATTAAATTTGGTTTTCTATTTATTATTCATTCTAAGTCCAGTTGTGACATTTATTTATTTACTCAAAATGGAACTATTTATTTTTTGGATCTACCTATCCAATTATTTTGCACTGTATGTGTTCTCGTATTCCAACTGCCAAAATGTAGTGTACGTACAGCGCCGTAGTATTATGTTCCTCTACATGATACACAACTACACAGACCCACTACAGTGCCCACCCCTGTCTTAGTTGTCGACGATCCGCCCCCCTCCGGAACGGGCCGAGAATCTCCCAGATATTTCACATTTCACCGGGCATTTCATTTCAGCCACTCCCGGGAACCAATCCCCCGGTCACTTCTCCACACGGAGAAAATATTTACTTCACACACCCCATCATGGCACATATTCCTGTGAAGTTCCGTAGCTGCTTGGCGGAGAGTTATGCAAAAGCTATGAATGACGCTGCACAAGCCTGCGAAGATGGTCACCCTAGCGCCACCAAAGAGTTTGTTAAACTATTCCTGTTTTCGGCGGTCATGCTAACGAACCTATCCTACACCAGCTCTTGTACAGAGACACGCTGGAAATCACTCGCCGTCCGAATAAAGGACAGGTTAGAGCTTTGGAACACTGGACAATTTGAGACTCTTTGGGATCAGACCATTCAACAGGCGGCACTCCGTAGCACGGAATCTACGCAGCAATAGCTTACTGTCCGGCGAGCAAATGAAATTGGCCCAGGAGGGCATACGGTAAGGCTGCCCAGGCATTAAGTTTCTGGGGGTCCTCCCACCAACGCCAGCGTAGTTGATGCGCTCCTCGCCAAACACCCACAACTGCCTGCCGAAACCGAAGAGGACCAATTGCGCTGGAGTCGTCCCCCATTTCGAGATTTCAGTGAAGAAAAGGTCCTAGCAGCTATCAGAGGTTTTAAACAGGCTTTTCTGGGGGTTCGGTCTTCGGCCCAACCACCTCGTAGAACTGATAAGGTCTCCGTCTTCATCGGACACTCTGGATTCTTACAGCCCTACGAGAGTCGTGAATATTTTAGCAGCCGAAGAGCTCCAGCCGCCCTAGCTCCATAGGTACGAGAGCACCTCTCACACCCTGCGAAGAAGGAAATGACACCGAACCAATCGCTGTGGGTGAAACGCTTCGCAGGCTGGCCGGAAGCTGCCTTATGAAAAGAGCCACTGTGAAAGCAGCCAGTTACCTGCAACCGCTGCAGGTGGGGATCGCCACTCGATGTGGAACGGACAAAGTCTACACAGCGTTCGACGAGTGGTCCAAAAGTTCGGACATAATTCCGACTATGGGATGCTTACGTGGATTTTGAGAATGCTTTCAACCTATGCAGCCGCTCTGCATTCTTGGACGCCACGAGAATCTCTTCCCCGAGCTTTGCCGTGGGTCGCATACTGCTACGCACACGAACCTGCATATCTGTGGGTCGGTGCTCACACTATTCGTAGTGTGCGAGGGACACAACAGGGCGATAACCTCGGCGGCCTCCTGTTCGACCTGGTACTGCACCCCATCGTACTCAAAATTCAGCAGCTCCAGCCTCTGGGGACGAAGAAGCTGGGAACGTGGGAAATCTCTTGCTCCAACTGTGGTACCATGGCGATGGATACATCATCGGACGCCATGACCACCTCCTCAAAGCACTCGACATCCTCTCCTCGCTCGATGCAACAACCGAGGACTTCATCTTTCGCTGTCTAAATGTAAGGTTTGGTGGCCTACTGCACCGCCTGAGGCAGTGCAACGCCTCCCGATGGAACTCAGGCAGGAATACAGTGCAGGTACAACTGTCCTCAACGCCCCGTCGGCTCGCACAGTTTAGTACAATTTTTCACCTTCTCATGTACATTCCCTCGAAGCATTCCTCAACGCCGTCGTCGATATTGAGATACGCAAGTGGCATTTCAGCTCCTGCGCAACTGCTTCGGGGTCTGTAAGATCGGGTATTTATTGCGGTAGTACCGCCATCGTGCACCGCACACGGTGCTGCAATATTCGACGGAATATGGAGCGTGGCGTCCGAACGTTGGCTGGAGGAGTCCTCGATTCTGAAAATTTTCGGGAACTGCAACTACCTTCAAATCCAAGAGGAAAAAACCGTCCCTTGGACTAGGATTCACGTCGCGAAAGATATCGCAGGTGCTGCGTTTCTGGCCTCCGGTTAAGCCTCAACAGGCTGTGCGAAAATGTTTTGCCAGCCTCCATCAGGAGTCTCACAACATATGAAGACGCCCTGGAGGCTCACCGGCTTTGTTCTCAATCCTGCTTACAGTCAAGGATTCTTCCGTTCAGTGCCTTTTGCTCAAACAAAACAACCTTCGCAAAAGACACTCACGGAAGCAGTCCACGAAGCTGCGCAAGAAGGTATACCTCTCGGAGACGCAAGGAGGCAGTCTTTCCGTGCTTCCATGGCGCCACAAGGGGCGAAGGAATGGGAGTACTGTTCCCCGTGCGCGGGTCTGAAGACTAGTATCGACGCCCGCGAATTCTCGATATGGCTTCAATACTACTCTCAAATTCCGCTTTTCGCTCCGGACACACCGTGCCCAAGGAGAAGCTGCCCGAAACACTTCAGTGCTTCGGAGATCATCTCCTGCACTGCGCTCTCGGAGGTCACAGAATACGAGGACTTGACCACCGAGTTCGCTTGCTTGCCCAGGACCTGCAGAAAGCTGCTAGCTACCCCTCTATCGAGCCGAGGGATGAGCTTCATCATACAAGGCGGACATCAGGGCAATGGGAAGCACTGAAGGCACGGATTTCTTCGATGTCACATTTGTCAACCCGCTCGCGCCATCCAAGAGGAGAGTGCACACCTTTAACCCGCTCACATCCCTCAACGCGGCAAAGGCTGCAAAGCATAGAAGATATGAATCTTTTATGGCGACCGCCGCCCGAAGCAAGCTCATGCCTATCCCTATATCCACCCTCGGGGCCTGGCACCCAGACGCCTACGCAGTGCGAACCGGCGTGGCGCGGAACGTGGCTGTTAGGGCAATAGAGACATACGGGACGGTTCGAGCGGTTTTAACCCAGAGGCATTCGCAGCAGTGATGTCCAATCCATCATGCCTGCTGACAGGCTTCGAGCCAGCCATTTAGGCACAGGAGCGACATTACCCATTATCCTGAACAAGTCTAGCATACACTGGGGGATAGCCGAACCGCAATTTTCAAAAATTAAAGAACCAAATCGATTCATTACTCTTGGAAGATATACAGTATCCGATCCAAACTAAAATTGAATCAAAAATGGGATATGCATGGAATCAGAACAAAGCTGTTTAATGAATATCCTTTCACTTACTGCATATTGACGGAATACCTTCGAATTATGCCTATACAGATATCATTACAATCCTGCCATGCCTTCTCTAGCTTACCACTATACAAGTTCGCTGGGTATCACCCAGCTTACCTGTTACAGAAAAAGGGCCCCTCGTGTCCCTAACGGGTAAAACTTCAAAATTTCTCGTGGTAAGCTTAATAGCAATCCAATCCGATATATGTGGCTGCAAGGTAGGATACTATATCGTTCGCTTAGTGAAGGGCACTTTCCGGTCAGTAGGAGGAACCGACTATTTGTTGATTGATTCAACGGGTTTTAGCAGAACCACACTAGAATTTGCAAGTCTTCTAAATTTAATTACCGTTATGAATCTTCATCCCGACGGAATGAAATGCCTTAACTTTTTCGAAAATGAAACTAGTGGGTGAAAAACACATTAGAAGGGAACTATGGGCTCATCAGACATACCTTCACTAGTATAGAGATTCCTAACGAACCATCGAGGCGCTATCGACACTTCTTCATCGTTTCATTTGGCAAACTCCTACATTATTCCAACTTCAGAGACTTGACTTAACCGAAGGCAAGCGAAAATCCAAAAGAAACAATCTTGAAGATCAGTTGAAGACGAAAATGCCTCAGCGAGCCAAACGAGTGAAAGTAATAGTCCGAATGCATGGGGCCAACCGGCCTGAGCGCACCGAAAAGAATAAGCGTATCGAGCCGGCTGAGCAAAAGCGAACCAGTTCTAAGGGAGGTTCATTGTGCAGCGCGGCAAAAAAAAATCATCTTAAGAATCGACAGAAGTGCCTCAATTTCCAGGACCCAGTCCCTAATGACGGCCACGGCAGCCAGCGGAAGGAATTAAAATTTCAAGTTCCTGGGAGTACGACTAACTCACAATGCAATGAAAGACGGCAGCATATGAAGAACCACGCGTCTCATAGACTCGAATCGTTACACAGTCTGCCGGTGTCAGAGAATGAGACCATAGTCGGTATCACTGAGAAGGTGGTACTGGGCTGGAGAAACGGAATTGCGGTAGATATAGGGAACGTGAGACTGGGAGGGATCGATGGAGGATGAGAAGACAACAAGACGGTAGAAAGGAGAACGAGTTACAAAATAGGGTACGGTATAACACGGCTGGGATTGCAGGGCGGAGGGTTCGCGGAGGCAGCGGGTGGAGAACTGCGGAGGCGACAGCACAGACGATGGAAATGTTACTTATGTACAGAATAATAAGATTGAACTAGGAGAGTTAAGAGGCGGCTTGGTGCTTCAAACGATGGTTTGCCACGCGAACAGCGGGGATAGAAAAAACGGCGGAAACTGTGGAAAGTGCGGGAAATGCGAGTAGTGATACAGTAGAACGGAGCTTACTACTGTGCCCCTTGTCATAGTGGAAGAAAACTAGGGGTTGCATTGCATTGCAGCATACCAATTTGTGACTTTTTTTCAAATTTTGGGATGTTCCGCGTAAATAATCTTCTGCCGCCGCCAGGAAAATTGCTCCAGCCTTGTTGACCGCATCCGCATGGCTTCCAGCCGCCTCTATGATCACCTCTTCGACGAGGCTACCTTCTTGTTCATCTCCGCCGTCCCCTCTCGGATTCCATCCCCTCCCACCCTCGCCCGCCCTGACACGGCCCTTCGCAGATGTCGCTGATTCTTCTCCCGGGGTAACCCTTCCGGGCCACCGCAGCCCTTCTCGAAGTCGATCCCCCACTCTCCCCCAGCGAAGTTACCTTTCAATCCTTGGCTTCTCTTCATCCCCCGCCCCCCGTTCCAATCACTCCCATGCCCCCTCACGGTTTGTCTCCTGCGCTAAAGTTCTCGGTCTCGGATGTCCGCCGTGCCATTCACAGCCTGGATCCTTTCAACCGCTCCTGAGGCCGATGGTCTATCCCCAGTGTTCCTACGAATTGCTGCTCCGCCCGCAGGTGGGGTCACGCCCGGGAGAGATTGCCGACATGCCCTGACAAAGTTCCTCAACTTCTGTTTGAACGGCGATCTACCGGCCGCGTGCCGCTCGTATTTCGGGGGAGGCCGTCTCACTGCCCTGTCGAAGGCAAACGGGGGAATCCGTCCTATCGCTGTTGGGCTGCTCTACAGATGCTTAATTTCTAGGCTTGCGGCAACAAAGCCAACCCCGCCATCGCTCCTACCTTCTGCCCCATCGGGTCGGGGTAGGCGTCAAGAAGGGCACCGATGCAATAAATCACTCTGTGCGTTATCTTTCCCAGAGATCCGAGTTCCACGACCACGTGTTGGTCCAGATTGACACTTGCAACGCTTTCAATTGCATCTCCCGCCAGCGCATTCTGGAAGCCGTACAAACGCATGCCCCAGCCCTCTAACAGTGGGTACAATCTTGTCACGATGCTCTTACAGAGCTTGCTTTCGGACCCTACTATGTTCGTAGCTAAGAGGGCACTCAACATGGTGATCCCCTCGGTCCCTTGCTCTTTGCCCTGGCTCTCTATCCTCTCTTGCTATCGTTACAGGAGAAGTTCTCACCTGCCCTGAACGCTTGGTACGCATATGACGGTAAAATTTTTCTTCCTCGATCCCAAGCCGCCGCCGCCATCCGTTTCATCAAGCTTGAAGGAGGTCCACTCGGGTTCCAGCTCAACCTGGCCAAGACCCAAGTTTACGGCTTCTCCCCTTCCCACCCCCCTTTGCCACTTCCCTGCCCCTTTTCTAACCCCCTGGTTTCATCGTGCTAGGATCTCCGATTGGCTCGGACTCTTTCGTTTCCGAATTTTTCTCAGGCCACCAAACCGCAATTGACCGTATCTTCCAATCCCTTCGAGACTTGGATGATGCTCAATTGGCTTTCCACTTACACCGCTTCTTTGCGAACGTGTCCAAGGTCACGCCCTTGCTACGTGCGCTTCCCTCCACACAATCTGCGGTACTCGCCGCTAGCTTCTATCAGAAGCAGAGGGAAGCGTTCCACCAATTGCAGCTGACCTGCCCAGAGCGAGCCTAGCTCCAAGCCTCTCTCCCTTCTCCATGGGCGGTCTAGGTCGCCTGCAAACTTCAGACATTACCGAGGCTGCTTACGCAGCGTCTGTATTTGATTCTTTTGGATTTATCTCCTACCCGCCGACTATTTCCCTGGACCGCCACTTGGAGTTCCTTCCCATTACTGTGTCGGTATACCCTTTTGAGTCGATTGTGGTTGTCTGGAAAACTTTAGGATAGATCGAATATATCTTCCAACAGTAAAAACACCCAACCTTTCCCCCCTGATAGAGATCCCGCGGTACGTCATCTCGCTCTTATCCTCCTGCTACCCGCCGATGTCTTCGTCGCTTACATATACGATTCTTTTCGAGCGTTGTTCATCGCCGGTCCCCGGAGAAAGGCTCCAGTCTGCGATCACAACTGAACTCATGCTATCGAATTCCGATAGGTTGTTCTTGTCCACGGCAGCCCACGACCGAGCACGGCTCCTCTCGGTGCGCACATCCTCCACCTCATCTGTTTTCTTTTCGCTTCCTCACCCCCACTGCGGTAAGTAGATGTCCTCTTCTACGTGGAAAGTCGCTCTGGCTCTCCGTCTCGGCATCGCGCAATTCCCTGGATCTACTCGCTGTCCAGTCTGCTCCCGGCGCTCGGCCGACATCGCACCCGTCTTAGATCCAAGCGGCCAACACGCGTTGACCTGCAAATACGAAGATGAAATGACTCGTCGGCATCACGTCCTCCGCAACGTTCTTGCCCGCTACTGTAAGGAAATTGGGATCGTCTACCTCGTCGAGTATCCGCTCTTCTACCAGGTTCCCAACTCGTCTGGACATTCGGAGTCCCCGCGTTACGAATGGACATTTACATTCCGCTGCATACGGGCTTGAAAGTACTGATATCACCGTCGACGTTACTTTTGCCCACCCCTCCGCACGCCGCCACATTTCGCCAAGTGCGGTTACCACGGGCGCTGCCGACACTTGTAGAGCGCGAGAAACATCGTCATTACGGCACTTATGCAACCAAAACGATATCCCCTCTCCCCCGTCGGGATTGATATCTATGGCGCCTTGGGCGACGACGGCAAGGGTTTTTTCCGCCGCCTTGCTTCCTTCGCTGCTTCTCGTCGCGATTCCTTCCCTCAACAGGAGCTCCGCTACTTCATTACCCGTTTTGCATTTAGTCTCCAAGTAATGCAGGCGCGACAGTTTTCCACCCGTCGCCACGATTCGTAGTTAATTTCTGAATACGCTCCGCACGCTTCTGTGCAACATTGTAGAACTCATAAAGATTTATCACCTCCTGTATGTATCAGCCACGTCAGTTCCAGGATCGCCACGACTTTTTCTGTAAATAAATCCCCGATTCTTTGTTTGAAAATCAACAGTAGGAAGAAGGTTTGGATGTTTTACCCTCGGAAGACATATTCGACTCCATCCCAATGTACTCCAGGCAATCGCAATCAACTCAAAAGGGTATTCCAAAACAGTAATGGGGGAAGAACTACGTTCCTGACGGTTTCTCTCCTTCTCACATCCTTTTTTAACTTTCCCGTGATAGATCGGATATATCTTCACGAGTGAAGCACCCAAACCTTCCACTTTCCTGTGTCTTTTCTATCCCCGGCTTTACAAAGCTGGGATCTCAAATTGGTTCAGACACGTTTGGTTCCGTGTTCTTCTTTAAATATCAAACCGCCGTGGAACGTATCTTCCAATCTCTCCGAGCCCTGGACAATTGGATTTCCATCTCCACCGATTCTGCGAGAATGCCTCGAAGGTCATGCTCTTGATACGTACGCTGCCCCCCACTCAATCTGCGGTACTCGCCCCCAGCTTCGATCAGAAGCAGAGGGAAGCGTTCCACCAATTGCAATTGCCCTGCTCGGAACGGGCCCGGCTCCAGGCCTCTCTCCCCTTTTTAATGGACAGTCTCTTGTCTCCTGCAAAAGTCGGGCATTAATTTATGAATACCCTCCGCACGCTTTTGTGCTACATTGTACAACCCATAAAGATTTACCACCAACACCGGACATTACCGAGACTGCTTAAGCAGCATCTGTGTTCGATTCTTCCCGTCTAATCTCCGATCTGTTGGCCCTTTCCCACAACCGCCACTTGGGAAAGGTGCCCCAGCTGCAATCTCGCTCCTATCTTCCCGCCATCCGCAGCTGTCTTCGTGTCTAACGGCTACTGCTCTTTTCGAGCCTTGTTCTTCGCCGTCCCCGCTGAAAGACTCCAACCTGTGATTACGACTGAACTCATGCTTTCGAAGTGACAGGTTGTTCTTGTCCGCAGCAGTACCCGGCCGAGCACGGCTCCTCTCCGTGCACACATCCTCCTCCGCTTCTGTTTTCTCTTCACTTCCTCACCGGAAAGGTTCGGGGGGTTGATGCAAAGGCACGCTTTGGGCGCCGTCATGTCCAATGCGGCCTGCTTGATGGCTGCCGTTAAGGTGGAATTTTAGGGCGATTGAGCCCTTACTAACTGTGTCGGTACACCTTTTTTGAGTCGCTTGTGGCTGTTTGGAAAACAGGGTAAATCGAATATATTTTCCAACAGTAATAACACCAAAAACTTCTTCCCCTTCCTTACCCCCACCGCGGTACGTACATCGCTTCCCCTGCGTGGAAGGTCGCTCTGTATATCGCTTGCTGGCTTACCCTCTGCTTGCTGGTTGAGGGGAAAAGGTCTGGTTGTTTTACTTCCCATCCCTCTCGGTATCGTGCTATTCCCAGGATCCACTCCTTATATAGTCTGATTCTTGCGCTCTGTCGACGTCGCGCCCGTCTTAGATCCAAACGGACAACATGCTTTGATCAAGACGGCATGATTCGCCGGCATCACGTCCTTCGTAACGTTCTCGCCTGCTTCTGTAAGGATCCTGGCGTCAATGCACTCGTCGAACACACGCTTCCCGTCCAAGATCTCAGTTCTTCTCTTCATTGGCAGTCCCATCCATTACGAATGTACATCTGCATTCTGGGTGCATATGGCCTGCACACTAGTTACATTGCCGTCGCATTACTATTGCCCATCCTTCTGCTTGCAGCCACATCTCGCCAAGTAGAGATACCGCGGGCGCTGCCGCGACACTCGCAGAGCACGAGAAACATCGTTATTACGGCGATTGGTGTCGCCAACACGATATACTCCGTTCCCACATCGGAGTTGATATTTATGTCGCCTTAGGGAGGAAAGGTTTGGGTGTTCTTACTGTTGAAAGATATATTCGATCTATCCTCAAGTTTCCCAGACAACCACAATCGATTCAAAAACGTATGCCGACAAAATAACGGGGGGGGAACTGCGCCCCTTAAAATATCTCCCTATCGCCAGCCATCAGCAGACCACATTGGACATGACGGCTGCTACAGCGTGCCTTTGCATCAAAACCTCCCGAACCTCAATGCAAGTCTCCATTTGACCTCTTGCGACGTTTCTTGCCACGTCATTAGACTTTTTTGATGTTACCTTCGTGAATCCCCTCGCTCCCTCTAGCAGGAGAGTGAGGGCCTTCAACCAGATTTCCTCTCTGAATGCGGAGCGAAATGCAAAGCAGAGAAGATATCAATCTTTTATCGCGACCTCCACCAGAGGTAGGCTCGTGCCTGTGCCAATCTCAACTCTTGGAGGGTGGCATCCGGATGCATGTGCATTGCTAAATGATGTGACAAGGAACGTGGCCGTGAGGGCATTAGAGACGTACGGAAAGATTCGGGTGGTTTTGATGTAAAGGCACCCTGCAGCAGCCGTCATGTCCAATGCGGCCTGCATGATGGCTGGCCTGAAGGTAGCTTTTTAGGGAGCGTAATTTTTTCCCAATTTCTGTGTCCGTATACCTTTTTTTTTTTATTGCGGTTGTCCGAAAATCTATGGATAGATCAGATATATCTTCCAAGAGTAAACCACCCAAACCTTCCCCCTTGCCTATGCATCCGGATGCCTTCCTCCAAGACTAGAGATTGGCACAAGCAGGACGAGCCTACCCCTGGTGGATGTCGCGTAATATATTCATATCCTCTTTGCTTTGTATTTCGCGCCGCAGACGTTTAGCATACATCGGGGGATAGCCGACCAGCACCTCTAAAATATTAAAGAACCAAATCGCACTTCATTCAGAGAGGATATCGTGTTGAAGGGCCTCGCTATCCTGTTGGAAGGAGCGAGGGGATTCGCGACACCGAAAAAGTCGTTCCCTCCGCTGCTTCCCATTGCTCGCATGCCCGGTCTTGTGCGGTGGAGACCATGGCGTAGCTCTACGACAGGATGATGAGCAGCTCTTGCGAGGTCTCTTGCGGAAAGGGTGACTTGGCGATCATGTCGGTTGATCCTGTGGGCTGCATGAAAACAGCGCATGAGATGATCACAGTGTAAATCGAGTGTTTCCGAGTAATTCTCTCTCGGGCATGGCGTGCGAAGGTGAAAATGGGATTTGTAAGTAGTATTGAAACCACACCGAGAGTTCTCGAGGTTCAATGCTTGTCTGGAGTCCAAGGCATGGGCAACAGTACACCCATTCATTAGTGCCCGGCAACAAGCAGCACTCAGTCACCCTCAGATCGCGCCGACCCCTCCGTCCCCCTCCTTTCTTTATTCCTCGCCCCTTCACTTGTACCTCTTAAAGTGGCCGCGACGGCCGCGCGGCGCACGTCAGTGCAGATATTACGTATGTATCACGTGGCCGCTTCCATTCGCTTCTTGCTGACTTCCCTTCCTTTTGGGGAAAGGTTTGGGTGTTTTTAATCTTGAAGGATATAATCGATTTATCCTAAAGTTTTCCAGAGAACCATGATTAACTCAAAAAGGTGTGCCGACAGAGTAACAGGGGAGGAAATACGCTCCCTAAGAGGCCACTATCAGGCCAGCCATCAGACAGGCCCCACTTGACGTACGGCTTCCTCTAGACCACCGTTCCTCTCGACGACCTTTCGCTCCCATCACTTTACTCGACTAAAGTTCCCCCACTTGACGCTTTCCTTTTCCTTTTCCTTCCTCTCGCACACCAACCCGACACTTGCGCCCACACCAACAAGCTTCCCAATACTCCACTTCAATGGCGTTGTCTGCGCCGCAGAACTCGCAGATGTGCTCCCTGTTACGCAGTTCGTTGAGGTTGTTGTTCAGGTAGAGGGTGAGCACACATGTCCTTTATTTATATGTTGTATGTGTCGGTCTGGCGCGGACGTGATATACCAAAATTTCTCTAACTACTGTACTTGTAATAATTAGTTCAGACTCTCATAATATTACTATTCTTGAGCCTCTCTCTCTCTTCTCCTTGAGTCAGTAATAATGAAGTGCTGCGAACTGGAAACTAAACGGATCATAGCTTTCCATTTTCATCAATTTGGGACATACGACATCTCAAAGATAGATTATGTATATTTGTTTCTTCTAGAAGTAGTTTTATTAAAATAAGGATTCATGAGGACTGGGGGTGTTATTGTAATTACTTTCTATCGCCTCTGCTGGCAGCTTACAGCTATCAAAGAGGCTTATAGACGTCTGTTACTGTATTTTACTGTACAACTTACCAATTGACCGTGACGCTTTTGCACTGTACATTGCTGTAAGGTTGAGCACATCTTCTATAGATCAGCTCAAGCACGTTTAAGGTTGGCCTCCCGCTGTCGTCTTCATGGCTTCTGGAAACTTTCTTCGATCGTCCGGAAGCACTAGTCGACTCACTTCAAGGTCTGTAGAAGCCCCAGTCTCCCTCCATGTTCTGTCTGAGTATAGTCCCTAACAAACTTCTCACCTCTCACCTCTCTTTCTTGCTCCATTGCTTCGTCTCTCTCTCACTCTCTCTTCAACTCTTTTTTCTCTTCCGTCCTTCTCTATCTGCCTCGCTCCATCTCTTTCCCTATATCAGAGGGATCATATGTATTCTTTTTTCATTCTTCAAATGCGAGTTTCCTTTCTTCTTTCCAAGAAAAGATTCCATTTTTGCTGTTTTGGTGTGTATCGGTACCGCTGTCATAGATAAATCTTTGATGAACATGCATCAACATAGGAATATAGTTGAAATTCTCAAATTACGTCTAAGAAGTGTTTCTTTGCGCCAGTTCATTTCTACGAATCGAAACTCATTCCTCCGCGGTCTACAGTATGACCTACTAGTTTGATAGTTTGGTGGGATTCTGCACAAAGAAGCATTTGCTAATTTTATTTTCAAGCTGAAGTCTTGTGTTATCCCCATTTATTTTTCATATCATAAATAAGCTCATCCAAAATTTTGACAATTGTCAATGTAGACCCTCGCAAATGGAAGTGACCTCAAATCATCATTCATCGTTGTATGGAATGTGGCTGATGCATTCGTTAGAGCAAAAGGCACTACGTCAAATCTGAACGCAACAGTTTTGCTTTTGAATGTCTTTCTGTCCTTGCTTTTTCAATCAAATTAGTCTGCTATTTGCCATTGTGCATTTCTAATGATTTGGATCACCCTCCACCCTTTAAATACTTAAAGAGTCCCT
This sequence comes from Kappaphycus alvarezii, assembly GCA_002205965.3. Taxonomy (NCBI): domain Eukaryota; phylum Rhodophyta; class Florideophyceae; order Gigartinales; family Solieriaceae; genus Kappaphycus; species Kappaphycus alvarezii. The sequence continues at coordinate 213,491 of NADL03000610.1, read as the reverse complement.
ACTTTCTTGGCTAAATTATGGATTGTCCATGGTAAATAAACTTTTTTCATCCAAATTTGGCGAAAACACGACATGAAGCTACCTTGGTGACAAGACCACTCGAATAATACCATTTCCAATATACATTTTTTTGTAACAATCACATAAATAAACTGATATTGCTCGGCGTTTGATGTGGATGTTTTTGGTAGGTGTGTTGAGTATCAGTAAACTCGAGCTAGCGAGTGACTAGCATCTTGCTTGTCTGAAATCTTAAACGGAGCTTGCAATAACTTCAAATGATTTTAATATTCCATATATCTTATGAGACGTTTTAGAAGAGATGTGTTTTTATTTTTCATCAGTATAAACTACCCTTAGCTCTTCTTTCCAGTTACCATTCCCATCTCCTTTTAAGGAAATATTTCCGTTGCATATATGTTTTCAGGTTTGATCGCCGACGAATGCTCATCTCCTTCGGATAAATATTCACTTTTTTGTACTATTAATCTTGTTCTCGAATCTAAAGATATCTCAAATTTCTACTAATTCGGAATCCAGATTTTGCTTTAAGTCAAAGTCGTTGTTTGTACCATACCCAGAATCTTCATAAAACGATACAAGCTCCAACATCTTTTTATCATGAAATTTTCCCTTTTCGAAATTTCTTGTTTGACTCTGAATCCTCGGTTTCATAGTTCGGTGTGAAAACTTCAAAACTTTTATCTCCCAATTATCTCTGAGCTCACGATTTGGTTAAATTGAAGGGGTATTGTTACGGTTATGCCTACGACTTGAACTGCGACACTTTGGTTTCTATAGTCTATGTATTTCTTTAGCTCTTTTCTAGTACAGCCAATGATTGCATCAAAAGGTAGCTCAAGGGCTATAATAACTTCTATATCAATTTTCCAGACCGCAAAGAACAAAAAAAATTATCCACAGCACCCATATATTTTGAGAAATTTCCATTTGGAACAGTTACCATTTTCATAATTGGGACAATTTGAGGCCAATATTGGTCCCAAACTTTCTGAAATCTGAATTGAACCTTCATCTGAATCTAAAAGAGCTTGGGATCTTGTTCTCAAGATTTTGACTAGCACTAGCTTAAGTCGTATTGGTTCTGTCGAGGCCTAGTCAAGGATTACTACCTTGTCCTCATTTGATTTACTAGAATTCATGATCTTATTGATTTTTTTCATTGCATCTCCTGCGCCCCCTTAATAGTTGACTAAACTTTGTTCCAGTTGGAGCCGAAGTGAGCTTGAATTCAACGTTTTACTTCTCCGCATTCCCCAATACATCCCTTGAGATACTTTTGAATTGTTCTGCCCTTTTTCTCCCTTGCTGGAGCACGTTCTGCTTCCTATAAAATTTGATCAAAATTTTTGTCCGGAAGGTACAATTGCTGGAATACTTTCAATTATTTCATGACCCAATCTTGGCATCTTCGAAGCAAATTGTCTTCTTTATCCCTTTTTGTCACATTTACTTGGCCGATTTCCTCAACAGTAGACAATAAAGCCGCGTTGTGAAGATTATTAGCCTTCCTATTTTTTAAAAATTCTCATTTCAGGTGCGAAACACTTTTGCTTCCGAAATAGTCCTTTATTATCTTTTGTCTTGCAGTTTCTTTCATGATAACGGTGACGGTCGAACTTCTCACAAAAATTTCTCGGTATCAATTATCCAAGCACCTACTAGCTAGGTTTTCAAGCTTATAACAGTAAGAAAGACTTCTGTAGCCTCCAAAATATTGGATTAGTTTTCCTTGATAGTCAAAGTAGGAATCTTCAACTTTGAAGCAGTCATGTCAGTTCGATCGTCGAACATAGTTTTTGGTCGCAAGTATGTGACACCGCCTCTCACGGTTCCAGCGCCGCTGATCTATTATTTATTGTTTGATTTTTCTCAGGAGTCACAAGTACATCCATATACTGGCTTTTTTCGGCATTTAACCCTCAGCGACCGAAACTTCCCCAAGTTACAATAAACTTCTGATAGTGCTCTTCAGATCATTAATAATTTCATAAACTTAGATAGAGGGGAAATCAGAGAGCTGTTTATTCCCAATTGACGCCTTCCACAGCACTTTAAACTTGGTAGGGGCGTTGAACTCTTATTTCTCATAGAGAGCAAACAAGTAACCAAATGAGCTCAACATATCAATAAGCCTAAGGCAAGCCTCTATTGCGTAGGGGATAATCTCATAGGATTCAAAATCCTTAGAGTTTTAATTCAAAAATCACTCACTTACCGCAGGGAAGTTGCCATCATTTCCATTAAGGGACCAAATATCGATGAACTTTGCTTTTGTATTTGCTCCTTTCATCACCTAATTCGATAGGAAGAGATACCAGCAGCCCTATAATAATCCTTTTTCCTTTTTAAAACATTAGCGCGTGCGTAGAAAACTTCCAAACCTCTTCGTTCTAGCTGCTAATGAACGATAGCCGAACAGCATGAAGATCCATAGCTGCAAAAAATTCATCAAACCTACATCGAAGCTAATATTTCATAACTCGAATAGTTCGGGTACAAACCCTTGCATAGGAGAAAGAAATGGTAAAGATAATTTGTCAGATTAAGAATGTTACTGCTCTGAATTTTAATGTATTGAGGCTAATAAAAAAATCTCCCTCACAAGATCCCGGAACTCAATTTAGAGAAAGGGGTGGATCTTAAGTCGAAAGATTTATTTCCGTAAAAGTAAGAGCAAATATTCAAACCTAAAATAGAAGCCAGTCGTAATATAAATTTTGACTCATAACGGGAAAGTAATTTTGGATTTCTTTTTTAAAGAGAAATTGTAGGACAATTGATTTGAACGGAAGAAGTCAATTATGGATCTCCGGCTGAAGGGAACAGGGACTTGCGTAAATGATCTGCTTCGCAATAACAAAGTATGTGTACTGTTCTCCATGCCGCTTATTGTAGACGCACATCGAAGCCCGATAGTTCTCTGTGTGGTTCCGATATCACTATCAGGTGCAGCTATCTGTTCCTAAGCCTCACTTCTGGGATTTAATTGTCCTTCTACAATGTACTTATTTAGTAAATACCTCTTTTACTGTCATTCTTATCCCAGAGGACAATTAAATACGACTGAGAGGTTTTTGGACCTAAACCTGGAAAATTCTTCCCAACAAACTCCTGTGGAGGCAAAATAGGGCCCTTTTATGACAAGAATATGTTATCAGTGATGGTAAAGCGGAGTATCGAGTTTTTAACATCAATTTCATCAATATAATATTATAGAAGATCACATTGTGGGATCCAGCTTATCTTTTACGGGATCGTATCCTCTTTCGTAAACTTTCTCCTACACTGAATGCGGAGGCTCAAAAAAATCAACCTTTTTAATTTATCGGACAAGGCCAAGCTGCGAAGTGCAGGAGCCATTAAATCTTAGTCATGAATATCCCTGGAGAAAAAGTCGCCCCTGTACCCACATAAACTCACGGAAGTTAGTATCTTGACCCGTACACCATTTAACCAAAGCTATGAGAATTTTTGTTGTCATGGCCATGAAAAAAAAAGGTAAAGATTGTAAGATATTGGGGCTACTATCAATTCCAATGCGGAATTCTCGCTAGCTGTCCCCGGCGCATATTAACAGATACCCTAGAGCTATTTAAAACTACTTTTTTATTTAGTTATGCCTACTACCAACTTTTTGATACGCAAGGGAATATAGAGGAATCCATATTCAATGTTTAAAACAACCTAAGTTTTCGACCCTTCCATTTTGAGCTGTAAGCCATCCTGAAAGCATAAATAATTGGTACGTAGTGCAAGAGAGGACAACAGATGACTTAGAGGATAAATTTGGTGATTCATTTTAGCGCTTAGAGTAGAAAAATAGCCAATGAAAGAACAATATCTTGCTTATGTAATAATTATACCCAGCGAGCAAGGTAAGAGGCATGGTCAAATGACATTTTCATCGACATGTTGGCAAAAAATTTGTTTAACGCGTTACATATATGGCTATACACAATCAGAATGGGTTGGCAAAACTCTGAATGTTCGGTCAACTGAACTACGGCCTTATTAATCGAATTGGCCCCATTAAGTGTCACAAAAAAAGCCGATGGTGTAGTAAGTAAAAGGCCACGACAACTGCAGCTTGCCGGAAAATATTCCTGGGACGAAACATTTTAGTAAAATGTCTGTGGAGATTGGATGTATATTGAATTTTGGTTCCGGAAGAGTTATTAGACGAAAGCCGTAGACATATGGAGGGCAAGCTTCGAAAAAAGCTCCCTTCGGCCACATATGCAGATACTTGGCGCAGTTGTAGGGACATGGTCGAGATAAATACACGCCTCAAGCAGGGCGCAGCTGCATGCGAAGAAAATACGAGGAGAAAATATCGGCTTCAACGGCGGTCGAGGTATTGAGACTATGAATACCCAACAAAAAATCCAAAACGGGGAGAGATGAGGATGACGGGAGACTATAGCGAGAAGTAGGGGTAGCTTGAGGTGAATAAAAGAAATGGAGAGACTAAGCACTAATACATTTTGCTGAGGTAGCAGAAATTGTTCGATACATTTGACTCAGGGTCCATCGTATTTCACTTCACCAGCCTCACAGCTTTACAAGAATTTACTGCAACTACTGTACTGTAGAATAATCTATCGGAAACCTTAAAACCAGGGCTACTATGCACTTTGCTTTCATTACAATTTTCCACTTAGTTCTGATCACAGCTTATGACCCCATTGGTACACTTGGAATAGTTACGGGCGAGTTGCATACTGGGATATTATATCATTGCTTTACCAATCAAAAGTTGCCTTACTATCCCATGCCACTTGGGCCAATGTACTTCTTACATCTTGTCAGAGTATGTCACTCGTGCCGACTGCAATTCTGAAAGCGCTACTCACGGTACCATGAGGGCGTTTTTACGGGGAAATCTTTGCATTCACTACTGTTAGAATTCATTATCTTTTAGTTTGTAGCTATCTCTAGTTCAATATAAACCCTGGTTTGGAGCGTCCGACTTAACTCACAGCCAGCTCAACCAAAGTTCCAACCACACTTGTACCTAGATCTGCTCGTGTGCGCTTAACAACCTACAGGGTTAATAAAGTTATGGGATAAATGAGGGGTTATAGGTATCTGCGATATTTTTTGAGATTTGGAAGGGGATAAAAGTTGATATTCTGACATTAGCAGCGCATAAATATATAGAATGGAGAAAGTTGCAGCAAATGAATCAGCAAGGAGGCTGCTAGCTATGAATCGTCAGATGAATATATTCTCAGAACAAATTACTCCAAGAAGAAGTTGTTGCAAGTGCCAAAATAGGTACCGTTATATAGTTGAACAAACAAAAAGATGTGGTTAAGGACTAAAGTTGAGAGGCTACAAGTGCGTATAGAAGGAGAAACTTGAACCACTTATGCTCTGTGACCACCTACGAAAAACCATTCTTGGGTCTGAAGTTGACTATAAACTTCCTAACAAATCGAGATTTGACTTGAAGTTGTCTCTCACCTTACATGACCTCTCAAACGGAAGGAGTTTACTCAGCTCATATAGAATTTTCGGCTAGCCATGGAGTCTCAGACATACATAAAATATATTAGAGGGAATCTTATGAACGAGAGAGACTGGTAGAAGACATTTCTTCGAGGAAAATATCTAGGTGTCATATCCATACCCACCACTCATAGGCCATGGGTGGGGATTGATGCGGCTACTATATAGATTATTCAGAGTCAATCTTGATATCACCAGAACCTTGGCGTGTACTAACATCTACTAATGCCAGCGTGTCATAAAATAAAAATCAGAAGATGAATTTACACACACATTAAAAATTGAGAAATATCTCTCAAATTAGGATACTGTAAAAAATATCTATCAAAACTAAGACACTTTTAAAGATACTTGCAAATTCAGATACTTTATGCGAATAGGTCCTTTTCTAGACTTATTTAGCGGGCGCAAGTTTAGTGATTATCAGAGGCCATCAAAAGTCATAGGAATCTTCTTCATCAGATTCGTGTCACATTCTTCGAGCCAGCAGCTTTAGCGAGGAGGCCCATTACGAGGAACGAAAGTTTCGAGAGAGCATAAAGTCCAAGGGTTATTTAAGTACTATGATAATTTGAGCAAAAGGAAACAGCATTCTGATAAGACTTGACCAAAGACCAAATGCGCGCGGATTAAAGAGGCAATAATAAACGAATGATCGACATATGTGACAAAAAGGTATAGAAAATGAGAGACCAAAAAACTTGGAAAAATTGGTGTCGTGGAGAAAACAGGGAGCTTGGTGTCATCTTTCATGCGGTACGTACGAAGGTGGGAAGTATATCAAAGCACCATCGAAGAGGCTAGGAGGATGATTATTCGCAACTTTGAAGGTCTGAGAAAGGGACAAAGTCTTTGCTCTTCAATGACATATAAATTGAGTAAATCTTCAGAGTCGCCTGGGACCAGATTTGTACGGTTTCCGTTCAAGAATCTGGAGCAGGAGAGTACGAATAATTTCGACGTGCAAGGCCGTTTGGATAGACCCGCATTGTGTTGTTTGGCGGCAAAATTGTGTTATAAGCGACGCCAGAAATCCTCAAAGAAGTTGCTCAAGTGCCCGGTCAAAAGTGGCCTCGCCGCCAGTTTATTCAGGATGAGCAAAAAAGGAGGTTTTTATACTATCCTGTACTTCAGCATACGAACAGCACTACTGGCAGGTAGTTTGATCTCATTACATGTATGAGTGGAAAATGTAAAATGACTTTCAGTCAAATTCGGATTATTTGTCAGCCAATTACAAGACATAACACCCTCCTCTTTTCTTTTACCTAAATAACTGCGTAATCTCACAAATTTCTATTTTTGAGAGATAAAATGGTATCTTTTACCAAAGAACTTGAGCTGTACAGTCTAAGCTAAGCTAGTTTCAGGTTCATATACTGGGTCAGAATTACTGGCTTTTCCAGAGATCCAGATCAATCCGTTCATTCGATCAGTTTAAAGCTTATAAATCATTAGTTGAGTGTTTGCTTCAATTTAATTATCCCTCGAAGCATGACAGAAAGGTGGTGACGTAAAAGATCTCTATATTCAGCATAAATGTAAAGAGCAACTTAAACATGCTGCACGCGGTCGTATGTGCTATTGATGTTCTTACACTTATGTATAGAATTGCCTGCTGAAATTACAGGCAAGTGTAAGTGATATGTGAGGACTCCACATAAGCGGATGAAAAGCAGAGCCTTTTTAAAGAATGAAACCGATATACTAACAAAATATATCCTTGTATTGAATAATTAGGTCTGACAGTACCTTCAAAACAATCAAGCATTCCACGTCTCAAGATGGGTGCATAAAAGATGAATATACTCTCACTTTTTTAATAAACTCCGTCAAATACATCGTTTGACAAGATAATTGACGATGTAGTTAAAATATGAATGTAGATGATAGATAAATACAAATGATGCAAAATGACTGACAGTAATACCTAACATTTCAAGGAAGTCGTTGACTGAGCAAAAGCAGTCAACTCAAAGCGTTACATTTTACATCAAAATGCCTAAGAAATAGTCTTGAGATGATAGAGGTTTTATTTAATCATTATTTCATCCAAGGGAGCTCAATATGCGCATTTCCACCTCAATCAGAAGTTGGCCAAGAACTAAAGAGACACGTCGAAATGACAACACAGTCCCAGCCTGTAATAAGTGGATTCATAATTGATAAAATATTCATCTTGGATTTCTGCACAACCAATGAAGATGTCATCTACTGCTTTGACCATCGCTAATTAAGCTTACGATCCTTGAGCTCAGCGAATAGCTGGGGTATGGCGAGGTGTGAAGTTGACTCTTAACTTCTTAAGTATTCAGGGCAGGACTTGAAGTTGTCTGCCCACGTGCTAGACTCTCTGAGATGAAGCATTACAGTCTGCTTATGTTGAATTCTTGGCCAATCATAAGCCTTAGGCAAATATCAAATGGCATAATGCACTAAATAAATCATTTGGAGGAGTGTGATCAGCGATAAGATAATTTCAAGATAAATATACACATCTAATCTCACAATCGTCATCTTCAAGCTCTGACACAAGAGTTCTGCAAAATGTCGATGCTACCCATACAGTCCGCAAATATTCGTCGAGTGGTTACAGTTCCCATGGCCTCCAACTGCAAGATCTAGACCTAAAATATCCTTGTTTAGCCCTATAACGGTTCTTCTGGGCATTACCTCCTACTGTCATATACAGTTTCAAACTCTTGAAATTTGTGGCATCTGAGGAAAGCCTATTCCAGCGCATCTCCGCTACTGTTCATGCAAATAATTGCTCTCAAACTAAATGAAAATAAATTCTATAATACTATCCAGCGCAGGCAGTGCGCTCGCCAACTCAACTAGCGCGGCTTTGAAACTTCTTTTAATTAAGGCAACTTTCTGACAACAAAAGCGTTACTAATTTTAATATTTATCTGATGAATATTAAATATAATGCAGAAAATGTCCTTATTCCGAGAAGATTTCTCGTTTCGCTATCCGTTTTGAGCATATTTATCAGATTTTAGCATATTTTTTCTTCATTTGCATTCCTATTTAGTGTAATAAGAGCCTCTGAATGCTTTTATTTTTAATTATACACTTGCTTCAGTAGTCATTACGTATTATGAGTGCATACGATAATATCTTAAATTCGAACATCACAGAACGAAGTTTTGAAACCTTTTTTGATTAATATTTCTCTCGAGAATGCAAAAACGTTTCATATAGTTGCGTATGAAGACCTTGAATATTGTGAGAAGGATTTTTTAATTCCAAACTTTCCTGATTATACTGTGATGCCTTCAATGATGAGTTGGAAAAGATCAGATAATGCTTTCGCTGATAATTAAGAGCTGAAAAAGACTAGTTGGCCCGTACGAAATGTTTTTTTATCACAGCTATGACTTTAAATATTTACAGGGATGATGCAGTTCTGTTGTTTAAAACTTCAAAGGAACCATCTGAACCATGCTTTTCGATAAGATACTAATTCAAATCATTGTCATATGTGATATTTTGATAGATTTACTCCTCAATTGATATGTCGCAGGCGTCTTTATTTTCCCAAGGCCATACCTTGAGTATTTTTTCAACTAAAAATAGTGCATATCTCATATCGCAGAATCAAAATCCATCCTTTGCTTTCATTTCTATTAAAAATGCTAGAATAAAGATCGCAATATAATTGTGTCGTTGGATGGGACTAAAAGCCTCGATTTTGTATGTTTTTTCTCGGTAGAGACTTGAAATATATCAGTCACACTTTTTTGTCGATATTTTAAAGATTTTAAATAAATTCAACACCACTCGAGCTTTGCAGGGAACTTATTGATGGCTTCGATGATATCTGCAGGAAATTTTAACAGTGAGCTGTGGACCAATGGTTGATAATATCCTATCAGAGTTTTTTTGCTAAAAGATTATCATTCAATCGAACCCGTTTCTGTTTTCCTTTCCTTCTCTCGAACCTAATTGAGACCAACCCACTAGAATTACTGTATTCAGACAACGAAGTAAAGTACCCTATAATTCTCTTCCATTAATACGAGTCATTTGGACTTCGAATGGTTTGAAGGGAGACTATCCTGGTTTCAATGTCACAAATCGCATTTTTCAGGTTAATACATATGTTTGAAACACTCTTTTCTAGATTTAATTGATTGTTCTGTGGTCGGGAAGGTTCCGTCGAATAAATTACAAAGCGACTATGGATATTCAATATATTCATTGTATTGATAAGGCTATGTAAGCTTGTACTTGGACCAGTGCCCGAAATTTAGCGTCGCTTAGCGGGCAGGATACCAGCGAATATCCAACAGAATAAATGATTTCAGATTCATGTCGCGGAAAATATCACCGCCAACATGGAAATGGCCACATCTGACAATTTATTGAAACTACGCGACATTTCTGATGGTGGCAGTAGAAATAGCTGCTAGCTTGAAAAAATTGCGAAATCTCGCTAGTTATCTTTTATTTTATATATGATATAGAGCACACTAATTATAAATAGGCTGCGACGGTAGAGTGTAATGGCATTTGTCGTTGACACCATACACTCGGTTCATCTATACTCTATCAAGTCGTCTAATTTCGTCCCAAAATAGTGTCTAATCATGAGAGAGACGTGCAGTCTAAGGAGGACCTTGAATTCAATCCTAGAAATAGTGGTAAAAGTTCTCAAGTCTCAACTAGCTTTACATATCGTATTCACTAGTCTTGACCTGTTTTAGTGATACCAGGCGGCGACTAATTGCGGAAGATCCCAATATAGACGATTAGTCATGGAGTTTTTATAGCATACATTTTTATACATTCGGCCATCAGGCATAATGCTAATTCTTTAATTGTAACAATTCCTTTTGCACAGGCCCTCGATGATCGGAGATAATTATTGGGTCAATGTTTCTATGATACGGCGTGCCATGTTTGCATGTTGGCTACGCATATATTGCCAGAAGGATTTTTTTTTGTCAAAATAGGGTAAATTCCTAAAGTATACTTTCAATTGGCAAAATGAGAGGCTGCATTTGAAAAACTTCAGGCGTATTTCATATCAATGCGTGGAGCCACATTGTCAACTACGGTCCTGGGCACATAATACAAAGCATTTTTATATTTCACCGTTTTTCGTATGTATGTAGGATAGATCAATGTACCTTCCAGCAGCATTAAAAACACCTAAAATTTTTCCGCCCTGTATTCCCGTCGAGTAATCTAAGCAGAAAACTCCCACAGCCCTGCCATAGAGAGAGAGGGCAAGGTAGGGCTACTATGACCTGGCCGTCATATCCCTTGAACCATATCGCTCCTCTTTTGGTTCCATGCCCACTCAAAAGCCTTAACTATGCTCTATTTGCAAAGGCACATCGCTTTGTCGATTGATCTATTGAAAGGGCCTGGGTATCTCTGTATTGCTCTTCCACTTCCATGTTGGGGGACTGGCACTAGCCTGCTCGGAATTTTCGCAACTGTGTTTCCACTGGATGCCTCACTGGAAACCCTTCCGATTTCTGATGCGCGGCAAAAAAATTGTCGCTAGTCATGCTGGAAAAATCGTCCATATTAACACCAGCTGTTTGATGGAAGAATTTTTGAGCGATGCTAAAGCCCACATCGTGAAACTAAATTCCTTAGAACCTCGGTTCTCATTGAACGTAGGTGTTTAACTATACTAGGCATCGTCTGCGATTACTGTTACATGAAAATAAGTAAAACTCCCTACTACCCAATACTACCCCCTCTGTCCTATCTCAGCCACAATACATTTGATATTTCTTTCTCTCTTCGATTTGATCTTGAAGAAGAGGAGATTCGAGAGCCAGAAGTAAAGATTAAATCATACTTTTCGGGAGTAGCACCATATTATAGCAGTTGTTCGCGTTTTTCATGCCCTACCTTCCTTCCAATGACTCATTTTATTACAGTTATGGCAGGAGCATGTAGTTTTGTAATTTGAATTACCGTATTATGAATTCCATTTCGAATTTTTCTCCCTTTGATATGTTAAGAAACTAGTAGCACCTATAAAAAGCGCAGAGCATGCGCCATGCTAGACATTTTGAGCTTTTTGCTCATAAAGTGAGCGTAAGACAGAGAAAAATGGAGCATTGTAATTGATTTGCGAAGTACCACTGTATTTATTTTTTGAAGTTTCAGTCGAAATATCATTCATATTGATGGTTTTTTGGTAAAGATGCAGAAAGAGCCAATATTTTTTCTCATCAGTAAGATTAGCATTTGAAACAATAAAAATGTTGAAACAAGCATAATTAGGATTATAGCAGCTCGTCAGACGATGCAGTTGAATTATATGCAATAATTGCTGCATTGAATCAGGTTCTGAAAAATTCAGAGTTCTTTGTTACTGCAAATAGTACTGATAATGTCTTAATTACGGCAAGAAGTATTAGTAACATTCAAGAACTTATCAAAATGGCGAAAAAAATTTGAAATAACCATGAAAATTTTCTGATCATACAATGGCAGTAGGAATCTTCCCATGGGGCTCTCCGAAAGACTATAACATTGAGATTTTAGCAAAATAGATTTTTGCATTGACAAACTATTGTTACCATTTACATTGTATAGAACATCTTAAAAGAATTCCTATAGCTTGGATGCACCATATTTACCCTTGTGTGTGACTTTCGCGTCCGTCTCATGCGCATTTTTAATATAACGCGAAATCTTCTGTCTCGAAGGAAAGGTTCTGAGCCTACGCTAAGTGAGATGGGAGAGGCCATTTGCTAGACGCTATCTTTGTCGTATAGTGGCAGGGGCTGTACCAAGGGCGCCAATAAGCATCAAGAAGTTTGTTAGTTTGAGAGATAGAGAGATGTTGCAGAATCAAGACGAGTGAAATGCTCGGCGTTACCTGCGACCTCAGAAGCGAGATGCCCCCTGATAGTCAGCAAAAGCGCTAGTATCTCCGTAGCTTTTTTCATGAGACTTGACTCTTCCTGCCAATTGCCCACGTAGACCTACACAGTCGTCAATCGCCAAGAAAATGTCTTCTAGGGTGAGTTGCAAGGCTGCGGTTGCAACCAAAAGTATGTTGTGTGTTTTGTACTGTTTATCAAAGTTTTTTTGTTTGTATATTGCTTGTCAACTCTTCCTACACTAGTTGTGTAACACTTCCTAAATCTTTTATCAAGGTTTTCGTAATTTATATCTAAGAGTTGAAAATTCAGAGCGAACGAGGCGCCTTGTTCATGGGAACAACTTCTATCTCGGATGGAGATGGTATAGAATACTCGACAGCATCCTGAATTTGCTAGTCAACCGTTGCTGATTCTGGTCCTTATTTAAGCCAACGTAGAGTATATTAGATGCATAAATCAATGAGCAGCATCCCGCAATGCTTTTGTATGGGATCAAATTTATTCCTAAAAATATGATTGGTTAGAACGGCAAAAAAACTCAAAACACACGATTAGGTTGGTACAAAACAGATTTGATCGGAAAGAAGACAAAGAAGAGCAATACTTGCAAATGGGCACGCGGATTAGAGATCAGCGGTGCAAGAAAAGTATAAACATCTGGGATAACCGTGATCTGCAGCAAATTTAAATATTTCGAGCATCAGAAGGACTCTTATACTATTAAAGATTCAGGATACAAATATTTTTTTGTCTATAGTGCGATGAAAGAAAATGTGTCGGAAGCCGAAAACCAACTAGAAGTGTGCGGAGCTGAATGCAAATTGTCTCTCAATCAAATTCAGACTAAATTGCGTTCTACTCAAAGGAATACACAACAAATCAATCTTATTCACGAAGTAGATTCTTTGAAAAGGGAATAATAGACAGCAGGGTCGAGGGTGACAGTGCTGGGCAAAAGAGAAAGCCTGGTTCCAGTGGAGATGAATTGACTCAAGATTGGGGATTTCTACACGTAGCCTCGGAGAAAATATAGGAATGGTATCTTTCATGCTAGACGAAGGATGTGAAACAGCCCAAATCTGAATCTGGTACGTCAACGTTATCGGTAGTCGTTGTAAACTTCTGCAATGAATGAAGTAATAGTTAAAGGCGAGATCGAGATACATGACATAGAGTAAGAGAATATATAGAGTGGAAGATAAAATGACCGATGGGAGCCCGGAGAACTCATCCTGGGAGATGGCGTTGAAAAAAACTGCAAGCATATATAATTTGATAGTAAGCGAAAGACAGTGAAGATCACAAAGCGTTTTTGTTTCCCAAGGAAAAGAATTTGTGCGGCAGACAGAGATGGCCAACAAACTAAAGTAAACGCAGGCATACGAAATTCAACTTTATCAGTGGTTAATTGGTCACCGCTGACCGAGTGGCGTCTAAAAAATTCGAAAGAGAGGTATAGGAGAGTAAAGATCCAAAAGAAGGGTAGAAGGTGGAGTTAAACTTGTAGAAGTCTTTTATGAACCTGATATGTTATCGGTGGAGTCTCGGAGACAACCAGCGGAGCCGCGTTTGGTTGGGGTCCTAGGAAGAGCAAGACCGTTAACGATGGTCAGAATGGAACGAAATTGAGTGTTATTTTAAAGGGATGGAATACTTGCCGAACCGATGGGGGAATCATGGCCAGGAAACATTACCTTAATTACAAACTTCTGATATTTCTGGTCCAATCCAGAATTGAAAATAGAAACAAAAGACATGAAATAGTCTAAAAAATCATACATAGGCGAGGCAAAAAAGGAAAGCTCTGTGCGGATAGTAGGAGCCATATGGACAGTAATCCTGTGGTCCATCAAAGTTGGAACTGAAATAGTAAGCGAAAAGCAAAAGCGCAAACTATCTAGAAAAAATTCAAAAACGAAATGAAGGCGAAGGAAAGATGAAAAGATACCTGATGCCGTCGACCAGCAAGAGATTTGCTCAGAAACGCGTAAAATAGATATTTTAATCTATTAAAGAAGCCGATTGTTGAATTTAGGGAGAAGAAAGAACGAAACTGAGTTTATCAAGGTGTAGAAAGATATACTGAGAGCATATATAGCAACAAAGAAAACTTAAGGTTCATGAAAAAAACTCGAAGATCCAAAAAGTATGTCTTCACTGACACAATCTCTATCGATTTGCTTCTCCACCTAGTCTTCATTGATATCTCAATGGATATTTCCAGCCACAGATCGAAACTAATGTTTACTAAATTTTCGACGATCGCATAGATTCATACAATATTACTAAGGAGTTTTTCAGTGTTTATCTGCAAATCCTGATGGTCTAAATTCTGTTTTAAATTTTGATTTGCCTATTTATTGTATTGATTTATTTCTGAATATTTTACTCAGTCGTGAAAACATTACTCAAGCCGGAAATAAATGCCAAATAATGCTTTCTATTATTCTCTTCTACCGTTAAGGAGAATAATACAATGAAAAATTAGATGACAGGCTTGGAAAAGCAAGGAAACTTTTTTCACCTTTTGCCAACCTCCCTAAAGAAAATATACGCATAATGTACTGTAGATGAAGGGTAGCCTGGGTAGTTCTGGTTATCTATAACTTCAAAAGTGTTGTCGAAGTGAATCCTCAGACCTTCCTATGTTTCATATATTATATGTGTCTGAGAAACTCGCAAACGCATTGAAGTTGGGCCTTTTGGACAAAATACGTTTAAATTACAGAGCTACAGGTAAAGACGTCCTTTGTCTGGTTTTTTGACTGCGAAGAGGGAGTTAATGGTAATAACTCATGATCATGTGCTTTCTGGGTTATCGAGAGGGTACTAGGGGAAATATTGTACTGTATAAATCATATATATTTCAATTGAGTACAAAAGAAATTCCTAGATTAATACTTTAAACAATGCTTAATTTAACAATAATTTAGTAGTAGACAAAGTATGGTACAGCAAGACGGCTAAAAGCTGTTTAATGTCGGTCTAGTAAATATCTACACTGCTGTCCGAGGGATATCTCCCACTTCAAGCTTAGTTAAACAGTAAAACATCTCCCGTAAACCTAATTCAGGCTCTGAACTAGCTATCGCAGTAATTTCCTCGTAAATGTTTATGCATCGAGTAATTTGCTTGACTCTTAACTGCAACTACTTCAAACTGTATCATATTAATGCTAACCGGATATCATAAACACTGATTCATATGAACATAGTAGAAAATATGGTTAGCATAAAATAGATAAAAATGATTCTATTGGGGCTAGTTAATATAATCTACATGTTACAATTACGAGTTTTTTTCCAAAATCTGAGCCACTGTAGAAAAATAGGATACAAATTGAAATGGGAATCAAGAGAGGTTTAGATGGGGAAGAAGCCAATTGATATGGGTTACGGTACGTGAAATTCCGAAATCGTGTGTAAAAATGTGAAAATCATTGTAGATAAATGCCATACCGGAAAAATTCAGTCAAAATTCATTCAAACAGTTTGAACTGAGCAAATATGTAATAAATTTTTCCAAAGTTATATAATATCTAAATCAAGTATAGAATTGAAAGGATATAATTGTAAAATTGATATTGCATATTCATCACGGCATAGTTAAAATCGAAAGCTCTCTTCAAATGTACATCGACGGCAGTTAGCAAAGGCATGTAGAAAGTCAATATTTTCAACTACGGAGGACATATTTTGCGCGAAGAAGCAATTTTAAAGTTTCAAAAAAATATTAAAGTAGTTGTAGTAGTAAAATACCTTTATTAAATTAGACAACGGCTGCGTGGGACTGGACTACGTCTACGTCTAGTGACTCTCAAGTTATTTAAAATGGAATCATCTGGTCCAAGATGGGGTATAGGTATCGAGGAATGCTTTGGTCATGGAAAAAAGAAGACGGTACTGATGATAATCTTGTTCTAAACCTGCAGACTCAGAAGATAGCAGAAAAATTACCTTGGTTTCCCGGACCGTCATGGAGCGGAGAAAAATCAACAATTTAGAAGTGAGCTTCAATTTATGGAGCGCATGAACCGGTACCTGCACCGGGAGGTATAAATAGAAATTTTTTTGCTAAAAGAAAAATATGTATCTTTGACATAGATGTGAAAGGGGGGCATTTAGCAATGGAAGGTGATGCAGATATTATTGAAATGGAAAAGGATAGTACTTCAATCCAAATGAAATGACTGCAATCCAAGATAAGATAATAATAGTACAATCCGCGATAAATGCATTGCGAAATTTTTCACATAGGGAGAATATTAAAACAGAACTCTAACCTTAAATTTTTTCGAAGATGGAATTTTCGGTAACGATCCAAATTACTCGGGTGCATTTTATTCATTGGAATAGATCATGAGTTTTAGCATCAATTAGACAATAAAAACTAAGGAGACTCCATGGGCGATGCGGGAGATATTGAGAAGAACATTGATTTTTCTGCCCTCATCCCACAGACTTAAGAGGTTATAAATGTCTTGGTTATAGTAGAGGATAATAGATTCACTCCGAAAGTTTACAAATTAATTTAACCACGAAAAACCGAACGGAAAACTTTGAGGAAGTACTGCAAGTAGTTCACAAAGCATACAGGAGAAAAATAAGTAAATGCAAGATGGAAGTGAAAATTGGAGGGGCCAAAATTTTCGCTGCAATAAGAACGAGAGGAGGTAAATTATCCGAAACATATTTGTCTCAAACCCATGAGATTTTCGGTTGAAAATTCTCTCAGGGGCAATTTCAGCGTGAGAGGCTGATTTTAGCTGATATAGGCAATCTGCGTTTATTTCAGGGAGTAATGGTTGAAAACAATTGAGAGAAATTCAATATAGTATAATATCGACTGTGTAATACAGTAATGGTCCTCCTCTCGTGCAATACAGGAAATGGTCCTCCCAAAGGGACTAGCAACTTACAAGGATCCGCCTGAATCAGCTACCGTCCTTTCCTAATTTGGCTACCATCTCCTGTAGATATTTTAATACTGTATCTTCTCCTCCACGTCTACTCCAAATCAGCGTTTACGTCTTTTTTACCCACCTTCTTCATCAAATTAACTACTTACGTAGAAGCTTCACGCAAATGTGCTACTGCATTTTCGATTTTACTTTTTACGATCAACTGCAATCCATCTCTAAGATGTGCTTAAACCCATTTTACCGAACTTTTCTGAGATACACCAACCTATACACACACTATCCCCCCCCTCAAACTCTCTATCCTCCATCCACAATCGCGCCACTCTATTTACAACCAAAATGAACAACCTTCGCCCCTCCACCCCGGTCACCAAAAATCGCCCCTCTCGCCCCTAAAACGGCCTTGAGCTGGCTGCGTATGGCTTGACATTTGCAGACGACTACCTGCAACGCCACATGAAGAAGAAGATCATATAGTTCGTCCGTAAAATCTTCATCGAAGCAGTGAGGGTGAGGCGGAGAAGGAAGAGGATTAGCTCGGCAAGTCGTTTGAAGCGTGGGAGGCTCCGGATTTAGTCTACGAGGGTGGCGAAGACGATGACATGGACGACGACGAGGATGATGAGGAGGATGGGGTAGGGAGTGAAGAAGATGAGGCATAAGAAGTCAGTGAGGTAGGGGGGACTGAATAATATGGACCAGGTGTTCCAGACTCTGGAACCGGATGTGGGATCTTCAATGGTCTCGATATGTCGCAGGAGGCAATGGAGAATTCTAAGCCGTTCGCGGATATTTGTGGGGATTGCTTTGGTGGAATGGATATTTGAGGGGAACAGTTTGACTCTGACCTAGAGGACTAAGATATTAAGGAAGAACCTAGATATTTATCTTGATAGTATCTTCCGTCAGTCATTCTCGGCCACACGATTCCATTTAATGCATTTTATGGTTCTCAGTATGTTTATTTGAGACTTTAGGGTTAGCCAAAAGTCTTTATAAGCTGATGAAACTGTTTTCTCTTGCGGAGGTCAAGCAAGTTGGCAGAAAA
The DNA here is from genome assembly GCA_002205965.3 of Kappaphycus alvarezii. Taxonomy (NCBI): domain Eukaryota; phylum Rhodophyta; class Florideophyceae; order Gigartinales; family Solieriaceae; genus Kappaphycus; species Kappaphycus alvarezii. Next base: position 195,124 of record NADL03000610.1, on the reverse strand, counting down.
CCTCAAAAGAGACACTTCAATAGTAACGAAGTTGGTAGTCATCTTCGGGCCCAAAATTTATAAACGGCTCTCAAGCCTCGAAGCTAGGTGGAAGAGCCTGCCCCTTTAGGATTGTTCGAGGATACACTAAGCCCTCTTCCATTTCAGCCCATTGCATTTGCCTTGCGACCTACACGGAGGCAGATCCGTCGTTCGCAATGCGAAAGTACGGCCGGACCCTTTCGGACAAAGTCGGTCGCCATAGATTTCTCGTCCGTATACAGCACTTTTGGCTCCTACAAGTACCTTACCATAGCATTTTTGTCGCTCACAACACCTCCGTTTCTGGATACTGGGCGCGTATATCTCTCTTACGCCGACTTTCTGCTAACAGACTGCATCGCGATTTAAATGTTTGATTCGGAACTAAGTCATCACACAAGTATGTCAAGCAAGGATTTTTATCAATAAAACGAATAATTTGGATAATATTGCAAACAAAAAGGTCAAGTCAGCAGAACAATTTTCTAGACCGGCCTTTACCTTAATCAAAATGGTTTCTGTCAATTGTTCATGAGATTACTCAGAAACCTACAATGTCTACCGCTATGACTGTAATCTTAGTAAAACAGAAAATTTCTATCGCAGACCTCCGTCATATTAGTAATAGAAGGTAGCGGGATGAAAAAGGAATTTTCTGGAAGGCCAACATAATGCTTAAGAAGGCTTCAATGAAAGTAAATTGAAATGAGCTACAACAGCAAAGCCATATTATTAGAATTTACAAAGTTACCAATAAGGAGATGAAGAAATATGGGTGATTTTTGCCAAACTAGTTTTGTATTAGTACCGGGTGGCCTCTTTTACGTAGCTGTGCAAGACTCACGTACTTCGCAGTTGAACTCGGACTGAGCTCTAGCGACTGACCAAAGGTGTCAATATCCGGTACAAATAAAGAAAAAGTTTCCAGGAACAACACTTTGAACAGTCTCTACAAACTGAAAGAAGACTGAGGGAAAAGAGAAGAAGGCTATGGGTAGGTAAAATATTTGAATACAGAAGCACGATGCTTGAGCAAAACGGGGATCGACTGCGCCCAAGTGGTAACTCTCATATCTGAGACATTCAGTGTGGACGAAGCTGAGATAATAATTCCAGAGCTGGACTACAGGGAAAAATCTTCACTGACTAGCGAAAACATGGGAAAAGGACTATCGATAATAAGTATTAGTGAAAAAAAGGCCCAAACTACCTATTAGTAACCTGCTTTTACGCGAAGAATTGATTCAAGATCTCTGTGAGATAGTTGCTTTTTTGATGGGTAAACATTTGGCTGGCCTTTTGAGATAGCTAGTAGTCTGAATGATTAGCTGACAGCAGGTAATCGGTGGTATTTATTTTAGTGGTATGTTCCTTATCTTGAGTGATGACAAACTGCAGATACTAAAATAGTTTTGATGGACATAATAAACGTGTAATCCCGTATAATTTTGAAAACTGTGGCATATTGGTATACTGATCTGACCTTCAAGTAGCCACGAAAAGGCTGCAGAACTCACTGGGAAAAGTTATTTAATATAGCTCTATTCCTGAATGGCAACGCAAAGCCTAAAAAACTGCATAGTACGTCGGAATCCCCTCGTTGAGCTCAATGCCCCAACTGCGATAATGAACTTACCAAGCTATTAATTCAATGAATTGTTGGATCTGTTGTGGCATGGAGTACTTTTTTAGCCTTTGTTGTTCTCGTAAATTCCATCATATAGCCAAATTAAGTTTGATTGACTAAAATACCATGAAGCGTGGTTTCGCGCTTCTATATTTCGGAAAGTCTATTTATGTTGAGGTTCTTCAGTGTCCACTTCTTGTCCAGAGGTCAGCATATTTCTGCATTGAAACAGAGTTAGACAGTCTTAATCTTAAAGACGAGGCAGGTATCCAAGAGCAATTCTCCGACTCCAAGCGGCGATCTCGTTGCACAGGCCTGGGAGGATGGATGTCATCTCGGCGGTAGAAAGGTGTTGTGCATCGCAAGTGATGATGCCTGAAAAGTCCAGCTCGGGTGGAGAGAAGTTGTCAGGTTGCGCAGCGAGAGACTTGAAGGCTGTATACGCGAGTTGAATACTTACAGGTCGCGCTCTACCGCGGCGACAAAGAAGACATGGAGATCAGCTGCCGGCACTACTACAGAACAGGAACAGGAGCCCGGGAATTCGCCCCGACAAAAGCGCAGCTGAACCGAGAAGGGTCACGAACTTCCAAACCCGCTACAGAGGTGATACGTACAATTTTTTGGTTGCCACCGAAGAGGCCCCGAGTTGCTCGCCGAACGGCACCCCCAAATTTATCGGAGATGCGAACTCCGGAAAGGATGTGCTGCTCTGCCACTCCGCGGCGGCCCTAGACGGGGCGACAAGTGAATAGCTTAGCCAAAGAGGGCTGTTTGGCTTCCTGAAGATGAGAGGAAGCTGCGAGCGTCGGTGCGGCGGATGCGTCGGCGGGAGTATTGTCGGAAGGCAAGCCGGTGGATGCACCAGCAGCCTGAGTGGGAAACTGAGAGATGGGGGGAGGGCTGGGGGGCTGGCTAACGGCAACCCAGCTAGGGAGGCGAGAATTGCGATGACGGATCGAAAGCGGGGGTTGTTGCGAAAAGAAGGGATGAGGGCTTGAGCCGCACGGGAGTCGTGTAGTTGCGACAGGAAGCGTTGGGTTGAGGCGATAGCAGAGAGGTAGATGCTGCCGTCCAGAAAGGAGAAGGATTGGACGAGGAAGTCGAGGGAGGCATGGTTGAGGGAGACCAGAGCATCATCGCGGGACGCAGCTGCTTTGGCGGACGGCATGGTTGCAGCGGGAGGGCATGATTTGATGGAACTGGTACCGAGATCGAGACCACTAGAGGATGATTGGCCACCGGCTGGAGATAAAGGGGAAAAAATCAGCAGTGGAAAAATTAAAGGCGAAAAAATCGATCAACTGCAAAGGGAAAATAGGAGAAAGAGACGGAGAGTAGAGTGAGGGAAGGGAGGGTGGTGGTCTATTGGGCAGCTGAGAGCTGCGGGAAGGGGGCAAGGCGGCTCCGCAATGCCGTCGAGCGCGAGCAAGAGCGGTATGGGGAGGGAGGAAGGCGATTCGGGGGCTCGAGTAAAACACGCAGCAGTCCTTATGATGGTAGATGACGGCGATAAAAAATCCGTTCCGATTCGCGCGCGCCTAACAGTAAGGTCAACACAGTCAGTCCCTCCGCTGCTTCCCATTGCCTGGATGTCGGGTCTCGTGCGGTGGAGACCATGGTGTGGCTCCACGACAGGATGTCGAGCAGCTCTTGCCAGGTCTTTTGCCAGAAGGTTTACTTGGCGATCATGTCGGTTGATCCTGCGGGCCCATGCAAGTAGTGCATGGGATGATCGCCATGTACATCGAGTGTTTCTGGGCAATTTACTTTTCGGGCATGGCGTGCCAGGGTGAAAACGTGGGACTTGACAGAAGTATTAAAGCCACACCGAGAATTCTCGAGGTTCAATGCTTGTCTGTAGTCAGGGGCATGGGGGACAAATACCATTCCTTAGCTCCGAGGAGGGCCATAGTGGTGGTAAATCTTTATTGGTTGTACAATGTTGCACAGGAAGCGTGCTGAGGGTATTCATAAATTAACTACGGATGCGGGCGGCGGGCGGAAACCTGTCGCACCTGGGTTACCTGAAGACTAAACGAAAAACGGATAACGAAGTCGCGGAGCTTCTGTTGAGGGAGGAACCGCGACGGGAAGCAGCGAAGGAAGCAAGGCGGCGGAAAAAGCCCTTGCCGTCGTCGCCCAAGGCGCCGTAGATATCGATCCCGACGGGGGAGAGGAGGATATCGTTTTGGTTGCAGTAAGTGCCGTAATGACGATGTTTCTCGCGCTCTGCGAGTGTTGCGCAGCGCCTGCGGTAATCAATACTTGGCGAAATGTAGCGGCGTGTGAAGGGGTGGGCAACAGTAACGTCGACGGCGATATCGGTACTGTGAAGCCCGTATGCAGCGGGTATGTAAATGTCCATTCGTAGCGCGGGGTCTCCGAATGCAAAGACAAGTTGAACCTGGCAGAGGAGCGGATGCTCGACGAGGGCGACGATCCCAACTTCCTTACAGTAGCGGGATAGAACGTTGCGGATGATGTGATGACGACGACTCATTCCGTCTTCGTATTTGCAGGTCAACGTGTGTTGACCACTTGGCTCTAAGACGGGTGCGATTTCGGCCGGGCGCCGGGAGCAGACTGGACAGCGAGTAGATCCAGGGAATAGCGCGATTGCCGAGACGTAGAGCCAGAGCGACTTTCCACGTTGAAGAGTACATATATTATACCGGCGGTGGGGGTGTGAGGAAGCGGAGAGAAAACAGATGAGGCGGAGGATGTGCGCATGGAGAAGAGCCGTTCTCGGTCTGGGCTGCCGCGAACAAGAACAACCTATCGGACTTCGATAGCATGAGTTCAGTTGTGATCGCAGACTGGAGCCTTTCGCCGGGGACCGGCGATGAACCACGCTCGAAAAGAGCCGTAGCTGTAAGCGACGAAGACAGCTGCGGGTGGCGGGAGGATAAGAGCGAGATGGCGGACTGAGAGATCTCTTCGAGTTGGCGGTCCTGGGAAAGAGTCAGCAGGTCAGAGATAAGTCCAAAAGAATCAATTACAGATGCTGCATAAGCAGTTCGGCTTTTTGACATCTCCTTACGAGACTTGATAATTTCTAGCAGCTGAAAAAGCACAGCTGTCCTCGCCTTTTAGATCTCTGGTGCTCCACAACCTTGTTAGGGGAAAGGTCGGGAGTTTTCTCTTGGAAGATATATTTGACCCATGAGCGATGAAAGACATGTCACCTAGGGCAATCGCCGTTTGGGAGACGATGTTCAGAGTTGTAGGTAGCTGCTTGATGAGGTGAATGTCCAGAAGCCGGCAGACAGCTCTAGTCCCTCCAAGTGGATATCGCGACAAAGTCGGGTACCGAACAGTCGTGCGTGGAATCCGAAGAGTCGTTCAGCAGTACGAAGTAATATAGCGTATGGGCTATTGACGGTCGATCTCAAGAATGCGTTTAATATGTGCAGCAAACCCGCTTTTTTGATCGCGGCGAACAGCTACTCCGGGCGTTACTGCTTGGGTCCCATATTGCTACGCAACGAGCCGCATTCTGTGGATAGGCAGTCAAATAATATTCCTTCCCCATTACTGTGTCGGTATACCTTTTTGAGTCAATTGTGGCTGTCTGGAAAACCATGGATAAATCAGGTACATCTTCCAAGAGTAAAACACCAAAACTTTCTCTTCCATTATAAGAAGCGTTTGAGGGACCCAACAGTGAGGTAACTCGGCCTCCCTTAGACCTGTTGCTACACCCTATTATCCTCAAATACAAGAAATATTCAGCAGAGGTAGACTAGATATATTGGCCAGGAGTAAATGTCTGAGAACATATCTCCAAGTAGAATCGGAGTTCATATCTGCGACCAATTCAATTGATCATTTACAAACTACCTTCTTGATTTTACATTAATGATTTGAACTATGCATGTGCGTAGAGCTTGGGTTCTGAAGGCCCACACGTGAGCACCTGCATACAGTGATGATTTGACGTCTTGCAACCTGGTTGGTATGAAACTAGAGCACTACAGCAAATATGCGTGGTCCTCTTCATTTGCTTCGAAACAAAGATTGATCCTCCTTTGCTTGGCTGTGTGTGATTTTATTTAAGATTGGCACTTCAACTTCAAAGACGTACATGGGGCTGTTTACAGCAGTACAAGCTCGCTCACTAGAAGCTTAGAACTAGGGATGTTTTTTAATACAAAAATATTTAATTTTTTATGCTCAATCGTGGAAGAAACTAAAGTGGAGAGAGGACAAAAAGAAAGGGGAGAACAATCAAAACAAGTTTCACAGTACATTACGCCCGTAGTTAAACCACCCAAACCTTTTCTCCGTTCCAAGGAACGGGAGGACATAGATTTGGAACATTTGTTACTTAAACTTTGATACCACAATGACGGGTACATTATCGGCGCCACGATCAACTTGTCAAAGCGATCGAAGTACTTCGTTCCGCGGATGCTGACAGCCGAGAGCTGCACTTGTCGCTGCCGAAGTGCACAGTTTGGTGGCATACAGCCCTCCAGGGTCGGCACAGGGTCTCTACCCAGACTGGACTAAGCAGAGTACAGCGAGAGTTCTTCTGTCCTGAACGCCCCCGTCGGTACCAAGGAATACACCACAAGGCCCTTTTCGAGCCATGTATTATCTCTTATACCGTTCCTCGAGACTATTGCTGACCTTAAGAATAGGCAGGTGGCGTTCTAACTACTGCGTAACTGTTATTGCGTCTGATAAGTAGGCTATTTGTCGCGCATAGTGCCCCTGTCTTGCACTGGAGAAGGCGCGGAAGGGTTCTAGAGGAAGATGGAGGACTGCATTCGAAAATTGGCAAGGTGAGTACTGGCCTCGGAAGTATTGCGAGAACTCCAGCTACAGATCAAACCTATGCACACGAAAAAACATCTCTTGGGATCGGGCTCACCTCCGCTAACAACATCGCAGCCGCGGCATTCTTCGCTTCTAGCCCATCATATAGCAAGATTTTCAAGACCTTGCTCCCGGTCCCTATGAAGGATCTGGGAAAATTCGAGGCAACTGCAGACGCCATCGGAGGTGGTCGACCTCTTGCCTGCCGTCTAGGATTATCCCATTCCGTGTAATTTACTCGCAAAAACCATCGCAAAGACTTTGACGGACGTAATCCATGAGGCAGTGCAAGAACGAATTCCTCTTGGGGATTCCAGGAAGTAGGTGTTTTGCACATCTAAGGATCTCCCAGGAGCTAAGAAATGCGTGTATTGTACCCCATGCCCTGGACTCCATACCAATATTGAAAGTTGAGAATTCTCGGTGTGGCTTGAATACTATTGTTAGTCCAACTTTTACCCTGGCACCTTACTCCAGAGAAAGATTTTCCCGGAAACACTCGATGTACATGGCGATCATCTCATGTATGCTTGCATGGAGCCCACAGGATCAACCGACGTGATCGCCAAGTAACCTTTCACAAAATAATTCGTAAGAGCTGCTCGTTATCCTGTCGGAGAACCACGCCATGGTCTCCGATAATATTAAAATTGGCGAAAAAAGAAACTATTTCAGCGCTGGCTGAGATGGCATGCCGCGCTGGCTGGGCTGGAACTGTAGAACCAAATTTAATTTCAAGCATTTCTAGAGGGATTTCGTGCTCTGTGCAGTATCGGTGCTTCGCCTGCATAGGTACTTCTCAGGACAGATATCGGTTATTTGAAACCGTATATAAGTAGTTAAGAAGGGATGGCCATGGGCACCCTTCATCGGGCTGAATAAGGATATTTTTAGTGATCTACATATTGCAGCTGGTGTGAACCACTCGAAGGATTATTTTTAAACTGCACTGGAGATATGAATATTTTGGCTGAACTGTTTGGCTCTGATTCCGATAACTAAGATTGGGAAGACAAATTTTAGATAGTTATCCTGATAATATCTGCTATTAGTTTTTTCGTTCAAAAACATTCCATTTGATACATTTTGTGGTACCTAATATGTCTTTTTTTGAGGCTTTAGAGTTATCAAAATAGCATAAATAATCTGAGAAAATTGCTTCCTTTTGTGGAAGTCAAGCAATTTGGCAGACAAATCTAAGTCAAGTCCCGAGTATCTGTCTGTTTTATATTCTCTTGTAACCCTCTCACCTTTCGGTCTTATGCACCTCTTTCTTTTCGCTCAACTATACCACGGTAGCACTTTTGTCGCTTACAAAACCTCCTTTTTGGGGAGTTGATTCTTAGTATTACTTTTCCCGACGACTTATCATTATCAGTCTCTACAGCGAGAGACCCGACATCCAAGCAAATGGGAACAGGGGAGGCACTGACTTTATTTTTACCGTCGTGAATCCCCTTCCTCCCTTCAACAGGAGAGCGGATGCGTTCAAACCGATGTCTTTTCTGATTTCGAAGCGAAATGAAAAGCAGATGGGGTATCAGTTTTTTTGCGACCTTCACCAGAGGTAGGCTCATGTCTGTGCCAGTCTCCACTCTTGGAAGTTGGCATCCAGATGCATGTGCAGTGCTAAATAAAGAGGCAAGGAAAGTGGCCGTGAAGTCAATTGAAACGGACGGAAAGGTTGAGGGGTTTTTACTGCAAATTCACCCTGTAGCAGCCGTCTTGTCCAATGAGGCCTGCTTGATGGTGGGTCCGAAGGTAGCCCTCGAGGAAGCTTAGTTTCTTCCCTGTTAATTTTTTGGTATATTTTTTTCAGTCCATTATGATCGTCTGGAAAAGCATGTGATAGATCACAAATACCTTCTAGGAAAAAAATACTCAAACAATTCCTAAATTATGAGGCAAGAAAAGAGCGTGAGTTGTTGGCAGGAAGTTGGGAAATTATTCAAATTAGAAGCAAACCAATTGCAATATGTCAAGTTGTTCCATTCTGATTCGAATTATCGGTGAGGGCCCGTCACAAAAGTATTTTGGGCATGTGAGTGGTAGCTTTCCAGCTCGTAAAAAGTTAATAAAATTCAGTAAATGGTAAAAGCAATACCGTCGAAGTGAAGTAGTCGTAGCAGGCAGAAGAGAAATACCAGGAAATATGCGAGACATGCCGTTGAAGAGTGCATGAATCGATTGGTCCAACTTTATCTGGAGCAGCGAGCATTACCGAAAGAGGTAATGAATGAATGAATGGATCGGGGCGAAAAGTAGGAGGCTGCGTTATGACCGATGGGAATTAAAGTCTGAAACAGGGGGTTAATATACTGGTGTAGATATGTGGGTTGGTACCCAGTAAATTTGAGGTACTGAAGGTTCTGTAATGTGCCACCTGTGGTGACTTCGAGAACTAACGGAGCCTGTAAATGAAGTAAAAGCGAAAACGGACCGAGTAGGGCTTCTTTGGTAGAGTTAACAGCAGCAACCGCTAAAGGAAACTCAGGGATTATGGAAGGGAGATTAAGGAGAGAAAAGGGGCTGAAACGGAAAGGGCAGGGTGTTTTGCATCGTCAAACAGGTTATCTAGATGGTGTGATTATTCTTACCTTACCTGGCGTACCAGACTAGAGTAGGGGCCTGGGCATCCGCAGTTGAGACTACCAGGGCAATAATGTCTCAAGGGAAGTTTATAGATGGAAAGAAGCCTGAAGAAACCGCTAATCATGTGATCGTCCAGCAGCATTAAACGAATTCAGGCATTTTTAGATATGGTAGGCAGACGCTTGAATTGGCAGGCTAGTGTAGAAGAGCAAGTGGATATGAACGGGCAATAAAGATTGAAACGTTAGAGCAGACAGGGCTAAAAGAGAAGGATTGAAAGACACTGACACACTAATTTGATTATATTTCAGACTCAGAGTCCGGGTGCTACATATGACTCAAGAAACTAATACGACGATCAGAAGTGCGATTATCGGGGGCAAACTGGGGCCAAGTGAAGGTTTGGGTGTTTTTACTATTGGAAATATATTCAATCTGCTGCGGCTGGTTATAGATTGCGCCTATGAGTCACAGGAAGAATGCAGGTTATATAGCTGATTCCCAGGGTCAGTCGGTCAGCCGGAGTCGGAGTAAAGAGATAAAAAGATGTTGTTTTTCACGGGGTCCGACGCTAGCGTCTGTGCCCTGAATTTCGCCAACACGTCTTACCTTGTGCAAATGGATGCTCACATAGACTCACCAGCATTTTTAGACGACTCGTTCTCTATGAAGTCATACAGTATGCCTAGGGTCTCGCCCGCTGGATTCATAAGTGCTAAGGAGCCACTTCCATCCTTTCCAACAGCGATTCACTATTCTAAGGGCAACTGGCGCTCAGCAGGATGACATCTCTGGAGTTATAATTTCCACCCTCGACTATTACCAATTAGTACGTTCGTTTCAGAAGAGTTCCAGACATTCATTGAATGCCTAGTATACAATAATACTATTCTTGAATCTGTCGTTCTTCTGCTCCCGCTCCCTTCTGAGTTTTCCAAGAGCCTGGGATCTGTTTCTATTTTGACCTCACTGAAATTCAATATTATAGCTTTTTCGCTGCTATTCCGTTCTCAATCTTAACCTGCCCTTACTCCACTACCGAAACTCTACGGGTTTAGATTCTCCAGTTGTTTCTTAGCATACAATCAAGCTGATATCGACACCTTATCTCTGGCTTATTGGACCTTTATGAAGCTCAGCTGGCTTATAATCTTCTCTGTTTCTGTGTCGGCTCTTCCAGGTCGTCTATTTGCTACGAGCTCTTTCTCTTCATTAATCTGAAATCAGAAAATTGATGAACTTAAAGAAAACCGAATTACAACGCTGGCTGCGGGCACGCTGCGCCGACTGAGCTGGCATGCTGCGTTAGCTGATTTGGTATGTTGTACCGGCTGAGTTGGCGTGCTGCGCTGGCTGAGCTGGAACTTTATTATCAAATTTATTTTTTGTTCTTTATATATGGATGCTGCGCCCTTTACAGCACAGTAGCGTTGCTGTGCCTGTCATAGGTACTGCCCGTGTGCTACGAACGAAAATAGACGAAACCCCATACAAAGAGGTAAAAAAGGATGCTCAAAGGCACCAGCTAAATAGTTAGGAGGTTGAGAGTAGACTGGAATCCCAAGAACCGTTTTTATTACCTTGGTCTTAGAGAATAAGTGGTAGACCTTGTCCCTCTATACTCGCGTGTAGCCCTTTTGCACTTTTGTCCGTAGCCCCCTCTTTGTGTTCACTCAACTCTACTGCGTTAGAACCTTTTCGCTTGCAACATCTCCTTTTAATGATAGCTGGCTCTGAGGATCTCTTCATTCAACAGTTTATCCGTATCATAATCTACAGCTCTGGCTGCTAGCTTCGATAGAAAGTAGCGAGAAGTGTTCACTCAGATTCACAGCCATTACTCTAATCGGGTCTGGGACGGAGCTTCCCTACTGATCTCCAAAGGCGGCCTTGCTGTACTTCTGGCTACTGATATAACAAAAGCTGTCTACTTTGCCGATTCTAATAGATTCTTCTTGCCATTTTATGCTCTACTGTAGTTTTCGCGGGACGTTCAGGTCAAGGAAGTACCTCGGCCTACTATCTCTCTGCTCACAACATGCCATCCATCACTTTCCTCTGACCAGACGGGCACCGAACTTTTCGAACACTGCAACTCCATACTTCCTGGAGCACGCCTCAATTCCATTATCCCGTCTGAACTGTTCTTTTCGAAATTTGACTGCCTTTCCAGAATTCATCTGACGCCGACCGGGCCCGCTTGCTCGCTTCCTGGAAATCCTCTTCATGCTCTGTGTCTCCCTCTACCCCAATCTCATCATGGGACGGACCTCTCCTCACAACCTTGGATCGTTGCTGTTTCTCTCCGTCTTGGTATGACTCTTGTTCCTGGCGAAACACGCGATCCGTTTGTTCAAGGCTTGTAATGAGGTGGCCTCGCCTTTAGATTTCGATTGTAGGCATGCTCTCCATTGCACGTACAAAGACACTCAGACCCGCCGTCACAATGTCCTTCTCAATGCTTTTCATCGTTTCTGTAAGAAAGCTGGCATTACAGCTCTACGAAACACCCTTTATTTCCTAGTTACCCCTCTCTTCTTCTCCTTCGGCGCTTCGTGCCGACCATAGCATTCTAGGTGCTTAAGGTCTCGATCACCGTGATCCAGCCTTAGATGTCAACGTCGCCCATCCTCTGTTCCAGTCTAGAGTAAATCAGAGTGCTCTGTCCGGAACCGCCTCAGCAGCACTAGTCGAGCGTTGCAAAAACTAGCACTATGGGGAAATTCACCGTGCCTTCGATATCCTGCTTGTTCCAATAGGCATCGATATCTACGATGCCTCGGGCCCGGCGGCTTTCAGTTCTTCTGCCGCCTTTCTGCCCAGGCTGCTAGGGGCCGTGATACTCCTGCCCATCAAGTGTTTCAAGATTTCGTTACCCGCTTCACCTTTTCGCCTTGGGATCGTACTTTCTTCCCCATTAATGCGTTGGTGTACCGTTTTTGAGTCGATTGCGGTTGTTAGGAAAACCATGGGATAGATCGTATATCTTCCAATGGTAAAACACCCAAAACTTTTCTCTTCTTGCCTGTACGGTATGCGAGCCCGTTAGGTTGTTTCCCTGTTTGTTTCCGATTAGTTTCTATCCTATCTCTCCTCGGTGCCTCTGACGGCTTGTTCCCACTGCCGTAAAGATTCCCCCTCTCCAGCTATTGAAATTAATTTTAAATAATTGGTCGACTGGAGCTCTAGACGAATACTTGGAGTGAGGTGCATTCACCTTCATCGGCACTGATAGAAAATAATAATACACGGTCTAATCATTTCGATTCTATAACTCAACAACTCCCGGTGCCGAACAAGGTCTGTCCAGAATTGCTGATTACATCGCTCTACGGAAAGGCAGTTGCCCTGCCTTCGAGCGCATAGATTGTTCACGATTATCAGCTCGCTCATACAACAACGAACTTCTGTCGCTATCAACCGACGACAACTCAACCGCTCCTGGCTCGGATAGAGTTTTCCCCCTTTGAAGGCCGCTAGACACCCCTTTCCTGCTTGTTAAAGTCTTCTTCTTCAACAATAGACAGTCTGATATGGTGTGTGTGTCGATTATTCAATTTCGCTTGCAAAATTTTTTGTGCGCAAAATTTCGCACACGAAAAAATATCTAGAAGAGGACCAAATTTGGATACAGTATCGGAATTTGTAAGATATTTTTACAGTTTCTGAATCTGCAAGATATTTTTTTAATTTGGATGAGTGTGGCAAATTCATGGGTTGATTTTTTTATTTTGAGACACGCTGTCAAAATAAATGTCAGTACAAGTCCAGGTTCTGGGTGATACTAAGAATGACTCTGAAAGGTCTATATAATGTTCACATTAATCCCACCCCTGGCCGATGGGTGGCTGGTATGGGTATGGCACCTAGATATTTACCTTTAGGAAATATCTTCTAATATTCTCTCTGGTTCACACGATTCCCTTGAACGTATTTTAAGGCAATAAGTATGTTTGTTTGAGACTTTAAGGGTACCCAAAAGTCTTTATAAGCCGAGTAGACTGCTTCCTCTTGTGGAGGTCAAGCAAGTTGGCAGACAACTTCAAGCCAAGTCCTGAGTAGTAGGGAGTTGAGATTCAACTTCAGACCCAAGAAACCTTTTTCCTACGCTGCTCACAGAGCATCAGTGGTAGACCCTGCCGCTTTCATACTTGCTTGTAGCCCTCTCACCTCTCTCTTCCATATACACTCCTTTTTGTTCGTTCAACTATACCACGGTAGCACTTTTGTCGCTGGCAACACCTCCTTCTTGGGGTAGTTGGTTCTGAGTATCTCTTCTCCAGACGATTTACCCCTATCATTTGGTACTCTTGTGGAGGGGGTTGCACCCGAGGTATTCGAGTTGAGCAGTCTTAGGAACCATTCGAGGGATTTCTTTTCTGTAATCATGGATCTCAAATCTGCTCGTATAACGTTCACAGGGGGCAAGAATGAAGACGTTGAGGAGTTTCTCTATACATATGTCAACGTTGAGATTCTTGAGAAGAGCGATGAAGAGAAGGCCGAAAGTATCTTCACCTATCTTCATGGTGACGCAAAGCACAAATATAAGGCCAAGTTTATCAACGGGGGGTCTCTTAACGGGAATGGGCGTAGCTTCGGTGAGGTATGTGAGTGGCTTGTGAAAAATATGCTAGGGAGGTAGAACCAGATGAAATGATTCGTACCGTCATAGAGGTCCGGCTCAACCTCGACTATTTGTTAAGCTCATTGGTATACTTGTGTGATCTCTATGAAAAGGCTGGGTTCAATGCCCAAGCCAAGTACGTAATGCTGCGTAAGGCGGCGATGGGGGATAGCGGTTCTACGATTTCCTACCAATTAAGGGCCCTCACACTTTTAATGAACTGAAGGGTACCATAGTAGAATTTGTCAAAAATTCGGAGGCGTTTCAGTCACTAAGTGAAGTACCGAGGGAATCCCGTACATCTATGCAGATCGTACCTCCTTAAAAAAATTATCAAAGGCCAGCGACTAGCGCAGCAGCATTGGAATCAGTCAGGAGCGATGTCAAAAACTTGGAAGAAAGGTTGGAAACCCGATTCGATAATCGACTTGACATGATAAACCTCGCAGTTGGAAAGCCTTACTCTTACCGTTAAGAAGAACCAGTCTGGGGCCCAAAAGGCCGCAGAAGTCTGTTCGTACTGTCAGCATGGAAACTTTGCAAATAGGTGTCCTGATAATCCACACAGAAACACTCGTTGTGGAAAGTGCGGACGTTACGGGCATCATGAAAGTAACTGCTGGTCTAAAGACACAGAAAAGCGAATTTATCGGACGCAAGGAGTGAGTCATGGCCAGAGGTGAAAATCTTACAAAACAGGAAGGATCAAAGGTTGACGGATGCCGGTAACGTATCCATTGCTGAAGAGATTAGTCAAGTCAATGTGACAAAAAGGGATGGGGAAGAGAACATTTTATCGAAGAAACCTAGGCTACATTATGGAATGCTGGAGCATATCCCAGCACCTGTACCTCCTCGAACCAAGAGGACTGATCAAGTTGTTCAGGAGTGGGAAACACTTCGGCCAAGAAGACGAAAAAGAGTAAGAAATTTAAGAGTATCCCGAAATACGTACTAGAAAATGTGAAGAAGTACAATTTGGTAGCTGAGCTTGCATCGGCTCCAACTGGGATAACGTTTGGTCAACTTTTGAGGGGCGCCGCAGGGGAGCCAGAAAGAACTCAAAAAAATTATCAGGTCCAATAAGTCCGCAAAGGGTAAGAAACTGTTTCTTCAATCGGCTTCGACAGCACCAAGACGTCTTAAGCTGGTACCAGTCAAAGTATTGGGAATGAAAACCCAAGCTCTTTTCGATTCGGGCGCTGTTCCAAACCATATTTCAGAAACTTTGGTGACAGATTTAGGTCTTGAAATCATTCCAACTACTCGAAGAATTATTGTGGCGGATGGAACCGTCTCAAAATGCATGGGCACTGTTGACAAGGTTTCCGTGTTCTTTGGGAACTCCAAAGTTGATGTAGACATTCTTGTCATGCCTGATCTCCCTTTCGATGCAATTATTGGCTGCCCTACTTGGAAAGACTAGGGACATGTATTGACTTGGGCAACCAAATCGTTTCAGTTAATATTGAAGGCAGACCCGTGAAGATGCCCCTTGATTTCGACAAAAGCATACATCCGGAAGATTTAAGAGAAACGGACAGTGACGATTTCACTTCTAGCTATGACAGCGAAGATTCCGAACCAACTGAAACTTTCGGAAGTGGAAAAGGATACGCTCTAGGTATAATGAACATGACATGGGACGAGTATGATTCTGGGTTTGAAACAGATGACGACTGGAATTCTAGGGTAGGTTTGAGACCTAAATTTGTTTCTTTTTGCGATAATATCGAATCAAAGGACGGCATTCATAACTTTAAAGAAGATTACCTTTGCAAAGAAAATAAAATACGTCGAATTCCATATCTGAAGATGTGAGCACACCGGAAAATGTCCTTCAAAATTTGGAGTGTGAGGATCAAGAAGAAGACCAGCGCTAGATGGCAGAAATTCAAGAAAAAGTACAGCACCTTTCCGCCCCCGCCTCAATGAAAATACCCGACATGCTAACATCTTCCGAATTAACTCCATGGAGCGTTTCAGATCTAAGACAAGCAAGTGTACCGGTCACTCACTCATTTGAACTTGCCGATACTCAACCCTGCTGCTTCGGTGACTACATCTGACATGTACCGCATGAATTCTGTATGTACTTAAGAACAATCATAGTTTCAGGTGTACGCTGGTCTGGTTTAGCTAAACGGAGTAGGTTGTACAACTTCCGGGCTGATTGTTGCAGAAGGTGTCGGTGGAGCCGTTCCAACTGCGGTCATGTGAAGAATGTAGGGGCGCTAAGATATTATTCCAAGTAAGTCAGTCCCTTTTGCGCGTGGTTAGGACGCGCCAGTTCTCTCGCACGCATTCCAACTTGTTAAAAACTGATATTATTTGAAGTGAATACTTGCCGAGGACGTCAAGCCCTATAAGGAGTGGTACGTCCTGGGACACTGCATCAATCCAGAGTTGAAGGATGCTCTATCGTGTAGAGATGACTTCTGGATCTTGCCAAGTGATGTGGAGCGGCCAGCTCGAAAACGGAAACGCGAGGTGGAAGGATTAGGCTTGAAAGGTATGTTAACTCCCTGGCAGTACGCTTTTGCCTGCTTATGACCCATAACGGATAGCTGGGCACCGGTGTCCAAGACGGCGGCTTCGAATTTTCGTTGCGCTCGAAATTGCTGGCTTTCGGGGTATAGAATGCACACGGTGTTGTTGTCGTTTCATATGTATCGGCAATACGTGACGAAAGCGGGCTAGTGCTAGACTTGACTGAATCGTGTAAATGCGTGTTCCACGGCAGAAGCTGCTGCACGTATGAGTAGAGGGCACATTGGAAGCACGACTCTTCTTTTCGGACTTGCGCAGTGCGCGTCGTAACGCCTTGCTTTGTATCTGGCGCTTTCGAGGGCCAGTGTAGAGTTTGGTAATGTCCGGAAGGCAAGCAGTGCTGGGCTTAATTCTTACATCTGGGACAAATTGGCTATTCGCTTGATCACGTATAATGCCTTCTTGGTTATACATATGCGTCGAATCTTGATCTTGGTCTGACGCTTGACAATCTGTTGTGGTAATGAAAACTGCCTTCACGGAGGACTCAGTGTTAGCCGGCGGAAGGTCCTCTACATCACCGTCGGCGTCGGAAAACACTGCTCCTCTTGGTAGTTGGGTACGCTCGTGAGGTGATTTGTCAGAGTTTCGAACGAATTCTGAAGGTCTGCGACGGCCTCAACGTCGTCATAGTCAGTGTCGGGATCTACGGCATGGTTCATTAACGCCTGAAATGAGTTATTTTCTTGATACGCACGGCTTTCTATGTGATTTGTCAGAGAAATGTAGGTGTAGTACTCGTTATCGTCCTCTGATATAGCCCGTAGTGTTTTTGCCACCGCGTCTTCTCCGTTTTCTAATCCTTGGATCAGGGCCATCATTACAGAGTTGGTCGAAAACTGGGTGCGCTGAGGACATTCGTGCCGCCAGTGTCCAAATTGGTTACAACGCAGGCACCTTGTTCTTGCTTTCACTGCGCCAGCCGGGTAGGGGGGGAATGTCTGGGTGATTTAATTTTTTGAAAAATGTGGTCGGTTGGGCCCGGGGTATCTTAGAGGGTTACCGATGATGGAAAGTCCTATCTGCCAGCAAAGTTAACTGGAGCATACTGATAGGGGTAAATCGTCGGGAGAAGAGATACTTAGAACCAACTACCCCAAGACGGAGGTGTTGCGAGCGACAAAAGTGCTACCGTGGTATAGTTGAACAAATAAAAAGGAGTGTATATGGGAGAAGAGTTGAGAGGGCTACAAGCAAGTATAAAAGGGCAGCGTCTACCACTGATTCTCTGCGACTTGCTTAGGAAAAAGTTTTCTAGGGTTGAAGTTGACTCTCAACTTCCTACTACTCGGAGCTTGACCTGAAGTTGTCTGCCAACTTGCTTGACCTCTCAAGGAGGAAGCACTTTACTCAGCTTATATAGACCTTTCGGCTAATCCTAAAGTCTCAATCAAACATACTAAATACCATAAAACGCATTCACGGGAATCGTGTGAACCAGAGAGACCATTAGAAGATATTTCCTCAAGGTAAATATCTAGGTGCCATACCCATGCCAGCCACCCATCGGCCAGGGGTGGGAATTGATGTGGCCATTATATAGACCTTTCAGAGTCACTCGTAGTATCACCCACAACCTAGAACTGTACTGACATCCACTATGACAGCGTGTCCTAAAATAAAAAATCAACCGATGAATTTGCCACACTCACCCAAATTAAAAATATCTTGCAAATTCAAAAACTGTAAAAATATCTTCCCAGTTCCAATACTGTATACAATTATGGTCCTCATCTAAATTTTTTCGTGTGCGAATTTGCGCACATCACGCCCTCCCGCTCAAGACGAACGTCCCGGCTCGTCACTGCTCTTGTTGTTCTTGTGGGAGTTCTATCCATTCATCAGGGAGAGTATAGGGTTCACTATAAGGATATGGTAGTAGCTCATTTCCAATATGATGAGAGAGTGTGTACCGTGCGATGACCGGCTCATCTCCTTGGTCAAGAGTTTCGTAGATTCGGCGTATGGTTTCATAGTGTTCTCTAATGAGCTCCTCCCGTTTCACTTCTCCAAACCTTCCAAATGTGAAGTAAACGTAGTATGCAAACTTTTCTGGCAACGGGTCCAGAAACGGGTATCTGAAGGAGAAAAAAACTCGCAACATAAGGACTGAGTCCTCACGAGTAAGGTGCGCCCCGTGAATGGTCTGGAAGCACATGCAAATACTAATTGCAAAAAAGGAAATTACTTCTGCTTCTCGTGGGTCCTCTGTCATTTCGCGAAGCCAACGTCTAATTGGTAGCCGTCCAATAATTAAGGATGCATAGTTTCCCCCTGGGAGACTAGGCGGTGTTTGAGGCGATCTTCTTGGCGATCTTCCTCGCTGCTCCCGACGCCTTGCCCTCTTCGATGATCCGCCCCGATCACTTGATGGTCCAGCTCGTATCATCATCACGGCCTCGGGAGGATCCTGGTCTTCGGCTGAGGTTGTATTTCTGAGCGGAGCAACGTAAGGTTCCCATAGAGGATATGGGACCAGTCGATATTCCATATCAGGGGGCAAGCTGTAACCTCTCAGTCGCACATCTTGGTTGTTCTTGAGAAATACGTAAACTGGACGGATAATGTTCAGATATGTTTGCGACAAGTCTCCGATAGCTACCATTCCATACCTCCCTATAGAGTAATGATATATGACTTCCACAAACTCTGGACCTGCTTCCGTGAACCTTCCGTTTTGGAATGAGAATAGAACTCTGATCAATAGTCGGAAATCTTCTTGAGGTAGCAATGGTCCGTTCAACGTACGAAAACATAGGCATATATTAATGTAGAAATGGATGATTACGTGGAGTTCGTAGTAGTCACGCGTAATCGAGATGATCCATTCCCAGGCCCTTTTTCCTCCCATAGGAATCATTCTATAGTTAAAGATGAGTATGCCTCGTGGTTGCGCATAGTCCTGTGTGAGAAGGAATTCTTCAGGCCTCTGATGGTAAGGGACCAGACGACGTGCATGGATTGCCCTCCTTGATCTCTTCCCTGAGCTTGAACAGAGCTTATAATGCGGGTGTCTTTCCTCCGTGACGATGCAAGGGTTCGAGTACTTTGTTTGGAAAGCCGGCCACTTCACAGCCTGTTGCATTGCTTTTCCGTGTGCTACAAGTACTTTAGAGCCGACTGAGAAAGTTTGGACTGGAGGCTCTTCATCCTTATTTCTTGTCTGTGTTAGCGCGCGGTGTGATCTCCAGCTTTCGGTGGCCAATAGTTCGACCTCTCTACTCTCTTCATCGATAACATTTGTTTCCATATCTCTCTGTAACATTCTAGGAGCTCTTCCGTACATTAGCTCAAACGGTGACCGTCCACTTCTTCCTCTTCTTCGCCGATAGCCGTATAACACTTTTGGTAAGGCATCTTCCCACTGGATTTCATTCTCGGACATAGTTTTCGATATTGATCGTTTGATGGTTCCAACCATCCTCTCCGCTTTCCCGTTTGACATAGGAGCATATGCGAGAACTGTCTTTAGCTGAATACCTTTTTCTTCCAAGAAACGAAGCAGTGAAGTTGCAGTAAAACAAAGTGCGTTATCGAGATGATCCTTTTTGGAAGACCAAACGGTTCAATTATTTCTTTTTCGATGAATCTCAGGACCACTTCAGCATTGGCCTCCTCAACTGCAACTGCTATTGGCCATCCAGTAAGATGTTCCACCCCTATAAGGAGATATTTGTTTCCGGAAGAGGTTTCCTTGAATGGGCCGGCAAAGTCAATTGAAAAGGTTTCAAAGAGACCGGAAACTGGAAAGCCTAGAGTTGTCTTATACTTTCGTATTGGCGTGAATTTTTGACAGTTGTCGCAGCTTTTCACGAAGTTATAGACGTCCTTATGGATACTGGGCCACCAGAATCTCTCAGTAACGAATTTCTTGGTTGTTTCGAGATCCCAATGCCCTAACTCATCATGAAAAGTCCTCAAGATCTTCATTCTTTCTTTCAAAGGGGCCACTAGTCGAGGACCGGCTTTCGTGTGTCGGAAGAGTTTCCCATTCCATAGTGTAAAAGCCTTTTGATTCCTGCGTACCCAATTTCTGTGTTCAATATCAACCTTTCTCATTTCTAGTCCATCCAGGAATTTAATTAGTCCGTCAATATTAGCTTCGTACTCGTTATTGTTCGGCACTTGCACCTCGGCAACTCCGACGATGTTCTCGGAAGCTTTTTCATTTGGAATCAGTGGATCCCTCAAGCGGGATAGGTAGTCGGCAGGCTGATTATTGCGTCCGGGCCTATACACAATTTCAAACCGATATTCTGCGAAAATGTCGAGCCATCGGGCCAAGCGGTGATGTACATCTTTCTTTTGGAATGCTGTCTTAAGTGCCTGGTGATCAGTTATCAAGACAAATTTCTCGAGTGATAAAAGGTATACGCGAAACTTTTTCAGTGCGAAGACAACAGCGAGCGCTTCTTTTCGCAGACTGAGTATCTCCTTTCCGCATCATTCAGAGTGCGACTTGCGAATTGAACCGGGTGTAGTCTTCCGTTTTCATCTTTTTGGGACAAAACGGCACCCAAAGACCGTTCTGAGGCATCTGTCTCCACAACAAATGGTCTCTTGAAATCTGGATACATGAGCACTGGGGGGACACATAGCTTATCTTTAAGCTCTTCAAATGCGGTTTGCATTTCCTTGTTCCATAAAAATTTTCCGTTCTTTGTTGTGCTGGCATGTAACGGTGCTGCAGTCTTGGCGAAATCTTTGATAAATCTCCTGTAATATGAGGCCAGTCCTAAGAAGCTTCGAACCTCCGTCTTTGAAGCGGGCCTTGGTGCCAACTTGATTTTTTTCGTTTTCTCTGGATCCACTTTAATTCCCTCTTGATCGACGATATGACCGAGTAATTGGATAGACGTTTTCGCAAAGAAGCATTTGCTTAACTTAATTTTCAGGCTGTACGCAGCTATTTTCTCCACCACAGTCTTGACATGCGATATGTGCTGATCCAAGGTTTTTGAGAATATCACTACATCATCGATATAAACTCTTGCAAATGGAAGTCCTTTCAAAACCTCGTTCATCATTCTTTGGAATGTAGCTGGGGCATTCATGAGACCAAAAGGCATCACTTCGAACCTGAATGTACCGGCTTTGCTGGTAAAAGTTTTTTTTCCTTGCATTTTTCATCCAATGGAATCTGCCAATAACCAGTGTAAAGATCAATTGAGGTGAAGTATCTCCCGTCCTTCAAGTCCTCGAGGATTTCCTCCATATTCGGAATCGGAAATCGATCGGGTATCATTCTCTGGTTCAGTTGTCGGTAATCGACGCAAAAACGCAGCTTTCCATCCTTCTTTGGTGCGACCACAACTGGAAATGACCATGGGGATGAAACTGGCCGAATGATATCATTTTCCAGCATACTTGTAACATTCTCTGAGATAAATTGGTCATATTTTGGCGGTTGACGTCTAGGCCTGTGGTAAATTGGTTGAGTATCGGTAAGTTCAAATGAGTGAGTGACCGGTACACTTGCTTGTCTTAAATCTGATACACTCCATGCAATTACTTCGGAAGATGTTAACATGTCGGATATTTCATTGAGGCGGGGCTGGAAGGTGCTGTACTTTTTCTTGAATTTCTCCAATTTGGCGCTTTTTTCTTGATCCTCACCTCCAAATTTGAAGGACCTCTTCCGGCGTGCTCACATCTTCAGATATGGAATTCGATATATTCCTGTTTTCCGTGCAATTGTAATCTTCTTTCATGCCCGAATTCCGTCCTTTGATTCGATATTATCGCAAAAAGAAACACATTCAGGTGTCAACCTACCCTAGAATTCCATTCTTCATCTGTTTCAAACCCAGAATCATAATCCCATGTCATGTTCATTGTCCCCCGAGCGTACCCTTTCTCACTTCCGAAAGTGTTAGTTGGTTCGGAATCTTCGCTGTCATAGCTAGAAGTGAAATCTTCACTGTCCGTCTCTCTTAGATCTTCCGGATGTGTGCTTTTGTCGAAATCCAGGGGCATCTTCACGTTTCTGCCGTCAACATTAACTGAAACGATTTGGTTGCCCAAGTCAATGCAGGTCCCTAGTCTTTCCATGGTAGGACAGCCAATGATTGCATCGAAAGGGAGCTCCGGCATGACGAGAAAGTCTACATCAACTTTAGAGTCCCCAAAGAACACGGAAACCTTGTTAACAGTGCCCATGCATTTTGAGACGGTTCCATCCGCCACAGTTATTCTTCGAGTAGTTGGAATAATTTCGAGACCTAAATCTGTCACCAAAGTTTCTGAGATAAGGTTTGGAACAGCGCCCGAATCGAAAAGAGCTTGGGTTTGCATTCCCAATACTTTGACTGGTACTAGTTTAAGACGTCTTGGTGCTGTCGAGGCCGATTGAAGAAACAGTTTCTTACCCTTAGCGGACTTATTAGACCTGATAATTTTTTTGAGTTCTTTCTCGCATCCTCTGCGTCGCCCCTCAAAAGTTGACCAAACGTTATCCCAGTTGGGGCCGATGCAAGCTCAGCCACCAAATTGTACTTCTTCACATATTCTAGTACGTCCTTCGGGATACTCTTAAATTTCTTACTCTTTCTCGTCTTCTTGGCCGAAGTGTTTCCCACCCCTGGAACAACTTGATCAAGCCTCTTGGTTCGAGGAGGTACAGGTGCTGGGATATGCTCCAGCATTCCATAATCTAGCCTAGGTTTTTTCGACAAAACGTTCCCTTCCCCATCCCTTTTTGTCACATTAACTTGACTGATTTCTTCAGCGATGGATACATTACCGGCATCCGCCAACCTTTGATCCTTCTGTTTTGTAAGATTTTCATCTCTGGTCCTGACTCACTCCTGCGTCCGATAAATTTGCTTTCTGTTGTCTTTAGACCAGCAGTTACTTTCATGATGCCCGTACGACCGCACTTTCCACAACGAGTGTTTCTATGTGGATTATCAGGACACCTATTTGCAAAGTGTCCAGGCTTGTGACAGTAGGAACAGACTTCTGCGGCCTTGGGGGCCCCAGACTGGTTCTTCTTAATGGTAAGAGTAAGGCTTTCCAACTGCGAGGTTATCATGTCAAGTCGATTATCGAATCGGGTTTCCAACCTTTCTTCCAAGTTTTTGACATCGCTCCTGACTGATTCCAATGCTGCTGCGCTAGTCGCTGGCCTTTGATAATTCTTTTCAGGATGTACGATAGACACCATGTGCGGGTTTCCCTCGGTATTTCACTTAGTGACTGAAACGTCTCCGAATTTTTGACAAATTCTACTATGGTACCCTTCAGTTCATTAAAAGTGTGAGGGCCCTTGATGAGGAGGAAATCGGAGAGCCGCTTATCCCCCATCGCCGCCTTACGCAGCATTCCGTACTTGGCTTGGGCGTTGAACCCAGCCTTTTCATAGAGATCACACAAGTATACCAATGAGCTTAACAAATCGTCGAAGTTGAGCCGGGCCTCTATGGCGGTACGAATCATCTCATCTGGTTCTACCTGCTTAGCATATTCTTTCACAAGCCACTCACATACCTCACCGAAGTTACGCCCATTCCCGTTAAGAGACCACCCGTTGATAAACTTGGCCTTATATTTGTGCTTTGCGTCACCATGAAGATAGGCGAAGATACTTTCGGCCTTCTCTTCATCGCTCTTCTCACGCATCACAACGTTGACATATGTATAGAGAAACTCCTCAACGTCTTCATTCTTGCCCCCTGTGAACGTTATACGAGCAGCGTTGAGATCCATGATTACAGAAAAGAAATCCCCTCGAATGGTTCCCTAAGACTGCTCAACTCGAATACCTCGGGTGCAACCCCCTCCACAAGAGTACCAAATGATAGGGGTAAATCGTCGGGAGAAGAGATACTTAGAACCAACTACCCCAAGACGGAGGTGTTGCGAGCGACAAAAGTGCTACCGTGGTATAGTTGAACAAATAAAAAGGAGTGTATATGGGAGAGAGTTGAGAGGGCTACAAGCAAGTATAAAAGGGGCAGGGTCTACCACTGATGCTCTGCGACCAGCTTAGGAAAAAGTTTTCTAGGGTCTGAAGTTGACTCTCAACTTCCTACTACTCGGAGCTTGACCTGAAGTTGTCTGCCAACTTGCTTGACCTCTCAAGGAGGAAGCACTTTACTCAGCTTATATAGACTTTCGGCTAATCCTAAAGTCTCAATCAAACATACTAAATACCATAAAACGCATTCACGGGAATCGTGTGAACCAGAGAGACCATTAGAAGATATTTCCTCAAGGTAAATATCTAGGTGCCATACCCATGCCAGCCACCCATCGGCCAGGGGTGGGAATTGATGTGGCCATTATATAGACCTTTCAGAGTCACTCGTAGTATCACCCACAACCTAGAACTGTACTGACATCCACTATGACAGCGTGTCCTAAAATAAAAAATCAACCGATGAATTTGCCACACTCACCCAAATTAAAAATATCTTGCAAATTCAAAAACTGTAAAAATATCTTCCCAGTTCCAATACTGTATACAATTATGGTCCTCATCTAAATTTTTTCGTGTGCGAATTTGCGCACATCACATACCACGAGATATGCCCGCCCCTTACTCATCCTTCTCCCCACCAGCCTCTAACCCCTCCAGATAGGCAGCGACATCACGGACGTCTTCGCCGTCCGAAGAGTTGAGATCAGACCAGTCCATCCAGCGAGCAGGCACCCACAAATGCTCCGTGCCGTAGCGTCCCATCACAGGCAGGTTATTGTCCTTCTCCGTGGCCGTAATAATCCCACTCTCGCACCATGACGTCTGCCCATAGACGCCTTTGGGTGTTGTTTGGTAATCGGCGGCTTCCACCAAGGTGGAAGAGTAGAGCTTCCCGCCACTAGGTAGCGGGCGCGGGGTGTTCGGTACCACAGGGTAGTTCACTATGGGCCCGTTTCTTTGGGGAAAAGACGGAGCCGAGTGAGAATCCGGCCTAAGGAATCAAATACTGCGAACAAAAGGTCCCTCACGGAGCGCTTCAAACCACGCTTTGCTGTCTTGGACGCTTTCACACGAGGTAGCAGATCGCATATGATTGCCGCCACCACGTGACCGATCCCGTAGTCACGCCACACAGTTACACTGTGCAGGCGGGTGAACCGTTGGAGTTCAGACACAAGGTGCTTGACCTGTGCATGTAGCCCGTTGAGATCTTGTTTCGGTTCACGGAGCAGGGAACGGACGTCACTTTCTAGAGCGAAGTAGACCAGTCGCAAATAGAGGAAAGATTCTCCGGGCGGTTTAAGCTTCGCGGGACGTCCGACCAAGCGCCTCCGTCCTCGCGAAAGGTGCTGCGGGATCCTCCGGGGTGTCCAAATGCCAGTCTCCTTCGTCTTCGCCTTCTTCTCCGCAATCGTCTGACAAGTTGAACATCGGGATGGTCAAGAAAACATAGGTGACATATGCTTTCGAACTCGATTCTGAGATCGAAGCATGTTGGTGAGGCTTAGTGAATTCAGCAAGGGTGCTCGGTGTGGGTTCCGTATAGAGATGTCGGTGGGGGCCTGACGGCGGGTGGGGCAGCATACTTCTCCCCGAAGAAAGTAGCTGCAGCAACGGGGTCTGATTCATCTAAACGAAGGTGGCGGTGTTCATTAGACGTGAGGCGGCGCCAAGTTTTGAGTAAAACGTGTTGTAGTCCATCTGCTCTGTAGGAGAAGGCGTCAAACGATCTTGAATGACTTTCTCGGCCCAATCTTCGTCCCTGACAATTTCTTCCATAAAATCAAATAGTGGCTGTCGCTTTGGTACTCGCGGCCACAGGAAGGCACTGTATTTATAATTCGTTCGTGTGATACTTCGAGTCCGGTGACCTGCGAAACAGTTCCTTTCCTTCATAATATTGCGGATGGTTAGCTTTTGATGTACGACCGGGCCTGAGCTTGGTGCTGAAGCGAGTTAATTCGAGTTTCTAAAGCTTGAATGCCTCGTCGATCTGTAACTGCAGGTACCTCGGATAGATTTGTAATAATAGTCCATCGCTATATCCCAGATAAGCCTGCGTGAGGAGGTCTACTTGGTCGGCGCGTGAAATGCCTTGGTCACGGACGGAATCAAGGAATTTGTTGCGAACACGGTGGAGGGGGACTTTTACGGAGAATGATCCGGTGTACTTGTCCTCTTCTTTGAACGTGTTAGTTACGGCTGCCTTGTTCCGGCCCATTACATGCTGATAACTTCCCTCGGGGCGGGTTGTGATGATGTGATGTCTCGCAGTGTCGGGTTCGGGTTCTGACCGGGGCCGGTTCTGCGGGTATGCTTAGAGCGGTGATAGGATTCCACCGTGTTTCAGCTTCAGCGAGATGGTCGTGGTCGTCGTAGAGCGCTCGGGCAACCTTGATGCTGATCTTGATACTCCGGTCTCGGATTACATTTACGCCTGCCTTCTCCAGGATGTGGCGAATTACGCTGAAAATGGCACGCTGCAGCAGCCGTCATGTCCAATGCGGCCTGCTTGATGGCTGGCCTGAAGGTAGCATTTTAGGAAGCGTTTCCTTCCCCATTACGCTGTAGGTATACCCTTTTGAGTCGATTGCGGTTGTCTGGAAAACCATGGGATAGGTCGGAAATATCTTCCAACAGTAAAACACCCAAACGTTTCTCCGCTGAAAATGCGGTGGTTTGCTAAACTTTCGTCTACGAATAGTGTCTCGGCAGGTAAACATTCTCTCAAATACTCCAGAATTCTGTCCTTAGGCTGTTCGATTGCGTCTTTGAGAATGCCAAATATGTCAAGCACTTGAGGGTCACTCGTAGGCTCCTGTTTACGCTCAATGTCCTTGATTAGCAGATTTGTGTTTGCTTCAGTGAACAGCTCAGGCATGGTTGAACTGTTAGATTGGGGTAGAAGGAGTAGGAAGAGGTTAGGTTCTGGGAGTAAAGTAAAAACGTAGGAGGGTAAGGGGACAAGGGAAAGGTAACTGGAAAGTATGCGTGGGGAAAGGGAGGGAGAATAAGTAGGAGGAAGAGTAGGATTAGAGGCGAAAAGGATGAAGAGGCGAAAAGGATAACAGTTCCGTATGAACTTGCAAGCGTTGTGGAAGCTAGGTGTTTGCAACGTCTCAGTCCGCTCTGGGGTACTCAATTCTCTGAGTGCTACGTGCACAACGCAGCCAAGTCAGATTGATGTAGGCTAGAGTTGGTCGCAGCCCTAATCTTAACAGAGTTAGGCGAGTGGTAGAGAAACTAGACGAGAAGTCAGTCTGGTTTATGCGCTGTGAGACGCTTACCGTCCCGAAAGGGAAGGTGGTGAGTGTTGGGGTGAATGCGATGGTCCTGGTAAGTACTGTACGACTTGCTGTGCCGACGGCAAGGCGGGGGCGTCGATGGCAGCTGGGCTCAATATCGGATCTATGACGCAATTGCTGTAAACTAAAAATTAGATATGAAAAATGTAAGAGATCTCTTAGTGCTACACGTGGACACGATCCACAGGCGGTTCGCGTGACTTCTCACCTCGTCGCGCTGCTCAACAAATCAAATCCTCCTGCCCACGGTGGTCGTATGTGGCTCACTTTGAGCTTACTTACAGTGGTCATCCACGAAGTCTAAATATGAGCGCCGACGGAAACTTTGTAGCTATCAGCCTCTGGCTCCTCATCATTTTCACTTCTTTCACAGTACGCACGTGGAAAAAGTATCAAACATAGAGAAAGCACTCGACCTCGATGATTGGATAGCATTGATTCTTCCTTTCATCCTTGCTGCCCCGTATCTGCTAGAGATATCATCCGCTCTTATCCGGCAGATTGAGATGTGGCGCTGGATGAGATTCGCCTCCGTACAAGCACTCCCGCTCGCATGAATGTATCGCACTATGACAGTAGGTGAGTCCTACGATGCCGGTAAATGGTTACGCTGGAAGTATTGGGCGCCATCAGGAGTGGAGAAGTTGTCAATACGTAGGGAGATGGACGGATTTATCATGGCCATATCAAGGGAAGCGGCAGTAAACTCAATGCTTCAACGCTGGCTTTTTGTACTTTGGCCCGCATTGATCTACTTCCAGGACAGAGATGATTTGAGAGCTCCACTCAGCTACCCACTCCGCACAATGCAGACTATTGCTGTTTTTGTGTTTGTGTCCGCATTAGTGGCTCTAGTAGCAATTTTATTCTGTTTTTCATGGTTCGAGGTGTTGCCTTTTTTCGTGCTCGACTGCATTTTGTGGATTAGATACAGAGCCAGGAAGAAGATCATGCCAAAACACAATACGGTTCATTCTGGTAGGGAAGAAATGCAAATGATTTTTGAGCAAAGCACGGAGATTAAGATGCTTCTCCGAAAAGCAAAATGGAATCAAAAAAAACCAGTATACAACGAAAGCATCACATTTAATGATCAATACCCAGCAGTCCGCTAGCGCAATACAGCACAGGGCCTGGGACTACACAGAAGGGGCCAAATCGGTGGTTGGGCAAGACGCCGCCGATTAACGGACGTAGCAACGTATTGGACAATCAAGCATACAAATCTAACTAGGAGCGAATGTTTCTCGGCGGCAACAGAGGCACTACGCTTGCTGGCGAGAAAGTGGGCGACTTGTTGTTGGACAGCTTGATCAAAACCGGGTCCGCTTCAACCATAGACATCAGCAATCATGAAGGGAAGGTCCAGTCCGTAGTATTCGCATAAAGTATGGTAATGGTGGCGTTTTTCTGATTATTTCTTGGAGATATGGCCATGTGGATGACAAGAACGAAACCCGGATGAGTGCGGACTGATGACAGAGATATCGAAGGCCTGCGGGCTGGCAGCGATCTCGGAGTCATTAATAAAAACATCTAGGCGGAGCTGGGTCGCCGACGAAGCAGAAGGATAAATGCGGTCACTTCGAGACTGTCGTTCCTCTCCGGTCAGTTGGGAGGCCGCAAGGAAGCCAGAAGAAGGATGTGAAGGATCTGGAAAGCGCTGTGTAATACAGAAATTGGTCCCCCCTCGTGTAATACAGGAAATGGTCCTCCCAAAGGGACCAATAACTTTCAGCGATCCCGCTCCTGACTCCGCTTACAGTCCTTACCAAATTCGTCCACCATCCTCCCTAGATATTTAATACTGTATTCTCTCCTCTAAATCAGCGTTTTACGTCTTTTTTATCTACCTTCTTCATCAAATTCACTCCTTTTGTGGAAATTTCACGCAAATGCGCTACTGCAATCTTGATTTTAACTTTTAGTACCGACTCCAGTCCGCCTCTAAGGTGTACTTAAACCCATTTTACCCAACTTTTTTGAAATCCACCAACCCCTACACACACTATCCTCTGCCTCACACCCTCTATCATCCATCCAGAATAGATCCACTTTATTTACCCTCCGCCTCCATCACCAAAAATCGCCACGTCCGCCTCCTAAACTCCATTCCCCTACTCCCTTTCGGACATACTGACCGTGATCACTACCTCGCCGATAACAAAAAAAGTTGATCTAAATCGTGCGTCGCTTGTTCGTCGAGGAGGAGGCGGAGGCGGTACCTGAGGGGCTGGAGTAGGAAGTCGAGGAGGGAGCTGGGGAGACCTTAGAGGAGTGGGCAGCCCCGGAATTGGTCTAAGAGGTTTAGGACGAGGAGGATGATGAGGAGGATGAGGACGAGTACGAGTACGAGGACGAGGACGAGGAGGATGAGGGAAAGGAGGGCATGGGAAGTGTTGGAATGGTGAGGCCAGGATTGGAAAGTATGGAACAAGTGGTGCCGACGCTGGAACCAGATGGGGATGTCTTTAGTAGTTTAGAAAATGTACGGGAAGAAATAGAGAGCTATGGGCCGTTCGCAGATATTTGTTGGGGCTGTTTGGGCAACATGGATATTTTGGAGGAGCTGTTTGGATCTGATGTAGAGAATGGGAAATAAGAGGACCATATCGACTGTTCGTTTCTTAAGTATCCTTTGTTTAGAATACATCATCCACACAAAGTGTTTTTATGAATTTCCTGGTATCTTCTTTATTTTTTTTTGGACTTTAGTGGTAGCCAAATGTCTATATCAGCTAAGTAAACTGCTTCTTCATGAAGAGGTCTAGAAATTGGCAGACAACTTCAAGTCAAGTCCCGAGTAGTAGGAAGTTTAGAGTCAATTTCAGACCTAAGAAGCATTTTTCCTACGCTGGTTGCAGAACATCAGTGGTAGACCCTGCTCATTCTATATTTGCTTGTAGCCCTCTCAACTCTCTTCCATATACACTCTTTTTGTTTGTTCAACTATACCACGGTAGCGTTTTTGTTGCTTGCAACACCTCTTTCTTTGGGTAATTGGTTCCGATTATCTCTTCTCCCGACGATTTATCCCTATCACGCTGCTCCCGAGAGTCGCGAACACCGTGGAGTAGAGAAGTATGGCTAATGGACCGAGATAGCTCGTCACGAAGTGCGTCGTGGCGGCGAACGCTACCGGCCCCAGTACTGCACAACATGGCGTGATGATCATTAACATCTAGCATGGCAGTTGAACAGGAACACATTTTGAATGAATTGGATCCAGAGAAGAGTGGCTCGCCGAGACGTAAACAGACCATAGTAATCCAGACTTCAGGGGCAGCGCGGGCACCGTTACCGCTGAGTTGAATAGTGGAGAAGTGTCATGAGGACGGGGAAGCATAGGTAGATACATGACACGTTTTGGAAACAGGGGTGAGGGATGACGTGAAGCGATCATACTTGTAGTCCACGAGTTCAGTAGTCAGTGCGTGCTGGAAGCCACGGAGGGGGAACCCGGGGGAATTCCGATGGCCTGAAGGGAGCAATTGACTAGGATTTTAAGCCAAACGGCTGGTATGGGGTAGTTTAGAATGGAGAGAAGCGCGTGGAGCGGAAATTGGTTGACAGGCGGGGAACGCAGAATATAGAAGGAGGAAAGATGGAGGCTGGCGACAACAGAGCCGGGTTAGGCCACGTTGGCTATGCAGGAAGCAGTAGTAAGCCCTATGGCACCCTTGAGGAAGGGAATCTGAGCGGAATGCCAGGCGTCATCCGGGAGTCTCACATGCGTATCTTCGAACACCCTTCGCATACCAGCATCATGAAGTGATACTACGGCAGTGGTTAAGTGTGACGGGGTGCAACGAAGAAGATATATGAGACGGGATTCGCTGGCACAGAGTCGGAGAAGGTGAAAACTGAGTTGAGGATCTTGAAGACGGCGAGGCTGATGCGACATTCGTTGTACAGACATGTGCTTGGCGTGCAAGAAGCGAAGACAAGCAGTGCCTTCACCAATCGGTGCACCGAGGACGTCGGTAGAAGCCGAGCGATTCAAAGAGCAAGAGATCTCGCACAAGATGGTTTGAGGGAGACGGGAGAGTAGGCCACCAAGCTTCAGTCTTCTTCCACTGAACATTAAAGCCCATAGAGCCACCTTGAGCCTGTAAGTATTCGAGGACTTCACGAGCGTGCAGTAAAGTATCAACAATATTCAGATCATCTGCGTAGGCAGTCAGGAGCTTGACGTTGTCACCAAATTTGGAGAGTAAATCGTCACTCAGTGGTTGCAAAGCAATCGCAAAGAGTAAATTAGTAGACATATTCCCTTGCTGGGTCCATGCACGGGAAATGTTTGGGTTTTTTTCTCTTGGAAGATATATCCGGTCTATCCCATGGTTTTCAAGACAACCGCAATCAACTCAAAAAGGGTATATCGACACGGTACGCCTGTACGGGTGAAGATTGTAAAAATGTCAAAGAAAAGTGTCTGCGGCGAGCTGAAGAGGGAGTGAACGAATCGAGCGAGGCCTGTGGCCCGTGTAGCGACACTGGCCAAAATTCGGGCACGCTCGATGCAGTTGAAGTCGTTACGGGCGTCAATGGTAAGCAGTACGTAGGGAGAAGTGCGATGTGTGGCCACGAAGGAACGAGTAGCATTTATTATGGCTTCACAGCCATTTGGAGATCCCACGGCCAGCTGATGGGGATGAAAGTATTTGAGAATACTAAAGTCAGTGGAAGCACGGCGCATGAGGAAACGACAGATAAATCGGCGTATAATTCCTCCCATAGCAATGGGCCTTGGCCCAGTATTGTTTATTTTCGGGATGCCGAGGCAGAGGGCACTGGAAAATGAAGACGTGAACTGGGATGGAAGTTTTCCAGCGATGCAGTAATTCACGAAATCGGTAAAGGCTGAGAGAGAATAATGGGTCGGCTCTGGCCCCCCTGGATCATGAGCAAGAGAGCATAGGACTCCTGAACGAAGTTCGTCAGGACCAGGGGCACTGTGAAAGTCAAGTATACTGAGTGTGTTGAGCAGTTCCGACTCAGTGAAGGTATAGGGAGGAGGAAGCGTGGATGGAGGGGAGGATTGAAGCGACAAGGATGGGGAAGGACGGAGAGATTCCAGAGTAGCAGCGTCGTTCGGTATGCAGGGAGCAGGAGGAGTATCACAGCAGAGAGACTGGGCGGCTTTGCCGACATCCCCTTCGGACATCAGTTGAAGAGTCCGAAGGAGCGGGTCATGGGTTCGCGGGGAAGAAGAGGAAGGGAGGGAGCTGAATGCCGTTGTAGCACTTTCGAAGAGATAGTGCCAGCGACCAGCCCTGGATGCTTTAGTATGCAGGCAACCTCGAAATTTTGTTATAGATGACGGGAATCAACATCGCGGAGAGCGAAGGAGAAGAGGGCGCAGGGACCCAGGAGCAAGCAGGAGATTCGCGACAAGCGATTTCTCCACGCAGCCTAGACCAGAAGGTAGCCATACGCCTTCAGGAACGGTGGCATCGAGAGAAACAATATCAGAGCACTGGATCTGTGAGGGCTCGTAGTAGTCTGAAGATTTGACAAGGGAAATAAACACAGAGTAGACAGCAGGAAGAGATCGGAGGTCACGTTCCGCAGCACAAAGAACGAAATCGTGGGGATACTCAGTACGAATTATTGAACAAGAGCCAGGAAATCCGCCACTGGAAAGCGCGCGCCGGAATTGTGAAGGATAGCGAATGGCAAGGAAAGGGGGTGCACGTACACGGACAAACCGCATCTGGTGCCCGCCAAAGAATAGGCGAGAGGTAGTACGCACGGTGCCGGCAAACTTCTTCGATAGTTTTGCCTCCGAGAGACTGTCATGTTTGGTAATTCCATCACGTCCAAGAACAGGAAGACGATGAATGGGCTTAGCGGAGAGGCGGTGACGACGGACTGCAGATGCGTATGAGTCAGGTGAGGCCTGCGTAGAGGCGTCCGGAAGAGTTTGGAGTTAGCGATCTCCAGGAGTTGCAGAGGCGAGCGAATTGAGAATAGATAGTACGGAGCGGAACTTTGGGTTATTCGAAAACGACGGACGTAGGGCATCAAATGCGCTCGATTTCGCTATGGATGCAATACATTTAGTTGCATCTACGGAGTCACACAGATCAACACTCACGTCTAGCAATGAAGCAGAGGTGACAAGAAAGTCGAGCGACGCACGAGCCAGGTGAACAATACGGGAGCCAGGCGCGGACTGACGCGGAGGTGCCATTGTTGGGGAGATCAGGGACCAGATCTCCCCAACAATGGCACCACCCGAGGAGGAGATAACAAGAAAAACAGTAGCCAATTTGGGGGAGAGCGTTCGGTCTAGTAATGCACGGACCTTCGTTCTTTCGGAGGAAGTTCGGGCAAGAATTTCTTCTCGGTGACCGAAAACGTCCAATCTCGGCGTCGAGCGGACGGATCCGAGTCGAATTTGGCGCAAAAAGAAGCGCGCTTTCACGCGCTTTTGAATGCGCCGATTATCGGACAAAGCTGATGAAAACTTAAAAAGATCTGTTAAAACACCGATAATGAAAAAAGGGGGTGAGGTACTGTACCAATTTCGCAATGTACAAGATCAATAATGGGGTAATTTAGGGTTATTTTAATGCATGGAAGATATTTTAATGTATGGAAGATGGTCGGTTATATCCACGCCGTGATGCGTTGAATAAAGGGGGTAAATTTGAGGTGTTTTTAATCCATGAAAAATATGGTCAGCTGTCCCCTCAGGGATGTCGTCGAATAAAGAGGGGAAAGGTTTGGGTTTTTTACTCTTGGAAGATATATCCGATCCATCCCATGGTTTTACAAACAACTGCAATTGACTCAAAAAGGGTATACCGACACAGTAATGGGCAGGAACTGGCGTCCTAAAATGCTACCCTCTGGCACGCCATCAAGCAGGCCGCATTGGACATGACGGCTGCTGCGGCGTGCCTTTGCATCAAAACCCCCCGAACCTTTCCGTACGTCTCCAGTGCCCTCACGGCCACGTTCTTGCCACGTCATTTAGCACTGCACATGCATCCGGTGCCACCCTCCAAGAGTGGAGATTGGCACAGGCACGAGCCTACCTCTGGTGGAGGTCGCGATAAAGGATTGATATCTTCTCTGCTTTGCATTTCGCGCCGCATTCAGAGAGGACATCGGGTTGAAGGCCCTCACTTCCTGTTGGAGGGAGCGAGGGGATTCACGAAGGTAACATCAAAAAAGTCGGTCCCTCCGCTGCTTCCCATTGCCTGGATGTCTGGTCTCGTGCGGTGGAGACCATGGCGTGGCTCTACGACAGGATGACGAGCAGCTCTTGCCAGGTCTTTCGCAAGAAGGTTTACCTGGCGATCATGTCGGTTGATCCTTGGGCTCCATGCAAGCAGTGCATGAGATGATCGCCATGTACATCGAGTGTGTCCGGGCAATTCCTTCTCGGGCATGGCGTGCCAGGGTGAAAAAGTGGGACTTGACAGTAGTATTGAAGCCACACCGAGAATTCTCGAGGATCAATGCTTGTCTGTAGTCCGGGGCATGGGGGACAATACACCCATTCCTTAGCTCCCGGGAGGGCCATAGACGCGCGAAACGCCTGCCTCCTCGAATCCCCAAGAGGAATTCGTTCTTGCACTGCTTCATGGATTGCGTCCGTCAGCGTCTTTTGCGATGGTGTTTTTTGCGAGCAAATTACACTGAACGGCAGGCAAGAGGTCGACCATCTCCGATGGGCGTCTGCAGCTGCTTCGTATGTTCCAGCTCCTTAATAGGAGTTGGGAGCAAGGTCTTGCAAAGCTTGCTAGATGATGAGCTTGAAGCCAAGAACGCCGCAGCCGCGATGTTCTTCGCGGAGGTGAGTCCGATCCCAAGAGATGGTTTTTTCTTGTCCTTGGTGTGACCGGCAGCTGGAGTTCTCGGAATACTTCCGAATCCAGTACCCCCCTGCCAATTTTCGAACACAGTCCTCCATCATCCTGTCGAACTCTTCCGCTCCTTCTCCGGTGCAAGACGGGGGCACTACCCGCAACAAATAGCCTACTTTGCAAACGCCAAAACAGTTACGCAGTAGCTGGAATGCCTACTTGCATGGTCTCGAGGAATGGTCTGAGAGAGATGACATGGTTCGTAAAGGACCGTGTGGTGTATTCCTTAGTACCGACGGGGCGTTCAGGACGGAAGTACCCTCGCTGTACTCTTGCTTAATCCCGTCTGGGTAGAGACTCTGTACTGACCCTGGAGGGGCTGTAGGCCACCAGACGGTGCACTTCGGCAGCGACAAGTGCAGTCCTCGGCTTTCAGCATCCACGGAGCGAAGTACTTCGATGGCTTTGACGAGTTGGTCGTGGCGCCCGATAATGTACCCGTCATCGTGGTACCACAGTTGAAGTAACAACTTTGCCAATCTCTTTCTCCCCTTCCTCTGAACTGAAGAGTTCTTGTATTTTGAGGATAATAGGGTGCAGCACCAGGTCGAAGAGGAGGCCTCCAAGGTTGTCTCCCTGTTGGGTCCCGCAGACGCTTCTTATTGTGTGACTACCTATCCACAGGAATGCGGGCTCGTTTGCATAGCAATATGATACCCAAGGCTAAAACTCTGGGAATTGCTGTCTCACCGCGGTCAGAAAAGCGGGGTCTGTTGCACATATTAAAAGCGTTATTGAGATCGACAGTCGTAACCCATATGCTGGGTCACTGCCGAACTCCTGGACGACTCGTCGGATTCCGTGCACGACTGTGTCGGTGCCCGACTTTGTGGGGATACCCACTTGGAGAGGTTGGAGGTAGTCTGCCGCCTTCTGGGACACTCGCTTCATTAAGCAGCTACCGACCAACCTAGGCAGCGTCTCCCCTACGGCGATTGGCCTAGGCGACATGTCCTTCTTCGCCAACGGGGCTAGTGGAGCACCAGCGATCCAAGGAGCGAGAACTTCTGGTGCTTTTCCAGTTGCCAAAACATTAATTACTCTGGTAAAAGCTGTCAAAAAAGCCGTAATTCCCCGATGAGGATGTACATCTTAGCAACTCTACCAGGTGGCGAGGCTTTAGACATGAGCCTCCGGGAGATTATCCTGGTTTAGAAGCCCTGATAGCGCCAAGGACTTCGTCTTCAGTGATCGGTCGGAAACTGTAGTTGGTAGAAGATTTTTTCCCTGACTAGAGTTGTTTCATCGGGGGCCTGCTGGGAATGTTTATCGATAAGGGCATCGATTACGTCACTGGTAGCTGGTAGGACGCCTAGCGAGCTGAAAGCTTGTGCAGCCTTTCCGTACGCACCTTCTTTGGCCAGTTTTGTCGCCCCTTTTACATTTACCTGTTGCTGGTCCGAAGTGGAAAGAGCTCGTGCCGTGCGGTGTTTGGGCTGGTCGAGTGCTTGCGCCCATAGTTTTCTGAAGTGCCCGCGTTCCATAAATCCAATAGGGGTAAATCGTCGGGGGAAGAGATATTCAAAACCAACTACCCCAAGAAGGAGGTTTTGCAAGCAACAAAAGTGCTACCGTGGTATAGTTGAACAAACAAAAAGGATTGGATAAGAAAGAAAGTTGAGAGGGCTACAAGCGAGTATGGATGGGCGGCAGGATCTATCACTAATGCTCTGTGAACAGCGTAGGAAAATTTTTTCTTTGGTCTGAAGTTGACTCTCAACTTTCTACTGCTCGTGATTTTACTTGAAGTTGCCTGCCAACTTGCTGGACCTCCACATTAGGAAGCAGTTTACTCGGCTTAAATAGACTTTTTGGCTAACCCTAAAGTCTCAAAGAAACATACTGAGAACCATAAAATGCATCAATTGGAATCGTGTGAACGAGAAACACTAACAGCAGATACTATCAGGATAAATATCCAGATCCCTTCCTTAATATCTTATTCCTCTATATCAGAGCCAAACAGTTCCCCCAAGTGTCCATTCCACCCAGACATTCCCCAACAAATATCCACGAACGGCTTAGAATTCCCCATTGCCTCCTGCGAAATATCTAGACCACTGAAGATGCCCCCATCCGTTTCTAGAGTCGGGACCACCTGGCCCATATTTTTAGGCCCCTTCCCCACTATTCCAGCACTTTCCATGTCTCACCCCCTCATCCTCCTCACCCCCCTCTTCACGGGAGCCCCTCCTTCGTTGTACACCAGTGGCTCCCACAGGTCCACCCAGTCCTCCTTTTCATCCTCCTCTTCCTTCTCTTCCTCCTCTGCTTCTTCTGCCTGCTCGAAGCAGTTACGGAGGACCCACTCCCGAACGCGTTCCCGGTCCAAACTTCTACAGTAGTCATCGTAGTCGGCTGGACCAGTTGACATCAGGGCCAGAGCGTTGAGTGGACGACGGCCTCGGGATGACTTGGTAATGGTGAGGGAAGGGCGGAGTTTGGTCATGTTAGGGGCCAAAAAAGGGCGAGCCTATGGTGTAGTTGACGGCGGGGGGATTGCCTCAACGACGTCTATTTAGAACTTTAAATACTGCGACGTCTTCGAAAAGTAGACGACCTTGGACGTGTACTGATATCTGTTAATGACACCGTGTCTTAAAAAAAAAAATCAACCCATGAATTTGCCATGCTCATTCAAATTGAAAATATCTTGCAAATTCCGATAATGTATCCGAATTTGGTCCTCTTCTAGATATTTTTTTCGTGTGCGAATTTTGCGCACATCAAAATCCATTCTTTCCCTCATTTCGTCCGTAATAGAGTGCCACCGATAGTCACTGGAGCAGGAATCTGACGAGTGTATGTTCGTAAGCATAACGGCTGGGAACAGAAATATTTTTGTGAGCGCCTGAGTTGCTCGTGAATTATCTGCAAGAGAATCGTTCACTGCATTGTCCATCGACTTTGCATACGTCTCTGCTAGACAACCGCGGAACTTTGTCGGTATATGCGACATGACTGGGGTGTGGGTTGTGAAGATCTCGTTTAGAGATGTCAGAGACTGTTCACAAAGATCGGGGTTTTGAGACGCGATGTTGGGCCTCTGGTTTGGAGCTACGGGAGCTGGGTCATCTGAAGCAGGTACCGGTGTAATGTAGTCGACCTCCTCCAAAGGTATGTGCTCCAGGACAACCTGACCCGTGCCAGAGATTAAAACTGTTCCTCCCCAACTTTCCACGATTAATTACTGCTTTTCCTTTCTAATCGGGCTGCGAATGACTATACCTCCTAACTAGACAGCCAGCCGACCGTCTTCGTTATTGTAGTCCGCAATGATCCTCCAGTGCCAACAAACAGCCTCTGAACCGCGGATTCGTTAAACGAGTATTCTTATACTGGGGGGAACAGTTTCCAATCGACGACTTGGTGCCATTGAATAAAGTGTATCAATGGATTTTGAAAATGTAACATGTATGCAACATACAAAAAAAAACAAAGAAGAAGTTTAATGCATTTAGTATCTACTGGGGACTGCGCACGTCTAGAGTGTCTATATCATTTACATCAAAAGGTCCCCATCCCCCCTCTACCAAAGGTAAACACCCAAACCTTTCCCCCCTTGTCCTACATGTCCTTGCTGCTGGACCACTCTGCGCCGTGATAGCTTTTCCGTCGGCGGCCCCTGGCCTTCCCCCTTCATCTCGTAAAGTCTTGTTTGTGT
This sequence comes from Kappaphycus alvarezii, assembly GCA_002205965.3. Lineage (NCBI taxonomy): Eukaryota > Rhodophyta > Florideophyceae > Gigartinales > Solieriaceae > Kappaphycus > Kappaphycus alvarezii. Next base: position 156,113 of record NADL03000610.1, on the reverse strand, counting down.
GTTGTCCTATTCTTTGGCCGACACCCGCCTCTTGTGAAGGACAACCCATCAAAAGGGCAGGGCCAGAGCGTATTTACAGTTTCAGCATAATGATAAAGAAGCCTTCCTTCGAGCTCCCCCATAATCCATTTCTATGCAAATAGCTGTGACCCAGCAATATCGCTGGAGTGTTCAAAACTTGACTGCAACGTGGGATTTATGCAATAAAAAAATCCAATTGACCCGGCTCTATTTTTTTAGCAAGGGAAAACTTGAGTACGAAATTTTTTCTCACTATTTCTTTTTTGCCATGAACGAAACTCGAATCCTTCTTGCCACGGTCCGTATTTGGCTCACTTCTCAATTTATTTAAGAAGCAGTGGTCATCCACAGAGTCTGTATTTGAGCGCCGACGTAATGACTTTGTACTATCACCTCTGGATTCTTCTCATCATTTTCACTTCTGTTACAGTACGTGCTGGGTGGAAAGTATCAACACAGAGGAAGCACTCGACCTCGATGATTGGACAGTCTTGATTCTTCCCTTCATCCTCGCTGCCCGTATCTGTTAGAGATCTCATCCGCTCTTATCCGGTAGATTGAGATGTGGCGCGGATGAGATTCGCCTCCGTAAAAGCACTCCCGCTCGCATGAATGTATCGCACTATGACAGTAGGTGAGTCCGACGATGCCGGTAAATGGTTACGCTAGAAGTATTGGGCGCCATCAGGAGTGAGAAGTTGTCAATCGTAGAGAGATGGATGGATTTATCATGGCCACATCAAGGGAAGCGGCAGTACACTCAATGCTCCAACGCTGGCCTTTTGTACTTTGGTCCGCATTGATCTACTTACAGGACAGGGATGCTTTGGGAGCTCCACTTAGTTACCCACTCCGCACAATTCAGACTATTGCTGTGTTTGTGTTCGTGTCTGCTTTATTGGCCCTAGTAGCAATTTTCTACTGTTTTTCATGGCCCGAGGTATTGCCTTTTTTCGTGCTCGACTCTATAATGTCGATTTGATACTGAACAGGGAAGAAGATTATGCCAAAATACAATACGGTTCATTTTGGTAAGAAGAAATGCAAAAGATTTTTGAGCAAAGCATTGAGATTAAGAAGCCTCTCGAAAAACAAAAAGAAATCAACAAGAAACTAGTATACAACCGAATTATGAGGGCGGTGATCACGACTGCGGCAGTTCTGGAGAACTCATTCCGGCAAGCATATCTGGTTGCCGGTGTATAAGGTTTGCATGTCAACAGGAAGGTGCTACGTGATCAATATGGAGCAGTAGGCTTTAATCTCGATAGAGTAGTTAAGCAGGTGCGTATCTTGTTGGAGATAAGGCATACACCAGAATTACTTTCAATTGCAACGACCACTGGTACACTTGAGGCCTCCCTTCACGACAATATCAAGTCACTGCTTACGATTACGCTGTACTTTAAGCCAATAACACTATACTAACTAATGTCGAGGATCGCCAAATTCGAGCACGACATCGAAGAAGGGATTAAAAAGAGGGATAAAATCGAGGAAGAAGACAAAGACGAGAGCGCGTTGTGTATATTGACGCGAGAAATGCCACGCTCTGGTTACTCTGGATAATAGTCGTGAAAGAATGGAAAAAAGGTCCCTCGTGGTGGGACTCTTGCCTTCGGAAATAGTTGACTCGAAGACTCCAAAAAGGTTTCGGAGGAATCCCTACACAGAATCGAGAAATTGTACGTGATCTCAACCTTTCTGAGTCGGTATCGGTATGCGGATAGGTATGATATGAAGGGGGAAAAGGTTTGGGTGTTTACTCTTGGAAGATATATCCGGTCTATGATATGAATGAAGAGGATGGCTATTACGAAGAAGTTCGGAAATTAGGTCGCAAGCACAACAAGACTGATATTTGAAAACGAAATGGAAGACTTGTCGCAAACCCTGGTGAAGTACCGCTCTATATCCCTGTTTCAGTGGCTAGGGAGTGAATATAATTCGCTGGACTGAGTATTCAGATAAGGATGGAAAACGAAGCTTTAGTCTGGTTGATGAACCAGGTGAATCTACAGATGTCTCATGTGCAATTGTTCTGTGAGTCGATGGCTGTAGTGGCAACGTGTTAGAATCTTGATGGATGTGATGACTTGAAGGTCTATTTGTGAGAAGATGGCATAATCCAATGGGTAATTATACATATGTAGAAAGGAGGGGAAATTTTGGGTTATTCAATGCATGGAAGATGTGGTCGGTTATATCCATACGGCTCATGCGTTATGCGGGATAATTCGTCGCTGATGGGTAACACTACATTACATGACCTTCCTTACAGGCCGCTCAATGCCGCATATGTAGAAATGAACCTTACGCTTTGTGGTAGAACCTCCAATACCCTAGCCACTTTTCATGACCTAGAACTGCTAAAGATTTTTCATTATTCCATTTGATGGGCACCAAACATGTACCCCCTCCTGACCCTGTGTTCCTCTCGCAGTAAACTAAGCCAAACACACTCCTTCTCCTTCACACTCTCCCCTCTCATCACTCAACCGAACAACTGCAGGGCTTCCACATTTCGCCGCTTTCAGCACCCGCTCCGTTCGACATGTCGTCGAGTGCGCGCGCGGCCACTTCCACCGTCTAGCGGGTTTCCGGTGTAGATCAATACGCCGCGACCTGTGTGCTCTCGCTGCCCTGATCTCTTCGATACCCTTGTCCACAGTACCGCCATCTGTCGCCCCCGGAGCAAGTTGGACGAACCGGGAATGGCGCGCAAGAACTTGGGCGTTGCTTTTCAATGGTATTCGTCAAGGTTACCCGTCCCAAAGGAACAGGCCTATAGTCCTGTGGTATCGAACACCCGAGGCCGTCACCTAATGAGGTAACCTTTTACGGAGCGTAATTCCTTCCCCATTACTGTGTCTGCATACGTTTTCGATTCGATTGTGGTTGTCTGGAAAACTATGGGATAGATCGAATAGATCTTCCAAAAGTAAAACACCCATAGTGTCGTGAAGCTCCAATCTTCCATTTTGAAAGCCCCCAATTTCAAACAAAGCCCGAAGGCGTCTAGTGGTAGACTTCAAGGCGCGAGAGTGGGGTAATCACGGCCAAGGAGAAGGACATTGACCTGTCCTTGCTGGGACCATACGCAACCGAGCGACTGTGGGTGCCTGCTTGCTGCGGTCAACCCTTTCGACTCTACACTTAACCTCCGTTATCAGGAAAATTGAGTAGACCTCCCCATTTCACCAAAACGTCCTGTTCTGAAGGGTATTTTTGGTTGAATTTTTCTGGCATCTCTCTCTTTTGTTTCACTTGTCCTCCCCACTCCTTCCAGTACCCGACACTAACAAGTCTGCGGTGAACCCTCCATGTCTACTGAAATCCTATCGCACGTCATCAATCGGAGATAAGCAGCCCACTATCTTCTACGGAAGCCGCCCCTATTATATTCTACCGGCGTATAGTTGCAGGATCAAAAAATGGCATAATGGATAAGGGATCAGGTCAAGGTCTACAAGTGTATTCAAAAAAGGGGCAGGCTCTACCACCTACAGTCACTAATAAAAAGTAACAAGGATGCCTGCTGGGTCTGAAGTTGACTCTCAACTTCGTTCCTACCCGAGTACGGCTTTCAAGTTGTCTTCCAACTTGCTTGACCTTGCTCTGAGGAAACTGTTTACTCAGCTTATCAGACTTTTGATACCCATACAGTATTGGCAAAACAATACTAAATATTAGAAATTTCATAGAAATAATTTCTGTGGACGTGATAGTCCCAATATAAGGTACTTGAAAGATTGTAAGTAGATGAGGAATCGATTCTACTTCTTATAGTTTCATTCCATACACTAGATCCAAAAAGAAACATCCAAAATATCCGTATCAAACAAACAGTTCCCAAAAATATCCGCGAACGGCTCACAATTCTCTATTTTCTCCTCGGAGATATCTAAACCACTAAAGATCCCATCTGTTTCCAGTATCGGGAATACCTGGTACATACTATCCAGCCCCCACGCCCTCATTCCAACAATTTCCATGCATTCCTCCTCCCACTCTCCTCATCCTCCTTGTCCTCCTCCTTGTCCTCATTCTTGTCATCATTCTTGTAGACCAGCCCCAGGGCCGCCAACTCCTGAAAAATCTCCACAGCTTCATCCTAGACCCCCCCTCCTGTCCCTCACGTAGCTTGTCCGCCTCATCCTCGATGAAAAACAACGAAATAACTTGATCACCTTCTTCTTGGTTTGCCGACGGAGATATTCGTGGCAGTCAGTAGGGCCGAGAAGGAATAGAGGAATGACAATTAGAAGAAGAGGGAGGTGAGTTCTATAAATAGAGTTGGAGGGGCATAAGATATTTATTTTGGTGAAAGTTGGTGAGTGACAGGCTATAGAGGGTGTCTAGAATGAGTGGGAATAGACAATTACTGACTGGAATGATTAGAGAGGTTTGAAACTTGGAGAAAAGGAGTTTAAATAGGTTCCCGAAGGCGCATCCTATAGATTTCAAATAGATGAAATAAACCCTAAAAATTTCGCAGTGGTGTATTTGCGCCCTTTTTCCCAAAAGAATGAATTGGAGAAGAAGGTAAACAAAATGGGAAGAAAAGTGACTAAGGATCGATTTAGAGGGGTGGATACAGTATTAAAATATCTAGGTAAAATGACCGTACGTTTGGAGAGGACCACAGAAAGGGTAAGCACTGACAAGGAAGAATAGGTAGTATTTTTTGGTGCTGGTCGAAGTAAAAGAGTACGAGTGAGGACCGTAGGTATAAGAAAATTTGTGAAGAAGCAGTTGTTATAGTATGTTCAATTCAGAGGAGGACGATGACGAAAAAAAGCGTCGCACACCCATGACATATAGTACTGTACAGTACAGTATCCGAATTTGCAATATATATGTTTGGTGGTACATATTCACGAGTTGTACAGTATGGCACCGTAGCATGCGGAGGGTATTCAAAAATAAACAATGAATGCAGGCAGCATGGGGAAGCGTATTTTTATCATTAGAAACCAGTCGCGACTGCGTCACTTGGAGACTAAACGCAAAACAGCCAAAGAAGTCAGAAAGCTCGTGTTGAGGGGAGGAATCGCTACGATAAGCAGCGAAGAAAGCAAAGCGGCCGAAGAAACCCCGGCCGTTGTCTGTCAAGGCTCCACAGATATCAATCCCGAACGGGGAGAGGAAGCTATCGTTTTGGTCGCAGTAATTGCCGTAATGACGATGTTTCTCGCACTCCGTGAGTGTCACAGCAGCGTCTGCAGTAGATGTACTTGGAGAGATGTGGCGGCGAGCGAGCGGAGGGGCGTGCAACAGCAAAGTCTATGGTGACACTACAAAGTACTTTTTCAAAACAATAAAATGTTTGCAAGGGTACGATAATGTTTCTCGATTAATCAATGAAATAAAAATCCATTAATTATTATTGACCTGGTATGGTACCAGGCATTGCTGTGTCATTCCGATAGTTTAATGTGCGCATTGCGCGCAAAAGACACCAATGATTCATTTACAAATTGACAAATGCCTGCAAGGAGTAGTGTGGGGTTACAAAATCCTGTTAGCGCTTATTCAAACTATAATGTACCGTGCAATGTTTTGAATCACAGTAGAGATGATAAATTTGGGGCCGGAAAACAGAAATTGAGGTAACATTGTCTTTTTTAATCAATGAATATGACAGTTGTTACTTGCATGACTTGAACGAGAACTCATTGCTTGGAGACGATAATTTACATTATCTGCAATGAGAATATCAATCAATGAAAGGTAAAAGCACAGTGCTTGCTATTGCTGGAGATATCTATTTGCTGAACTGTGCAAGTATAGGTACTGACGAGATCGGCTCAAAAATTCAAAACCAAAACATCTTTATCACACAATAGATATCTGCAATGCGATTGGCCTCTACTTATAAAATCTACATAGAATAGTTACAGAGAGGAAATTTGTAATAAAAAATAAGTCTGTCTCTCAATTTATAACGAAAATTTCCGAAAATAGAGTCTAAAGACACCTAAAAACAAACAGTCATTACTCAAAAGTGAAGAGTAAAAGAAGACAGGGGCGAGAAACTATAGTTAAAAAATTCAACTTTCTTGAAGGTGCAGGAATACTTCACGTCAGTAAAACCTACGCGCAATCTTTTCTCTTTTATTGATACCACCGTAAAGGAAAATCGGTACCAAGGTTGCAAGTACAAACTTTGTTCGCAAGTGGTGTGATCAGAATATGCTCGAATGTACAATATTAACATTACATACAAGGCCCTTTTATATCATTCTAATATCCTATACTATTGATATGCGGGCGATCATCTGAAAGAAAAAACAGTTGGTTTACATCAAGTACAGCACGACCAAGACTGACATGTAGAGATTTTTCGTACGAAGAAGCACTCAATCTGCACACATCGCTGCGCAGTGGCGAATAACGGACCAGAATGGCAAAAAAGCTCACCTCCGCACTCCCGCCCGGAGCAACAGAAACAGGGAGAAAAGATGGAGAGGCTCATTAAACAAAGGTTAAATTACACTGATCTCTTAAACAAATCAAGCAACTATGACAATAAAAAATGACAGACAAATCATAGCAGGATGATTCCATTGCATTTTCGCTTCACAAAAAAATGCACAACCGTACATAAGGAGAGAGAGGAGCAAGAATGAAACGAAAAGAGTAATTGCACGACGATTATAAAACAATGTGGACTTCTACGTCCACTTTGCAACTGCAAAATAAGCAAAGCATGAGTAATCATCGTACAATAAAACTAAAAGACTCTTAAATCTCTAAGAAATCGCGAAATCTCCCGTAAAGAAAAATAGAAACAAGGATGAAATGAGGGAAAAATTGCACGAAGATTCGGATTTCTTGGAAATTTGATCTTCAACGGTCATTAAGCAATTATTAAATACAGAAAACACCAACAATCATCGTACAATGATTCTTTAACATTTTTTGTTCCACAATAATTGGGCATGCGCCTGGCATCCATGGTAGAAAAGCCGCACTAGGCTGGAACCCAAGGCTTAAGTTTCACGAATAAAGATTTATCGTACGATGATTCTGTAACGTAGTCAGCGTCGTTTAAGATATCATGAAGCACTCAGGTGATTCGTATAGTGAGTGATCCACAAAATATACTCTCAGATATTTACATAGTTCTTATCCATTTTTCTTAGCTCGGAAATGTACTTTGATCGCAACTGTCCAGTTAAGAATTCAGTACAGGCCTCAGCATCCACCTCTTCCTCGGACCACCTATACATGTAGGCGAAAAGAGATTTAAACTTGCCCAATGAAGAAATAGATATTCCGATGACCTATAATTCTTTCAAATCAACTGTGATTCTTCTACATACTGATTCTGCTGCGCTTGGAACAGAACAAAACTATGAGAGTGTCGAATTGTTAAAATATTTCTTGTTTTCGTACAAAAGGTCTTATTTTAAAAAGACCATTATGATTAAGAGCCTCTGCTACAGACAACGTTAGCTAATATTCGCTTTTACTAGGAATTGAGTACAATATACGTACAGGAAATTTTTTTCTGTGCTATACCAGATAATGAATGGTCCAGTGCAACAAGATTAGAGCTGGAGGGATCCAAAAGCCCACTAATAACTGCGATATTATCGTCATTGACAGGTATATTAATTTCTCTCGTCATCTGGCCTGCTAGACGGTTCCAGTAGTGGAGAAGTGACGCCTGACGTTTTAGGAGTACTGTCCGTGCCGAGATAGCTATATTTATGATCCCTAATACCGCTTTTGCAAAGTACTTCGTATCCTCGAGCATTACGGAGGACCGAGAAATGCGTTGCTGAGATGGAAGAATTGTAGCAAAACTTGATTCCGAAGAAGTATTTGTTAGTAGTCTGCAAAAAGTGCAGTGTGTGCATCACGAACTGACGCTATGCCTTAGCACACCAACTGTATGTGCTGTGACCGGATAGTCTCCAATTAATCCATCAACTGCATTAATTGCCCCTATCTATGAGTAACAATCGGACTTCATTCCATGGTTGGTACATTTACGTGTGAATCACTTCGTTTATTAAGACTAGAGAAAACGTTGGGTGTTTTACTGTTTGAAGATATTTCCGACCTATCCCATGGTTCTCCAGACAACCGCAATCGACTCAAAAAGGGTATACCTACAGCGTAATGGGAAGGAACTACGCTTCCTAAAATGCTACCTTCAGGCCAGCCATCAAGCAGGCCGCATTGGACATGACGGCTGCTGCAGCGTGCCTTTGCATCAAAACCCCCCGAACCTTTCCGTACGAGACTAGAGCCAATTTCAGAATCATCTCCATTGATTACGTAGAACCAAACAGAACATTGAAAACTAGTGGGCTCGAAACATCGTATTTTTCCCAAGATCTTGGCAGTACAATGCAAACAGGTATCTGACTGTCTCCAATTACAGTCGATCCAGCACCTTTATCTTAAGTACAATATCACTTTCATCATCACTGATATCTTCATTATTGGAATTACGTACAAGGTGTAGGAGACGAAGGTTAACCCAGAGGTTATGGTGCTTAGGCTGCAAGCGTGGCGGTGGAAAGAAAGAAAAGTGCAGGCTCCATCCACTCCACTTTCCTCAGTGGAGATGAATGGAATAGATTTCTGGACATATTCGCACTGCCGGAAAATCAGATTTTGTTGAACACGAATCGTCAAATTACTCTGAAGAGGTTTGACTATGAACTTGTATGACATGGCATAGAAATATCTCTCACACTACGTGAAGACTACGGACTCTTATAGAGATGTACGTCAAAACGCAACGCACATGGGACGTTTTGTCAGGGATTATTTAATAGAAACGCTGATTTGGACTATGGGTTTTCGTTCCGTGGCAGAAAAAGGGGATGGAATAATTTGTGCCCAATTCCAATACTTGGTTATTATCGTCATGGAGTCGGAGGTCTTGACTCTGAATATGGATCTCAGTACGAAGATGGCAAGCGCGGCACTCGGATACCAACAAAACGCATCTACAGCTTTCTACGGCCAAGAAAACGACTTTTGGGGGGACGGTAGTCACGCATTAGGGACAAACACTCAACGGTATCGTTAGTGCCTTCTCGACATAATGCCGTTATAAGCACGATCTTCATGGAAATAACCTTTACAGTTCGGGTACTCAAAGGGCCCAAGTATCAGATCATCTTGACAACTACGATCCTAACACAAATGAACCTTATATTTCGGGTATTAAAAGGCGCCAGGGACGTATACATATACAATTGATCTGATTAGGCCTAGCAGGACTTCTAGTAACCATTACACGGGCACTTACACTGGGAAAGTTTTGGGTTATTTTAATGCATGGAAAATGTGGTCGGTTGTATCAACGCCACTAATGCGTTATGCGGGATAGTTCTTTAGAGGTGGGTAACTCTGAATAAAATTACTTATACGATGCTCGTAGATTACGGCCAGCCCTGGTCGTCATCTCGAGGGGGACGGGAATAATACTTGGAGACAGACAGGGTACGGATTAAGGTACGACTATCGATATCGTTCCCACTAACGAATTGGGAAAAACGGAGACCCATACTACGGTATCGAGACGTACTGAAGTCATGAAATCCCATAGTATGTCGTACCAAAACATTGTTGGTAGAGGGGGGGATCAACTGATGTAATAGTCGAAACGGTACCGTCTGGATATTAAAGCTAATTGTTTTGTCTATACTTCATTGCCGAGCTGCTTACTGGCATATTTACTGAACGAATAAATCTGGTAACATGTATGTACTCGGGAACCGGGAGCAGATATAATGCATAAATCCAGCGATATCTATGTTAACTGACAACTAAATTCTAATACATAGATCCTCTTGCGTTTTGATGTAAGGGGCGCGGGTGGTTTATGAAGGAACAGGATGGGAGGATTTCTGTAGAAAGGGGAGGTGCGGCATTGCTGAAGAAAGGGGAAAGGTGGTTTGTTGATGCGTCACGGTACGTTCTCCAAGTATCGGAATTTCGTTAATAGATGTACTCCTCAGCGGTACTGTACTACTGCCTCTGATTACTCGAGATAAAGTAAAATGTATGCAGAGTTTTTGAATAAGAATTATGGCAGCAAAATATCATACAGTACACTATTACATTTTTTACACTTGTGTTACTACCAGGAACTACGCAGTAACAATTTTGTAACAAAAGATACCGTTCTCAACCCATCGAAGAACCGCAGCGCCTTCTTCGTTGCGGTCGGTTTCCCACCCCTCCCCGTTTTCTATGCTCAAAATTTGTATCATTACTTCCCTCTAGGATATTGAATGCAATGAATTCTTCCTCCGCCAATTACAGGCATTTGGTATCCAAATTCGTGGCAGCTTTCCTTCTTAAAGCCATGAATGCAGTAAGTTTACATTCAACACATCTAACTCTTTGCGCCTCCGAAATGACCATAGCTCCGATGCAATTCCCAAAAGAACCTGATGAGCCAAAGAACGAAATAGAACAGCAATTGAGTATATTGATCAGAAAGATGACTTGTACAAGCGAAGTAGAACCTGACCTTACCGAATTCCTTAAATAAGTTGGAGGAAACTTCCAGGAGATTGATGAATCACCTCAACAGCCTCTTTCCTTCCCTGTAATTCTTCCGCAACTTGAAACCTCCGATATCACTGTAACTTCGTACTCGGCGACGATGATGAAATCTTCATGCTAAGTATAAATTCTTTCCAACAAGTTCTTGTTTGTCACATCCGCATCTTGTTATAAACCAATGGGCAATCTTCAACAGCCTAAAATAAATCGTGGTACCGAACTGTCAATCGGTTCTCCCTCAATCATTCTAGGTGAATACTCATTCTTAATTGAGTTCGAAGATTTAGTTATAGATGGCCTGAGAACACTTCAGTCAGTCAAAAGAAATTCGGGTTCGTGGAAAAACATGTCTTGCACTTCTCAAAGTACTCATGCAAGTGCGCGCGATACAGTTTGTACACCAATCTTGCACTATTCAATGCTATGTCACGCTGTGTCAGTTTTCCTTTCAATTTCTCTGCTCTTGTACCGTTACGTCTCGTTTCAACGATACTTCGAGAGACTACGATATGTTTGCCACCAAAATACCTCTTTTAAAGCCAGATTGAGCATTTAAATCTGATTTTGATTGTGATTAATTTGACCCTGGTGGATGAAGACAGTCTTCTCAACACCTTGCACATAACAGTTTTTTCGATTCTGTCGTTCTGGATTCCGCTATCAGATCAGTTCATTCAAAGGAAAGTGTTGAATTGATTACGCTGGATGTTTTACGGCGCCCCAGATATCACACCGAATCGATGTTCGCAATGATCAAGACTAACTTCATGGTGGTACATATCTTTCGTCTTGTTCATTTGTAGAGTAATTATTATTTTAAGTACTACTGACCCTACGAATGTAGCCATTGCAGAAATATCTCTGCAGGCTACCTTCTCTTTCATCGACGAGTGTAAGTTTTGACATGTGACAAATGAAAAAGTATCTGTCTGAAGCAAGCTTCGAAAGCGAAATGTAAGTGCCCAACAAATCTCTACTTTTTATCCTGAATTGAACTTCTCCATCCCCTTAAAGCCGTTCGTAGATAATGATAACATAATCTCGACGTTTTCATCTACATCTTTGTGCAATTTTCATCCGACGTGATATATAAGTACTGACATGGTCACGAGCACAAATAAGTTCTGCTGCGAAGCTTCTTCAAAGGTCATCTTCAAACGATTTCAACAATTCCTTCTGACCATTCGCAGTCACTGGAATCCGCCTTTGATATACTCGGGAGGATTTCATAGGGCTACCTGACCTCGCACGCAAGTGGAATTTCTCTGCTTCTTCCGTTAAGACTCACATGAGTCCTGACGCGTGAAAACTTTTGATTTTCGAAAAGAGGGGAACATAGGGGCAGGTGACATGAGAGGTATTCATAGTCCAGTACTGGGTACAGGAGTTCTCTGAGGAGATGTCGCGATACCAAACGATTCTCTGTCATTTGTTCCAGGAGGTTCATGGTTCTTCCCAATTTAGAGGTAATCCATGGCCATATTTTCTGATATTTTCTTTTTCCTGGTGAAAGGGGTACCAAAGTTGTTAAGTTTTTCATCCGCTTGTCCTAGAGATACAAGTTTTCGACCAGCTGCGAGGCTGGTCTTCCAGTAAGTAGTGGCAGCCTTCGCTAGACATCTAGACGAAACGTTTTTTTCTTTTTCGGCAAGCCACGCTCATCATCGAATCTGTAATTGAATGGCTATTGTTTTTTGGAATCCGTAGGTGTCTGAGACCATGAGTATCGCTCTATATCTTCCCTCGGGGATAAAGGAGTTGGGGACGAGACTTGCGCTGAGCAGTTCGTAACGATGTCTGCTTCTCAATTGTTTCTTGCATTCAGCCATTTCCTTTACGGAATTACGGTTTCGACTAGTGCTTTTTGCTTCATTGCGAGTTGAAGGGATGCCGAAATTTTGGAGATCAGAATATGGCACCTGCGATCTGGTTTGGCGTCTTGCTACATTTGATGGTGGACAACCTTGTTTCAAGAGGTATCCTGTTTGCGAAGATATTACAATGCGTGGTGCCTGCGGCCTGATGTGCCCGACGAGTTTGCAGAAAAGAAAGGAGACCAAGATCAGCTTCGGCAATGGATTTTCCAAATAAATACGTAATTTTGTGTAATCTTTATGCATACTGATAGGGGTAAATCGTCGGGAGAAGAGATATTCAGAATCAACCACCCCAAGAAGGAGGTGTTGCAAGCGACAAAAGTGCTACCGTGGTATAGTTGAACGAACGAAAAGGAGTGTATAGGGACGACAGTTGAATGGGCTACAAGCAAGTATGGAAGGGGCAGGGTCTACCACCTATGCTTAGTGACTAGGGTAAAATAAATGCTTCTTGGGTCTGAAGTTGACTCTCAACTTCCTAACTATTTGGGACTGAGCTTGAAGCTGTCTGCCAACTTGCTTGACCTCTCCATGAGGAAGCGGTTTACTCAGCTTATATAGACTTTTGGCTAACCCTAAAGTCCGAACAAAACTACAGAAGGTACCAGGAAATGCATACAAACAATTTGTGTGGATGATATACTCTAAACAAAAGATACTTAAGAAACTAACAATCAATGAGGTCCTCTTATTTCCCATTCTCTAAATCAGATCCAAACAACTCCTCTAAAATATCCATGCTGTCCAAGCAGTCCCCACAAATATCTGCGAATGGCTCACAGCTCTCTATTCCCTCCTGGGAGATATCTAAACTACTAAAGATATCTCCATCCGGTTCCAGCGTCGGCACCACTTGATCCATACTCTCCAGTCCAGGCCCCACCAGTACAACACTTTCCATGCCCCCATTTCCCTCATCCAACTCGTCCTCGTCCTCGTCATCCTCCTCTTCCTCCTCTTCATCCTCATCCTCATCCTCATCTCACCTCCTCCTCTCCTCATCTTCAACCTCATCCTCATCCTCATCCTCCTCTTCATCCTCATCCTCCCCGTCCTCCTCGTTATTAACCTCATAGACCAATCCAGGGGCTACCCACTCCTCAAAGGTCTCCCCAGCTCCCTCCTCGATGTCCCACTCCTGACCCTCAGGTACCTCCTCGGCCTCATCCTCGACGAAGAGCTTGCGGACGAATTCTATTATCTTCTTCTTAGTCTGCCGTCTCAGGTAGTCGTCTGCATCCGTCGGGCCATATACTGCGAGCGCAAGGCCGTTTAAGGGGCGAGAGGGGCGGTTTTTAGTGATGGGGGCGGAGGGGCGAAGGTTGCTCATTTTGGTTGTAAATGATTGTAGACGGAGGATAGAGGGTGTTTTGGGTGTGTTGGGGAGAGGAGTGATGAGTAAAATGATCAGGGACGTTTGAAACTTGGAATAAAAAGGTTTAAATAGGCTCCCGGGGCAGGTTCTATCGATTAGGAATAGGTAAAATAAATCTGCAAGGGATTTTGTAGTAGTGCATTTGCGCCCTTTTTCTCAAAAAAAACGAATTTGGAGGAGGAGGTAAGCAAAAAGGGAAAAAGAACTTGATTCGGGATCGATTCAGAGGGGTAGATACAGTATAAAAATATCTAGATAAAATGGAAGTAAATTTGGGGAGGACCGCGGTAATGATAAGCGAGGTTCAGGGAGGACGAGGAAGGACCGGAACTATAAGCAAATTTGGACAAGGAGAGGTAGTACAGTAAACTATAGGCCTGTAGATGACGGCGACAAAAAAAAATCTGCGCCTAACACCCCCCGGACTTAGGTCGAACGTCCCGTCTCGTTCTCAATGCTCTTGTTGTTCTTGTGGGAGTTCTATCCATTCATCAGGGAGAGTATAGGGTTCACTATAAGGATATGGTAGTAGCTCATTTCCAATATGATGAGAGAGTGTGTACCGTGCGATGACCGGCTCATCTCCTTGGTCAAGAGTTTCGTAGATTCGGCGTATGGTTTCATAGTGTTCTCTAATGAGCTCCTCCCGTTTCACTTCTCCAAACCTTCCAAATGTGAGGTAATAAACGTAGTATGCAAACTTTTCTGGCAACGGGTCCAGAAACGGGTATCTGAAGGAGAAAAAAACTCGCAACATAAGGACTGAGTCCTCACGAGTAAGGTGCGCCCCGTGAATGGTCTGGAAGCACATGCAAATACTAATTGCAAAAAAGGAAATTACTTCTGCTTCTCGTGGGTCCTCTGTCATTTCGCGAAGCCAACGTCTAATTGGTAGCCGTCCAATAATTAAGGATGCATAGTTTCCCCCTGGGAGACTAGGCGGTGTTTGAGGCGATCTTCTTGGCGATCTTCCTCGCTGCTCCCGACGCCTTGCCCTCTTCGATGATCCGCCCCGATCACTTGATGGTCCAGCTCGTATCATCATCACGGCCTCGGGAGGATCCTGGTCTTCGGCTGAGGTCGTGTTTCTGAGCGGAGCAACGTAAGGTTCCCATAGAGGATACGGGACCAGTCGATATTCCATATCAGGGGGCAAGCTGTAACCTCTCAGTCGCACATCTTGGTTGTTCTTAAGAAATACGTAAACCGGACGGATAATGTTCAGATATGTTTGCGACAAGTCTCCGATAGCTACCATTCCATACCTTCCTATAGAGTAATGATATATGACTTCCACAAACTCTGGACCTGCTTCCGTGAACCTTCCGTTTTGGAATGAGAATAGAATTCTGATCAATAGTCGGAAATCTTCTTGAGGTAGCAATGGTCCGTTCAACGTACGAAAACATAGGCATATATTAATGTAGAAATGGACGATTACGTGGAGTTCGTAGTAGTCACGCGTAATCGAGATGATCCATTCCCAGGCCCTTTTTCCTCCCATAGGAATCATTCTATAGTTAAAGATGAGTATGCCCCGTGGTTGCGCATAGTCCTGTGTGAGAAGGAATTCTTCAGGCCTCTGATGGTAAGGGACTAGACGACGTGCATGGATGGCCCTCCTTGATCTCTTCCCTGAGCTTGAACATAGCTTATAGTGCGGGTGTCTTTCCTCCGTGACGACGCAAGGATTCGAGTACTTTGTTTGGAAGGCCGGCCACTTCACAGCCTGCTGCATTGCTTTCCCATGTACTACAAGTACTTTAGAGCCGACTGAAAAGGTTTGGACTGGAGGCTCTTCATTCTTATTTCTTGTCTGTGTTAGCGCGCGGTGTGATCTCCAGCCTTCAGTGGCCAGTAGTTCGACTTCTCTACTCTCTTCATCGATAATATTTGTTTCCATGTCTCTCTGTAACATTCTAGGAGCCCTTCCGTACATTAGCTCGAATGGTGACCGTCCGCTTCTTCCTCTTCTTCGACGATAGCCGTATAACACTTTTGGTAAGGCATCTTCCCACTGGATTTCATTCTTCGACATAGTTTTCGATATTGCTCGTTTGATGGTTCCAACCATCCTCTCCGCTTTACCGTTTGACATAGGAGCGTATGCGAGAACTGTCTTCAGCTGAATCCCCTTCTCTTCCAAGAAACGAAGCAGTGAAGTTGCAGTAAAACAAAGGGCGTTATCTGAGATGATCCTTTTTGGAAGACCAAACGGTTCAATTATTTCTTTTTCGATGAATCTCAGGACCACCTCAGCATTGGCCTCCTCAACTGCAACTGCTATTGGCCATCCAGTAAGATGTTCCACCCCTATAAGGAGGTATTTGTTTCCGGAAGAGGTTTCCTTGAATGGGCCGGCAAAGTCAATTGAGAAGGTTTCAAAGAGAGCGGAAACTGGGAAGCTTAGGGTTGTCTTATACTTTCGTATCGGAGTGAATTTTTGACAGTTGTCACAGCTTTTCACGAAATTATAGACGTCCTTATGGATACTGGGCCACCAGAATCTCTCAGTTACGAATTTTTTGGTTGTTTCGAGATCCCAATGCCCTAGCTCATCATGGAAAGTCCTCAAGATCTTCATTCTTTCTTTCAAAGGGGCCACTAGTCGGGACCGGCTTTAGTGTGCGGAAGAGTTTCCCATTCCACAATGTAAAGGCCTTTTGGTTCCTGCGTACCCAATTTCTGTGTTCGAGATCAACCTTTCTCATTTCTAGTCCATCAAGGAATTTAATAAGTCCGTGAATATAAGCTTCGTACTCGTTATCGATCGGCACTTGAACTTCGGCAACTCCGACGATGTCTTCGGAAGCTTTTTCATTTGGAATCAATGGATCCCTCAAGCGGGATAGGTAATCGGCAGGCTGATTATTGCGTCCGGGCCTATACACAATTTCAAACCGATATTCTGCGAAAATGTCGAGCCATCGGGCCAAGCGGTGATGTACATCTTTCTTTTGGAATGCTGTCTTAAGTGCCTGGTGATCAGTTATCAAGACAAATTTCTCGAGTGATAAAAGGTAAACACGAAACTTTTTCAGTGCGAAGACGACAGCTAGCGCTTCTTTCTCGCAGACTGAGTATCTCTTTTCCGCATCATTCAGAGTGCGACTTGCGAATTGAACAGGGTGTAGTCTTCCGTTTTCGTCTTTTTGGGACAAAATGGCACCCAAAGACCGTTCTGAGGCATCTGTCTCCACAACAAATGGTCTCTTGAAATCTGGATACATGAGCACTGGGGGGACACATAGCTTATCTTTAAGCTCCTCAAATGCAGTCTGCATTTCCTTGTTCCAGTAAAATTTTCCGTTCTTCGTAGTGCTGGCATGTAACGGTGCTGCAGTTTTGGCGAAATCTTTGATAAATCTTCTGTAATATGAGGCCAGTCCTAAGAAGCTTCGAACCTCCGTCTTTGAAGCGGGCCTGGGTGCCAACTTGATTTTTTTCGTTTTCTCTGGATCCACTTTAATTCCCTCTTGATCGACGATATGACCGAGTAATTGGATAGACGTTTTCGCAAAGAAGCATTTGCTTAACTTAATTTTCAGGCTGTACGCATCTATTCTCTCCACCACAGTCTTGACATGCGATATGTGCTGATCCAAGGTTTTTGAGAATATCACCACATCATCGATATAAACTCTTGCAAATGGAAGTCCTTTCAAAACCTCGTTCATCATTCTTTGGAATGTAGCTGGGGCATTCATGAGACCAAAAGGCATCACTTCGAACCTGAATGTACCGGCTTTGCTGGTAAAAGTTGTTATTTCCTTACATTTTTCATCTAATGGAATCTGCCAATAACCAGTGTAAAGATCAATTGAGGTGAAGTATCTCCCGTCCTTCAAGTCCTCGAGGATTTCTTCCATGTTTGGAATCGGAAATCGATCGGGTATCATTCTCTGGTTCAGCTGTCGGTAATCGACGCAAAAGCGAAGTTTTCCATCTTTCTTTGGTGCTATCACAACTGGAAATGACCATGGGGATGAAACTGGCCGAATAATATCATTTTCCAGCATACTTGTAACATTCTCTGAGATAAATTGGTCATATTTTGGCGGTTGACGTCTAGGCCTGTGGTAAATTGGTTGAGTATCGGTAAGTTCAAATGAGTGAGTGACCGGTACACTTGCTTGTCTTAAATCTGATACACTCCATGCAATTACTTCGGAAGATGCTAACATGTCGGATATTTTCAGTGAGGCGGCGGCGGGAAGGTGCTGCACTTTTCCTTGGATTTCTGCCATTTGGCGCCCTTTTTCTTCTTGATTCTCAACCTCAATATTTTGAAGGACCTTTTCCGGCGTGCTCACATCTTCAGATATGGAATCCGATATATTCCTGTTTTCCTTGCAATTGTAATCTTCTTTCATGCTCCGAATTCCGTCCTTTGATTCGATATTATCGCAAAAAGAAACACATTCAGGTGTCACACCTACCCTAGAATTCCAGTCTTCATCTGTTTCAAACCCAGAATCATAATCATCCCATGCCATGTTCAGTATCCCCCGAGCGTACCCTTCTCCACTTCCGAAAGTGTTAGTTGGTTCGAAATCTTCGCTGTCATAGCTAGAAGTGAAATCTTCACTGTCCGTTTCTTTCAAATCTACCGGATGTGTGCTTTTGTCGAAATCCAGGGGCATCTTCACGGTTCTGCCGTCAACATTAACTGAAACGATTTGGTTGCCCAAGTCAATGCAGGTCCCTAGTCTTTCCATGGTAGGGCAGCCAATGATTGCATCGAAAGGGAGATCAGGCATGACAAGAAAGTCTAAATCAACTTTAGAGTCCCCAAAGAACACGGAAACCTTGTCAACAGTGCCCATGCATTTTGATACGGTTCCATCCGCCACAGTTATCTTCGAGTAGTTGGAATAATTTCAAGACCTAGATCTGTCACCAAAGTTTCTGAAATAAGGTTTGGAACAGCGCCCGAATCGAAAAGAGCTTGGGTTTGCATTCCCAATACTTTGACTGGTACTAGTTTAAGACGTCTTGGTGCTGTCGAGGCCGATTGAAGAAACAGTTTCTTACCCTTAGCGGACTTATTAGACCTGATAATTTTTTTGAGTTCTTTCCGCGTTCTGCGTCGCCCCTCAAAAGTTGACCAAACGTTATCCCAGTTGGGGCTGATGCAAGCTCAGCCACCAAATTGTACTTCTTCACATATTCTAGTACGTCCTTTGGGATATTCTTAAATTTCTTACTCTTTTTCGTCTTCTTGGCCGGAGTGACTCCCTCCTGGAACAACTTGATCAGACCTCTTGGTTCGAGGAGGTACAGGTGCTGGGATATGTTCCAGCATTCCATAATCTAGCCTAGGTTTCTTCGATAAAATGTTCCCTTCCCCATCCCTTTTTGTCACATTGACTTGACTGATTTCTTCAGCGATGGATACGTTACCGGCATCCGTCAACTTGTGATCCTTTCTGTTTTGTAAGATTTTCATCTCTGGTCCTGACTCGCTCCTTGCGTCCGATAAATTTGCTTTTCTGTTGTCTTTAGACCAGCAGTTACTTTCATGATGCCCATATCGACCGCACTTTCCACAACGAGTGTTTCTATGTGGATTATCAGGACACCTATTTGCAAAGTGTCCAGGCTTGTGACAGTAGGAACAGACTTCTGCGGCCTTGGGGGCCCCAGACTGGTTCTTCTTAATGGTAAGAGTAAGGCTTTCCAACTGCGAGGTTATCATGTCAAGTCGATTATCGAATCGGGTTTCCAACCTTTCTTCCAAGTTTTTGACATCGCTCCTGACTGATTCCAATGCTGCTGCGCTAGTCGCTGGCCTTTGATAATTCTTTTCAGGATGTACGATCGGCATAGATGTACGGGTTTCCGTCGGCATTTCACTTAGTGACTGAAACGTCTCCGAATTTTTGACAAATTCTACTATGGTACCCTTCAGTTCATTAAAAGTGTGAGGGCCCTTGATGAGGAGGAAATCGGAGAGCCGCTTATCCCCCATCGCCGCCTTACGCAGCATTCCGTACTTGGCTTGGGCGTTGAACCCAGCCTTTTCATAGAGATCACACAAGTATACCAATGAGCTTAACAAATCGTCGAAGTTGAGCCGGGCCTCTATGGCGGTACGAATCATCTCATCTGGTTCTACCTCCTTAGCATATTCTTTCACAAGCCACTCACATACCTCACCGAAGTTACGCCCATTCCCGTTAAGAGACCACCCGTTGATAAACTTGGCCTTATATTTGTGCTTTGCGTCACCATGAAGATAGGCGAAGATACTTTCGGCCTTCTCTCTCAATCGCTCTCTCACGCATCACAACGTTGACATATGTATAGAGAAACTCTCAACGTCTTCATTCTTGCCCCCTGTGAACGTTATACGAGCAGCGTTGAGATCCATGATTACAGAAAAGAAATCCCCTCGAATGGTTCCCTAAGACTGCTCAACTCGAATACCTCGGTGCAACCCCTCCACAAGAGTACAAATGATAGGGGTAAATCGTCGGGAGAAGAGATATTCAGAATCAACCACCCCAAGAAGGAGGTGTTGCAAGCGACAAAAGTGCTACCGTGGTATAGTTGAACGAACGAAAAGGAGTGTATAGGGACGACAGTTGAATGGGCTACAAGCAAGTATGGAAGGGGCAGGGTCTACCACCTATGCTTAGTGACTAGGGTAAAATAAATGCTTCTTGGGTCTGAAGTTGACTCTCAACTTCCTAACTATTTGGGACTGAGCTTGAAGCTGTCTGCCAACTTGCTTGACCTCTCATGAGGAAGCGGTTTACTCAGCTTATATAGACTTTTGGCTAACCCTAAAGTCCGAACAAAACTACAGAAGGTACCAGGAAATGCATACAAACAATTTGTGTGGATGATATACTCTAAACAAAAGATACTTAAGAAACTAACAATCAATGAGGTCCTCTTATTTCCCATTCTCTAAATCAGATCCAAACAACTCCTCTAAAATATCCATGCTGTCCAAGCAGTCCCACAAATATCTGCGAATGGCTCACAGCTCTCTATTCCCTCCTGGGAGATATCTAAACTACTAAAGATATCTCCATCCGGTTCCAGCGTCGGCACCACTTGATCCATACTCTCCAGTCCAGGCCCCACCAGTACAACACTTTCCATGCCCCCATTTCCCTCATCCAACTCGTCCTCGTCCTCGTCATCCTCCTCTTCCTCCTCTTCCTCCTCTCATCCTCATCTCATCCTCTCCTCCCTCATCTTCAACCTCATCCTCATCCTCATCCTCCTCTTCATCCTCATCCTCCCGTCCTCCTCGTTATTAACCTCATAGACCAATCCAGGGGCTACCCACTCCTCAAAGGTCTCCCCAGCTCCCTCCTCGATGTCCCACTCCTGACCCTCAGGTACCTCCTCGGCCTCATCCTCGACGAAGAGCTTGCGGACGAATTCTATTATCTTCTTCTTAGTCTGCCGTCTCAGGTAGTCGTCTGCATCCGTCGGGCCATATACTGCGAGCGCAAGGCCGTTTAAGGGGCGAGAGGGGCGGTTTTTAGTGATGGGGGCGGAGGGGCGAAGGTTGCTCATTTTGGTTGTAAATGATTGTAGACGGAGGATAGAGGGTGTTTTGGGTGTGTTGGGGAGAGGAGTGATGAGTAAAATGATCAGGGACGTTTGAAACTTGGAATAAAAAGGTTTAAATAGGCTCCCGGGGCAGGTTCTATCGATTAGGAATAGGTAAAATAAATCTGCAAGGGATTTTGTAGTAGTGCATTTGCGCCCTTTTTCTCAAAAAAAACGAATTTGGAGGAGGAGGTAAGCAAAAAGGGAAAAAGAACTTGATTCGGGATCGATTCAGAGGGGTAGATACAGTATAAAAATATCTAGATAAAATGGAAGTAAATTTGGGGAGGACCGCGGTAATGATAAGCGAGGTTCAGGGAGGACGAGGAAGGACCGGAACTATAAGCAAATTTGGACAAGGAGAGGTAGTACAGTAAACTATAGGCCTGTAGATGACGGCGACAAAAAAAATCTGCGCCTAACACCCCCCGGACTTAGGTCGAACGTCCCGTCTCGTTCTCAATGCTCTTGTTGTTCTTGTGGGAGTTCTATCCATTCATCAGGGAGAGTATAGGGTTCACTATAAGGATATGGTAGTAGCTCATTTCCAATATGATGAGAGAGTGTGTACCGTGCGATGACCGGCTCATCTCCTTGGTCAAGAGTTTCGTAGATTCGGCGTATGGTTTCATAGTGTTCTCTAATGAGCTCCTCCCGTTTCACTTCTCCAAACCTTCCAAATGTGAGGTAATAAACGTAGTATGCAAACTTTTCTGGCAACGGGTCCAGAAACGGGTATCTGAAGGAGAAAAAAACTCGCAACATAAGGACTGAGTCCTCACGAGTAAGGTGCGCCCCGTGAATGGTCTGGAAGCACATGCAAATACTAATTGCAAAAAAGGAAATTACTTCTGCTTCTCGTGGGTCCTCTGTCATTTCGCGAAGCCAACGTCTAATTGGTAGCCGTCCAATAATTAAGGATGCATAGTTTCCCCCTGGGAGACTAGGCGGTGTTTGAGGCGATCTTCTTGGCGATCTTCCTCGCTGCTCCCGACGCCTTGCCCTCTTCGATGATCCGCCCCGATCACTTGATGGTCCAGCTCGTATCATCATCACGGCCTCGGGAGGATCCTGGTCTTCGGCTGAGGTTGTGTTTCTGAGCGGAGCAACGTAAGGTTCCCATAGAGGATACGGGACCAGTCGATATTCCATATCAGGGGGCAAGCTGTAACCTCTCAGTCGCACATCTTGGTTGTTCTTAAGAAATACGTAAACCGGACGGATAATGTTCAGATATGTTTGCGACAAGTCTCCGATAGCTACCATTCCATACCTTCCTATAGAGTAATGATATATGACTTCCACAAACTCTGGACCTGCTTCCGTGAACCTTCCGTTTTGGAATGAGAATAGAATTCTGATCAATAGTCGGAAATCTTCTTGAGGTAGCAATGGTCCGTTCAACGTACGAAAACATAGGCATATATTAATGTAGAAATGGACGATTACGTGGAGTTCGTAGTAGTCACGCGTAATCGAGATGATCCATTCCCAGGCCCTTTTTCCTCCCATAGGAATCATTCTATAGTTAAAGATGAGTATGCCCCGTGGTTGCGCATAGTCCTGTGTGAGAAGGAATTCTTCAGGCCTCTGATGGTAAGGGACTAGACGACGTGCATGGATGGCCCTCCTTGATCTCTTCCCTGAGCTTGAACATAGCTTATAGTGCGGGTGTCTTTCCTCCGTGACGACGCAAGGATTCGAGTACTTTGTTTGGAAGGCCGGCCACTTCACAGCCTGCTGCATTGCTTTCCCATGTACTACAAGTACTTTAGAGCCGACTGAAAAGGTTTGGACTGGAGGCTCTTCATTCTTATTTCTTGTCTGTGTTAGCGCGCGGTGTGATCTCCAGCCTTCAGTGGCCAGTAGTTCGACTTCTCTACTCTCTTCATCGATAATATTTGTTTCCATGTCTCTCTGTAACATTCTAGGAGCCCTTCCGTACATTAGCTCGAATGGTGACCGTCCGCTTCTTCCTCTTCTTCGACGATAGCCGTATAACACTTTTGGTAAGGCATCTTCCCACTGGATTTCATTCTTCGACATAGTTTTCGATATTGCTCGTTTGATGGTTCCAACCATCCTCTCCGCTTTACCGTTTGACATAGGAGCGTATGCGAGAACTGTCTTCAGCTGAATCCCTTTTTCTTCCAAAAACGAAGCAGTGAAGTTGCAGTAAAACAAAGGGCGTTATCTGAGATGATCCTTTTTGGAAGACCAAACGGTTCAATTATTTCTTTTTCGATGAATCTCAGGACCACCTCAGCATTGGCCTCCTCAACTGCAACTGCTATTGGCCATCCAGTAAGATGTTCCACCCCTATAAGGAGGTATTTGTTTCCGGAAGAGGTTTCCTTGAATGGGCCGGCAAAGTCAATTGAGAAGGTTTCAAAGAGAGCGGAAACTGGGAAGCTTAGGTTGTCTTATACTTTCGTATCGGAGTGAATTTTTGACAGTTGTCACAGCTTTTCACGAAATTATAGACGTCCTTATGGATACTGGGCCACCAGAATCTCTCAGTTACGAATTTTTGGTTGTTTCGAGATCCCAATGCCCTACTCATCATGAAAGTCCTCAAGATCTTCATTCTTTCTTTCAAAGGGGCCACTAGTCGGGACCGGCTTTAGTGTGCCGGAAGAGTTTCCCATTCCACAATGTAAAGGCCTTTTGGTTCCTGCGTACCCAATTTCTGTGTTCGAGATCAACCTTTCTCATTTCTAGTCCATCAAGGAATTTAATAAGTCCGTGAATATAAGCTTCGTACTCGTTATCGATCGGCACTTGAACTTCGGCAACTCCGACGATGTCTCGGAAGCTTTTTCATTTGGAATCAATGGATCCCTCAAGCGGGATAGGTAATCGGCAGGCTGATTATTGCGTCCGGGCCTATACACAATTTCAAACCGATATTCTGCGAAAATGTCGAGCCATCGGGCCAAGCGGTGATGTACATCTTTCTTTTGGAATGCTGTCTTAAGTGCCTGGTGATCAGTTATCAAGACAAATTTCTCGAGTGATAAAAGGTAAACACGAAACTTTTTCAGTGCGAAGACGACAGCTAGCGCTTCTTTCTCGCAGACTGAGTATCTCTTTTCCGCATCATTCAGAGTGCGACTTGCGAATTGAACAGGGTGTAGTCTTCCGTTTTCGTCTTTTTGGGACAAAATGGCACCCAAAGACCGTTCTGAGGCATCTGTCTCCACAACAAATGGTCTCTTGAAATCTGGATACATGAGCACTGGGGGACACATAGCTTATCTTTAAGCTCCTCAAATGCAGTCTGCATTTCCTTGTTCCAGTAAAATTTTCCGTTCTTCGTAGTGCTGGCATGTAACGGTGCTGCAGTTTTGGCGAAATCTTTGATAAATCTTCTGTAATATGAGGCCAGTCCTAAGAAGCTTCGAACCTCCGTCTTTGAAGCGGGCCTGGGTGCCAACTTGATTTTTTTCGTTTTCTCTGGATCCACTTTAATTCCCTCTTGATCGACGATATGACCGAGTAATTGGATAGACGTTTTCGCAAAGAAGCATTTGCTTAACTTAATTTTCAGGCTGTACGCATCTATTCTCTCCACCACAGTCTTGACATGCGATATGTGCTGATCCAAGGTTTTTGAGAATATCACCACATCATCGATATAAACTCTTGCAAATGGAAGTCCTTTCAAAACCTCGTTCATCATTCTTTGGAATGTAGCTGGGGCATTCATGAGACCAAAAGGCATCACTTCGAACCTGAATGTACCGGCTTTGCTGGTAAAAGTTGTTATTTCCTTACATTTTTCATCTAATGGAATCTGCCAATAACCAGTGTAAAGATCAATTGAGGTGAAGTATCTCCCGTCCTTCAAGTCCTCGAGGATTTCTCCATGTTTGGAATCGGAAATCGATCGGGTATCATTCTCTGGTTCAGCTGTCGGTAATCGACGCAAAAGCGAAGTTTTCCATCTTTCTTTGGTGCTATCACAACTGGAAATGACCATGGGGATGAAACTGGCCGAATAATATCATTTTCCAGCATACTTGTAACATTCTCTGAGATAAATTGGTCATATTTTGGCGGTTGACGTCTAGGCCTGTGGTAAATTGGTTGAGTATCGGTAAGTTCAAATGAGTGAGTGACCGGTACACTTGCTTGTCTTAAATCTGATACACTCCATGCAATTACTTCGGAAGATGCTAACATGTCGGATATTTTCAGTGAGGCGGCGGCGGGAAGGTGCTGCACTTTTCCTTGGATTTCTGCCATTTGGCGCCCTTTTTCTTCTTGATTCTCAACCTCAATATTTTGAAGGACCTTTTCCGGCGTGCTCACATCTTCAGATATGGAATCCGATATATTCCTGTTTTCCTTGCAATTGTAATCTTCTTTCATGCTCCGAATTCCGTCCTTTGATTCGATATTATCGCAAAAAGAAACACATTCAGGTGTCACACCTACCCTAGAATTCCAGTCTTCATCTGTTTCAAACCCAGAATCATAATCATCCCATGCCATGTTCAGTATCCCCGAGCGTACCCTTCTCCACTTCCGAAAGTGTTAGTTGGTTCGAAATCTTCGCTGTCATAGCTAGAAGTGAAATCTTCACTGTCCGTTTCTTTCAAATCTACCGGATGTGTGCTTTTGTCGAAATCCAGGGGCATCTTCACGGTTCTGCCGTCAACATTAACTGAAACGATTTGGTTGCCCAAGTCAATGCAGGTCCCTAGTCTTTCCATGGTAGGGCAGCCAATGATTGCATCGAAAGGGAGATCAGGCATGACAAGAAAGTCTAAATCAACTTTAGAGTCCCCAAAGAACACGGAAACCTTGTCAACAGTGCCCATGCATTTTGATACGGTTCCATCCGCCACAGTTATTCTTCGAGTAGTTGGAATAATTTCAAGACCTAGATCTGTCACCAAAGTTTCTGAAATAAGGTTTGGAACAGCGCCCGAATCGAAAAGAGCTTGGGTTTGCATTCCCAATACTTTGACTGGTACTAGTTTAAGACGTCTTGGTGCTGTCGAGGCCGATTGAAGAAACAGTTTCTTACCCTTAGCGGACTTATTAGACCTGATAATTTTTTTGAGTTCTTTCCTCGCGTCCTCTGCGTCGCCCCTCAAAAGTTGACCAAACGTTATCCCAGTTGGGGCTGATGCAAGCTCAGCCACCAAATTGTACTTCTTCACATATTCTAGTACGTCCTTTGGGATATTCTTAAATTTCTTACTCTTTTTCGTCTTCTTGGCCGGAGTGACTCCACTCCTGGAACAACTTGATCAGACCTCTTGGTTCGAGGAGGTACAGGTGCTGGGATATGTTCCAGCATTCCATAATCTAGCCTAGGTTTCTTCGATAAAATGTTCCCTTCCCCATCCCTTTTTGTCACATTGACTTGACTGATTTCTTCAGCGATGGATACGTTACCGGCATCCGTCAACTTGTGATCCTTTCTGTTTTGTAAGATTTTCATCTCTGGTCCTGACTCGCTCCTTGCGTCCGATAAATTTGCTTTTCTGTTGTCTTTAGACCAGCAGTTACTTTCATGATGCCCATATCGACCGCACTTTCCACAACGAGTGTTTCTATGTGGATTATCAGGACACCTATTTGCAAAGTGTCCAGGCTTGTGACAGTAGGAACAGACTTCTGCGGCCTTGGGGGCCCCAGACTGGTTCTTCTTAATGGTAAGAGTAAGGCTTTCCAACTGCGAGGTTATCATGTCAAGTCGATTATCGAATCGGGTTTCCAACCTTTCTTCCAAGTTTTTGACATCGCTCCTGACTGATTCCAATGCTGCTGCGCTAGTCGCTGGCCTTTGATAATTCTTTTCAGGATGTACGATCGGCATAGATGTACGGGTTTCCGTCGGCATTTCACTTAGTGACTGAAACGTCTCCGAATTTTTGACAAATTCTACTATGGTACCCTTCAGTTCATTAAAAGTGTGAGGGCCCTTGATGAGAGGAAATCGGAGAGCCGCTTATCCCCCATCGCCGCCTTACGCAGCATTCCGTACTTGGCTTGGGCGTTGAACCCAGCCTTTTCATAGAGATCACACAAGTATACCAATGAGCTTAACAAATCGTCGAAGTTGAGCCGGGCCTCTATGGCGGTACGAATCATCTCATCTGGTTCTACCTCCTTAGCATATTCTTTCACAAGCCACTCACATACCTCACCGAAGTTACGCCCATTCCCGTTAAGAGACCACCCGTTGATAAACTTGGCCTTATATTTGTGCTTTGCGTCACCATGAAGATAGGCGAAGATACTTTCGGCCTTCTCTTCATCGCTCTTCTCACGCATCACAACGTTGACATATGTATAGAGAAACTCTCAACGTCTTCATTCTTGCCCCCTGTGAACGTTATACGAGCAGCGTTGAGATCCATGATTACAGAAAAGAAATCCCCTCGAATGGTTCCCTAAGACTGCTCAACTCGAATACCTCGGGTGCAACCCCCTCCACAAGAGTACCAAATGATAGGGGTAAATCGTCGGGAGAAGAGATATTCAGAATCAACCACCCCAAGAAGGAGGTGTTGCAAGCGACAAAAGTGCTACCGTGGTATAGTTGAACGAACGAAAAGGAGTGTATAGGGACGACAGTTGAATGGGCTACAAGCAAGTATGGAAGGGGCAGGGTCTACCACCTATGCTTAGTGACTAGGGTAAAATAAATGCTTCTTGGGTCTGAAGTTGACTCTCAACTTCCTAACTATTTAGGACTGAGCTTGAAGCTGTCTGCCAACTTGCTTGACCTCTCAAGGAGGAAGCACTTTACTCAGCTTATATAGACTTTTGGCTAACCCTAAAGTCCGAACAAAACTACAGAAGGTACCAGGAAATGCATACAAACAATTTGTGTGGATGATATACTCTAAACAAAAGATACTTAAGAAACTAACAATCAATGAGGTCCTCTTATTTCCCATTCTCTAAATCAGATCCAAACAACTCCTCTAAAATATCCATGCTGTCCAAGCAGTCCCCACAAATATCTGCGAATGGCTCACAGCTCTCTATTCCCTCCTGGGAGATATCTAAACTACTAAAGATATCTCCATCCGGTTCCAGCGTCGGCACCACTTGATCCATACTCTCCAGTCCAGGCCCCACCAGTACAACACTTTCCATGCCCCCATTTCCCTCATCCAACTCGTCCTCGTCCTCGTCATCCTCCTCTTCCTCCTCTTCCTCCTCATCCTCATCCTCATCTTCATCCTCCCCGTCCTCGTCCTCATCTTCAACCTCATCCTCATCCTCATCCTCCTCTTCATCCTCATCCTCCCCGTCCTCCTCGTTATTAACCTCATAGACCAATCCAGGGGCTACCCACTCCTCAAAGGTCTCCCCAGCTCCCTCCTCGATGTCCCACTCCTGACCCTCAGGTACCTCCTCGGCCTCATCCTCGACGAAGAGCTTGCGGACGAATTCTATTATCTTCTTCTTAGTCTGCCGTCTCAGGTAGTCGTCTGCATCCGTCGGGCCATATACTGCGAGCGCAAGGCCGTTTAAGGGGCGAGAGGGGCGGTTTTTAGTGATGGGGGCGGAGGGGCGAAGGTTGCTCATTTTGGTTGTAAATGATTGTAGACGGAGGATAGAGGGTGTTTTGGGTGTGTTGGGGAAGAGGAGTGATGAGTAAAATGATCAGGGACGTTTGAAACTTGGAATAAAAAGGTTTAAATAGGCTCCCGGGGCAGGTTCTATCGATTAGGAATAGGTAAAATAAATCTGCAAGGGATTTTGTAGTAGTGCATTTGCGCCCTTTTTCTCAAAAAAAAAACGAATTTGGAGGAGGAGGTAAGAAAAAGGGAAAAAGAACTTGATTCGGGATCGATTCAGAGGGGTAGATACAGTATAAAAATATCTAGATAAAATGGAAGTAAATTTGGGGAGGACCGCGGTAATGATAAGCGAGGTTCAGGGAGGACGAGGAAGGACCGGAACTATAAGCAAATTTGGACAAGGAGAGGTAGTACAGTAAACTATAGGCCTGTAGATGACGGCGACAAAAAAAAATCTGCGCCTAACACATACTTCAATGATAACCCTCATATGGAGATTAATATTTGAAACTCATTGACAGCCGAATCGGCCTACGTTGACAATGTGAAGACCTTCGACCGCTCAGTCAGAGCTGCGTTTAACCTGACCCCGGACGCTACTATTCCAATGCTCGGTGTTCACTTTGTTCCGCTAGCTTTCGACTCTTTTGCCGCGCCCTGTAAGTCAACCTCTGGGGTGATTGAGACCCATGCGAAATTGATACCGCGACGACTGTTCTGTACACCACCGGCGGCCCTTGACCACTTGCGCCAACGAATCTCGTCGACCATATGGTCTACCTTTGCAACATCGATCCTAGCGCGTACTCTCAAGCTGGGCAGCGACGAACTTCAACTATCCTATCTTACACTGTCAGCTAGGCTTGCACGCCTTTTATAATACATGAAGTAAAGATGATTATATATATTGACAACCAAAAGTTGAGCCTACTCACCTGCTGCTGATACACAGCAGTCAAAAATCGGAATTTCCTGTAATGTAACCGTTTCGGGTTGCGGACAGTTGCCGCCAAATAATACGCGCTTTTCTATTATCATGGTTTGGTTTCTAATATACATGTCAATCTTGAGCTTATAATTACGGATTCTGAAAACGAATTGTATCACTTTAACAACCTTGTTGATGTGTGACGCTGTTTAGCATCAGGGACTGGCTATCATTGCGCAGGAATTCATTGCTCTTGTTCGTAATGCAAGTTGCAATGTCAATTGGTAACAAGTGCAGGAACATTACGTATTGGAGACCGCGGAGATTAAATTAAGTCAAATGTTTCGAAGAAGTATTTCCTATTCGATGTGGCGACATTATTCAAGGTTTATGAATAATGGATCATTTACCCGGTAGGCCAAACATGTGGTGTTTTGAGTCTGTATTACATGTCGAAGAGTAATCTTCGACATCGACTATTGGTTTGAGGTGATATTTACCCACAAGGGGATGCGTTGGAAAAGAAAATTCATGAAGTAGATTTTTTGCCTCAATGCCTCCTTCGACTACCGGATAATGGTTGCGAAAAGGGTATAAATACGTCCCTGTCACGGGGTTTCAATACCATGCAAGCTGATCTTTCTTCGCACTC
This sequence comes from Kappaphycus alvarezii, assembly GCA_002205965.3. Taxonomy (NCBI): domain Eukaryota; phylum Rhodophyta; class Florideophyceae; order Gigartinales; family Solieriaceae; genus Kappaphycus; species Kappaphycus alvarezii. The sequence goes on along the minus strand of NADL03000610.1, from coordinate 125,593 downwards.
ACCATACTATTCTGACCGACACGATCCTGACTGGGTGGATGAAAATACTCACAAGTCAAAGAAGCCAAGATTATCTAGCGGTAGTGGCTTGAATAGCAGCTAATCCCCGAATATAGATATGCAGCACATGCGAGAATCTTACGGTTCCCTGGTGCTACATGTTGAGTCTCTCAGCATGATGTTAAGCGCGCTGACTTCCATGGTACAAGTGATATAGTAGGGTGCATTACTAGGTGCTAAGGCGATGGAAGGAGGAAGAAAGGTTTTGCATCCCCTGTACAGGGGGATTGCTTTGAGATGTGAGAGACCTCCGAAATAAGGAACTCTCGAATTGCGCGGAGCAATGCTGACGAGGCCATATTCTGTGACGGATACGTGCAGGGTTGTCTCAAGGTAAAGAATCCGTGTAGCTTGGAAGAATTTTCAGTGGTCGCTAAAGCAATCAGATGCTTAGTTACTTCTCGAGGGAATGTAAAATTATATTTTAGCTTGTCAGAAACGCAGTGTCCATGGCAATGCAGTGCTCTATTAACAGTCAAGTTTTTAATATTCTCAATTTTTGAGTGTATGTACATAAGCTCCCGGAAAGATAAATTAAATATGTTCTGAAACTGTAGAATTGGAACAGATGCAGATATTGTTTGGGTACCTGGAACTTTCGTACACAGAAAGTAGTATACAGATCCATATGTTGTTTATGTCGCTACAAGTTCAAATCTGAACTACATTCCATCGGAATTGAAAATTTCTAGCACCTGCGTAGGAACTATGGCAGATGACCAGGAAATATTTTTGTGGAGATTGTGCCTGTAGAGCCGAAAGTATGACAACAATGTTCTGAATAAATGTTCTGATTTTAGCGTTTAAAACTACTTCATAGTGGGATGAAAACGCGGGACAGATATGTGGAGAGTTTGGTCAGCCGAAATTCGCCAGGAAGTTACCATCCAAGGGTTTACTGAGGTAATTATTCGGTTTTTCAGGCTCGCATGGCACGGTAATGGGCTCTTTGTAGAGTTCTGAGTTATTGCGCATGATGAATTCGGCATGATGAACGATCTAGGCGGTAGCATGTATTTGAAAGACCTTTGAAAAATAAGCATTATCCTGGTAAGCCAGAGTCAACATGATGATAGCGAAGTAATTTGCAGCCAAATGTGATGTATTAAAGGCCATTAACTTTTTCGCATGCCTAAAATAAGGATTAAAGTGCACGTTGTACTATGATGCAGGTGCCATACTGTTCAACACGGTTTGCTGAACGAGATATGATAAAGCAAAAATTATTTACTGAATGGTGTCAACGGCATTTTGGGAAAAGAGTATTGAAAAAAATCCACATCACGTAGTACGCATGTTCACGGTGCCCTGTACCTATACATGTACTCGCATCCGTCCTTGACAAAGCGATGCAAGAATTTTTCGAATCCATGCAAAACCACATTTTCGGAAGGCGCCACTCATTGGATTTAAGTTGTGCATCCATCCCAAATATTCATTCCTGATATCTGCTTTTTTTGTAATATTCTGGATTTTTCTAGGCTGCATCTAATGATTTTTTTGAAAAGTACCTCGTAGTGAATATCAGTACTGTGAAGCCCATAGGTATCCTCGTCCTTTCCAATCTATTGTCGACATTTTCTGGTAACTAGTATTTTTTATTGATACTTTAAGGTTAGCCTAAATGTCTATATAAGCTGAGAAAACTGATTCCTTCTGTTAAGAACAAGCAATTTGGGAGACAAATTCAAGTGTAGACCCAAGTAGTCTAGAAATTGAAAGTCAAATTATACCCTAAAAACATTTCTTCAGCGATACCTACTGATCATAAGAAATGGATTTATACAGTCAGTTGAACTTAGACAGCAGCAATCCATTCCAAAGGTATTCTACGAAAGAATTGCGGTGAGCTTTCCGTGTAAGGTGGCTAGGTTGTGGAGGACATGATGCTTGTTAGAGCTCGTGGCGGAATATACATTCCTGTTAATAAGGTCAGCTGCAAGTATAAGTTTGAGAAAATTGTGATTGGTGTTGGAAGAGTTCAGTTTCAAGGTCTACTGATTGAGCACGATAAAATTGAGTTTATGAGGTTTCGCGAAAGATGGGAGGCTTGAGGCATTGCAGCTACTTCGACTAACTAAAGTCCACCGCCAGAACCCAGATGATTAGTTTAATAATGTCGACTTTTTTTTACGTCTAAATTTATCTTTCGGGAGTATTGAAAGTGGCAGAATTCTATTATGCTCATTTCTAAAACCTATCTCCAACAGAGGCGGGTATTGTTTATGGTTCGCGGAAAAGTATGAAAAACACCTTCCTAGGAAGACTCAATAAGCTTTTATGGACTATTGTATTCCAACGCCCATCCCCTGAGGTCACGCTCGAACTGCGTATTTTAGTTTTCTGGTGCAGAATGATTTAATGAAAGGGGTCAGGTTGGATATGTCGCCTGAATTTTCTTTAAAGACATAGAAGAATATTCAAACTTTCATTTAATGAAAGGGTCCCTTTGAAATTTCAATAGCAGTGGTGATTCCATAGTTGTTGCTGAGATACTTAAAGCCGGTTACGAGATTTCTCACGGCGTAATTTAGTTTTTTCTATGCTTGAGAATCTAAAACTGAAGCTAGATTCAGGTACGGTTGTTGACAATTTTTTTGTATAGATCTTAGTCTCCGGCAGCGGTAAAATTGATAAGTGAACTTCTACAAATGTACGCCCTATCTGCAGGAAATTTTAACTGGTATTTTTGAACCAATAATTGATACGAACAAAGATCAACCCAGCAGATCCATCGACAAAAACAGGCAGCCCACTGTGTGTTATTGTGAAAATTGACCAAATATTTTAATCTCTATCCCGGTGTCCTAAATTGATGCTGAATTGTGGAGCAATATTTTTATTGAGGCCCACAAATTATATTTATTATGAATCATCAAGGAATAATTTTATCTATTTTACACTGGCACTATTTTATGCTGAATTCAGTGTGAAATAATTTTTATGTCCTACAGTTGGGTTTTATATTATACAGGCTATAATTATTACATTTATGCTACCAACAAATTATTATCTGGATGATTGCTTACCTGGAAAATACTGCAATAATTATTGCTGAGCCTAAATTATGTCTACCAAAATTATTGAATGGCTCACCTGATTTTTGTAGCAGGTTCACCCTGGTGTAGAGTATAAGTAGTCTAGGTTGTTAGAAATATTTTTACATCCCCGGGCTATCGAAATATTCCCTCGATCAGATATTATTAAATTTGGTTTTCTATTCATTATTCATTCTAAGTCCGATTGTGGCATTTATTTATTTATTCAAGTTGGAACTATTTATTATTATTTGGATCTACCTATCCCAATTATTTTGCAGTTATTCTTCAATTCGTCAGGCTCATGGACGTCATGTCTATGAGCTTCAAAAAAGCTCTCTCCACGAAGACAAATCAGTCACCTGGATAGCTAAAAATATTTTTCGCGAGGGGATGTGTGTGAAAACAGAACTGCGGGCATATCAAATTTCACGTTGTTCGGTGGTTTTTGTCTACGACCCCTACCAGCTTTGAATTTTATGTTATTTGACGCTGTGAGCTTTTAGGTCTACACATTGTGGCTACGAAAATTCCACCCTGATTACTTGAGTGTAGCTCTGGCTACTACCCAGCATCACTCTGGAGTAGTTCATATCAAATCAAGTATTGATTTCCGAAAAAAGTGGAGTACTACCAGCTTGACCACTCCATGGGTCGCATTAAGAAAATTATTTTGTTGAAATGGCATTTATTCATATATGACCTCTAATGTTTAGAGATAGTTCCCATTAGTTCACGATGGTTTTCGCTGTATCTTAAGAAAAACAGAAATGAGATTCCCGGCGACAGACACACGAGCTGAAACCGGTTATGTAAACACTCTCTCAAACCCCCGTGACACTGACACTTTCTTCGCTGCACCAAACTTATTCATTCTTCGTGGCAAGAAGCGAAAAATCTAGCCGTCTTTGTCCCGCTGGAAGGCTTATTTGGAGCACCCGCAGTCATAGCCGGTTATTCCGGTAATGACGCGCTTACAACCGGATTTTTAACCCGGCAATGTGTCGTCTTGCTAATATTTAATTGGTGGAAATTCATTTCGTCCGCTTGGCTGCTGTAGGCCTCCGTGTACTCTTCGTAGCTACCGTACTTATCGTCTCAGCACATCCCAGACCAACCCCACTTTTCAATGTCAGACTTTGGAGCTGCCTCTAGAGAGCTTCATCTTTGTGTTGAAGCCGGAGTTTTACTCTATAAAATATTTAAATACTAAGCAAAAACTTTCGCAGAAGCCCATCAGGCGTATTCCGAGGTACCGCACAGCCTCAAGCCGCCTAAGCACTCGCATTCCTATCCGAGATGTGTTTATTTCGCTCTTGTAACAGATGTGTAACAGCAAAGTCCTACCACCGAGCCTGACTGGTCAGCCCTGTACATAAATTTTCAGCATCTCGTGTCGGACCTGTAACGGCTCGGTTACGTGAACAAAATACCTGTGTAGCAGGAATAAGATCTTGGGCAGGTAAGGGGCTATATTTTACTCCAGCTGCAAACTCATGCAAAAGCCTAAAAGGCTGCCTATAATCTGTTTAACCTGTCCCTACGTGACGTATTATAGACCCTTTATGCTTGAATGCGCATGGACTCAGAGCTGGCCAATACCATCCCACAAACCAAGAAGCCTAGAATCTTCAATTTATGTCTACGGAAACCTCACTGACGTCAAAATCTGGCAGCGAGCAGCTCATGAAAACAAACTTGGAATTTATGAAACTCTAAGAAATCAAAAAAAATCCTACAAATTCAGACATTGAACCAAAATTTGGTTATCTAATACTGATATTTTCTGTGAGTATATGTTAGTGCACATTCACGTCGATGACGACCTTGTCGGAGCAGAATAGCAGGGCCTGTAGAAGAAAGTAGTGAGTTGCGTTAGTGGGTAAGTGGAAGAATGCCAGGGCACGCTAGCAAATACTCAAGACGTATCCAATAACTGTAACATCTTTAGAATACAGGAAAATTTTATAAGACATCCCAGTTATTCTCTTGCATAAAACAATACTTACCACATACGCTAAATATCGATATCAATCGACCATAGCTGCTTTTATACCATTTTCGCTATCGAATCTCTTCTATGTGGCCTTCTATGTTCGGAGCTAAGAATCCAATTCCATGTAGTGGAATTGAATGTATTCATATCAATATTTCCTAGTGCTGAACGAGACTGGTCAACTATTGCTGCATGTACAGCTTTCCGTAAAGGCAGAAATGCTGTTTTTTGAGAGCAATCGACTGTGCATAATTCTTAATTTTCACAGGAAATAACAAACTATTTACAATCACGAAAACTCCTTCTATTTGCTTCCTCTCAATTCTCTCCCCAGTCACGGCAGATGTATAGACTTGCATCAACGCCTTCACAGCCTATCAGTTGTCAAAATGTTTTAAGATAGAGAACTCGTTACCTCTCATCAAACTTGGATCGCTTGAGCCTCCTCAATTGAAATTTCAACGTCTTAGGATTAAGGGCAAGTTTTTTTTACAAAAATAGCTCTACTCGTCATTTTTTGCTTTGCTCGCCAACGAAAATTCGTATTAAGCACAGAACAAGTTTTTTAAGTACATGCAGATCTTTCAGCGTGCTTTTTGCTAGTGAAATGGTACTGAAATCACTTCCAAAGCCATTTTACACAACCGTGATGCCTTTGGAGCCCGCAAATATGTGCTCTATTATATACGTATAATGAATACGTTCAGGCGCGTATATCAATACTAAATTCTCCGTTAGGACGTCGCTCATGCCATAAGGATTGCTTAACTCGCGCTTTTTTAGGTATGTCAACCGAACCTTTCTTTACAATATATATATCATTTCTAGCAACACTGCAAACGAAAGCGACCATTTTGCCATGGAACTGCACGTTATGTACATATGATCTTCCGTCGTTCGCTGAATGGAGTGTCTTTTAACAGATCTGCTCTAGATATGGTACAATGAAGACCAAAATTGTTATCTTACAGAATTCTTTAGCTCTCTGTGTGCGTCAATGCAAGCTGCGGAACTTTTTTGTTGCTTTCATTTATTTTCAGGAAAACGGAGCCTGTTGATAAACCACCCAAAGTGATTCCTTTCCTCCGCCAATTTTCAGCAGCGCCGCTGCTGTCATCACTCCTGTCTCTCCAGTGAATTAACTTGCTACTACGAGCATCGGGAGTCTCGGCACCCGTCCCTTCAGTTCATTTCCTCTACAAATCAAGTACATTCACACCTGGTCTAGATACTCATGTTGACTCTAGGATGCATTGATGAAACTTTACTTCAATTAGTATGCTCAAGCTGTTTTGGCCCTACCTGTTCTTCAAATTGCCCGCCGCCACCGTACGAGCTTCTCCTGCTTCTAGCTCCGAATCCTGAGGAATTTCAGCTCCTTTGTCTTGTAGGTTACAGGTTACGCCGTTTTGTACAGTCTGTTAGCCCTAAATAGCTCTTCCCAGTGGATCCAGTCTACACCAATAAAAAAACTTGCCCCTTTTTTCAGCCTTAGTTAATCTCTCAATAGACACACACAGTAAATTTCACGTCCCTACGTAATCCATCTAATACAGCTCAACCATTCCTTTCTTCGATAGCTCCTTCAATTCTGGCGATACTAGGTCCTGGGTGTATTTTGAGAGAAACACCTCTTAACTTCATTGAGAAACTGAGAAGGGCTGAAAGCCAGGTAATTTCGGAGGTACAAAGTCATTATTTTATTTTCCATATGACCTCTCTGTCATCTAGGGGGGTGATATCGGTCTCCTTCTCGCCTTAAAAATTACCGAATTTACATATAAGGATTCGGTTGATACAAATTCGGTCTTTTAGGTAGCTTATTTTTTTCCTTCATCCCAAGATCCATATTTGACCTCTCTAGTACAACCATCTTTCCTTTTTCTTTAAAAATCTATAAAAAAATTCAATACTATGAACTTGAATTCAATGTACGACTCTATTTTCTATTTGAAGATTTGAAGATTTGGTCCTCCTTTTCCAATAAAAGCCTTCCGACTCGTGGTCCGCTTCGTCCTCCAATCTGAGTTCATATATTACAAATAGAAAGTTTTTGCCCGAAATGCATTGTAATTCAGTACCGAAACATCGCCTCTCATATTTCATTCCGTCCATATTTCATTTTGACAGAAGCCGTGAAAATTATCAAAGAAATTACCCTATTTGAATTGCAATAGCGACGTCGTTAAGGGAATAACATTGCCATCTACCATTCTATCGGCTCACCAGCTCACTACATTAATTTTCCATCAACACTTCAAAGCCCATACCCTCCCTCATCACCGCCAAATCAATCAGATCTCGCCATCCTATCAGCCGCCTTTTTTTGATGGCCAATGTACTAGCTTAGTAACATGATATACGCAGAAGGTTGGAACAGGAACGAGTTCAGGAGTAGGCTCACCGATAGGTCTGATAGGATACAGAGGAGTTATAAGAGGCAGAAGGGCAGGAAGCGGAGAAGGCTGGTTTGGAGATATGAAGATGAAGAGGCCGGGGTGTTTCTTTGGGAGTATTTGGTTTACAACTATAGGAAAGTTGCTGTAGTGAACGGAGATATATTGTGTGATTTCAATCTCTGAATTCCTTACTGGGGACGAATCGGAGGTAACTGGTAGAGAGAATGTAGGAAAAGGATGTTTATAGGATTTTAAGGCTCCTGTTTTGGAGAAGAAGAATTAATTGAGTATCCTTAGTTGCTTGTAGTGATATTGTCTACTGTTAGATCATGTAGTCCACAAAATTCCATTTAATAGGATTTTATGATGGTTATGGCGTTTTACAAGACACCAGGGCTCCCATAAAAGTTTACATAGGCTGAGTTAAGGCTTTATTAGGAAGAGAAAATGCCAATTGAAAGAGCGTCAGGTACAAAAAAAATTTTTGAGATGTTTGAATCCCACTTTCATTGTAGGAAGCTTTCCTTTTATAATAGTAACTAAGCGCAGGAAGCAGAAGCTTCCCTGTCTATTCTTACTTTGCTCCTTGACACTCAGCTCTTATCCATTACTTCCTCTTCCTACAAGTATATTCTGGGAGCACTTCTCTGTCACTTGCAACATCTCCGTTCTAATATAAGGTATCCTGGTAGATTCCTCCGCACCAAATTATTCCTTTCGTAATCCCTAATTAATGATTCAATCATCATTAAAAGGCTTCTATATTTCTCAAAAGCATTCAATCTGGAAAAAAAAACTCATATCCTGAATACTATAATGTCCACACCCCATAAAAATTTTTTAAGCATCTCTTATCTGTGCTGCTGTGTTTCTGAGACTCCAATCACCGGTCCGCCGGGAGCGCCTCTAGTCCGCTCTTACATTCGACCTTTAGAATTGGAAAGATGATTTCATTCCTCGTTCCTCTTGTGATACAGACCGCGCTCGTCGCCCCTCTATCCTGGAGTCCTTTTCTTTTACGTGTTCCCTGCTGTACTGAATTCATACTGTAGTTCTTCTCTATTGTTGCAATCCTGTACCACTGCAGTCTTTCTCCGACTGGAGCGGCCCCGTTTCTCCGGTTATGACCGCTTTCCAATATGCTGGATAAAGAACAGTGGCGTTGATCCATTTCTCTAACCTATAGTTTTAACTTTAAGAGTGAACTTACTAGGAACTACGAAACTTATCAGAATCGCCACAGTAAGTCATGTGAAACGCTTTACTCAGTCACTATAAACGACCTTGAATTTCTGCAATTTTGGGCAACAGCTTCCTCATAAATCAAGTTTTTTTCTAACTGTCTGACCCTCTTCGTATAGGCCTCTGTATCCCTTCTGCTCACAGCCTTGAAAGGAAGGGTATAGAATTAGATGTCACTAAGACCATCCATCACACAAACATGCCTTCCACGTTAGGAGAAATCAGCATTTTTCATTTCCAATTAGTAATACACCCTTAAATAATCCCCACTGTAACCCATGTGTATGTACTCTGACGTATACTAAGTCTATGCACGGAAAAAAAGCACGAAAAAGCAACGATAAATAAAGTATACGCATTTGAAAGAATTTTGTAATTTGGTTAAGTTTCGCAAATTCATGGGCTGCTTTTAACATTTTGTGACATGATGTTAATAATTGATGTCAGTTAACTTCAGAGCTCTAGAAAAAACCAAGTACCATCCTGAAAAATCCATATAATTGCCACATCATTTATACTCCCCGCTGAAAGCTTGGTGCGATGGATATGGTACATAGATATTTTTCTGGAAGAAGTAACTTTCTTATCTTCATTTTCGTCCATGAATTCCCCTTTAGTTTTTTTTATGATTTTCGGTGTTATTATTCAAGACTTTACAGATAGCCAAAAAGTTGACATGACCTGACTAGATCCCTTTCTTTTGCAGAGGGCAAGTAAGATGGGAGACAACTTCAAGTGCACGCCCAAACATTCAAGATTCGTGAAGTCAACTTCTTCCCCAAGAAACATTTCTTATACGCTGATCCATAAGCATTGGGATTATATCCTGTCATCTACATACTCAATTGTAGCCTCTTGAACCCCGTCCTTTTTCAACTCTTCCGGCTCCCACTACTGTAATTCAGCAGCACTACTGTTGCTTAAAACACCTCCGTTCTTAGATAACTGGCTTATGTAATCTCATTTTCCTTGAATTATTCATTTCATTTGGCTCCCTTGTGGCGGGGACTACACCCGAAGTAATCACGCTGTGAATTAAAATATTAAATCTTAGTTTGATACTGTAATTTTTTCTGCAGCCAGGGATCCTGATTCTGCCCATATATTGCTAACAGGAGGAAGTAATGAGTATTTTGAAGAGTTCTCGTATACAAATTAAAATTGTTTGATGGAGGAAAACAATGGGGAAATGAATATTGCAAGTATCTTTGTCATGCTTTTTGGTGATACAAAGTGCAAATGTAAGGACAAATATTACTCGATAGATGACCTGTTAATGTGAACAGGCGATACATCTCTGAGATATGTGAGTGGTTTGTGGAGTAATAAACCAAGGATATAAAAATGGATTAGCTCATTAGCACTGCCATAGAGCCCCGCTTCGGCTCGAGTGATTTTTTAAATTTCTCTGGTTCACTTGTGTGATCTGTACGAGAAAACTGGGTCCGACCAATATTCCAAGTACGAAAGATTCCATAAGGAGGTGGTGGCGGATAATTGGCTCTCTTATTTCTTCTTTATCAAAAGCCCTTATAATTTTTGGTATATGAAGTAAGTCATTGTGTTTTTTTGTTAAGAATTCAGAATCATTTCAGTCGCTGGGTTAAATGCCGAAGGGAGAAAGTATATCGTTTTCCGCCGTGCATCCTGCGAAGAACTGTCAAGGGCAAGTTACCAGATCAGCAACTTCAGAAGCAGCCAGAAGCGATGTCACAGACTTGAATGAAAGAATGAAAACTGTGCTCGACAATCTACTGGACATGATAGCATCATAATTGGAAAGCCCCACTCTTACGGTCAAAAAAACAGTCCTGTATTTCGAATGATGCAAAATTATGTCCCTACACCTATAAGTCCTGCGCACTGGCAGATATTTTTCGGAGGAATCCTCACCGGAATAATCTTTGTGGTAAGCAAAGCCGCTACGGTCATCATGAAAGCAACTGGTAGACTAAAGATAGCATACAACCAACCATCGCGAAGGTGTGAAGCGAGGCTGGCCCTGAGACGAAAAGCTTACAAAAAAGTGAAGATGATAATCTAAGCAACACCAATAACGTTTCTATCACGGACGAAATCGGCCAAGTCAGTGATAAAAAAATGGATGCAGAAGTGAATACATTGCTTTATCGAGAAAGACAAGATTGGGTCATGAAATTTTTATTCATGTTCCAGCACAGATCTTTTCGTCCCTCTGGACGAAAAGATCTATTCAAATTTTACCGGGATGGACATTTCTCCACCAAAAACAATTGAAAAAGCATGAAAAAATAAAACTAAAAAGAAACCAATCCGGAGGTATGTATTAGGGTATTTGAAGAAATAGAACTTGGAAGCAGAGCTCGCCCTGAAATGTGAATGTTCATCCGAAGAAGCTGAAGATACAGCGATGATCGAATCCGAAACTTTATATGTAATGGAAGCTGTTAATAAATACGGAGATATAAAATGTCACTGAATACAAGATCGAGCGATAACGGATATTACTAAAAAATGAACCAAATCCTTTCTACTGTGTATAGGAGAACATCCAGGATATTAACACCATTGGATGTTAATAAATGAAGTGTTTTTGATTTATGAAAGTAATTTTATCTGTCATTCACCACTTCTAGCTTACCGATTATTTGCCAGCTGACCACATGTGTAGACATAAACCGCTAAAATATGACTTTTTTCCCGAAATGTTACAAATATTCGGGAAAAAATCTTTGTTTGGTCGGTAGCCTCCTCATGGCCATTTTCTGTCGCAGAAAACTTCAAATTTGAATCTCTAACTAACAATCAAACAAAAAATGTTATCAAATTGATATATGATTCCGAATATGAAGGAAATCGTCAATGATTTGAAGGGAAACAGATATTTTATATCAATGAGCCGGCACAATGGCTATGGGTAGGTTTCGTTGAATGAAAACTACAAGTAAGGTCCAAGTTTTAGCGACAAATTTTGTACCTTCAAATCTCATGTAATGACTTCCAGTCTCATGAATGCCCTAAGAATATTTCAAGGAATTGCGGAGTATGTTTTGAAGGGACATTCATTTTGCTAGGGAGTATATTGATGATTTCCGGTATTTTCAAAAACATTTGGAAAAAATATTTCTAATTTAAAAAAGGAGTCGAGAAAACATTAGATTACAGCTCGAAAGTCAAATTGAGCAAATTCTTCTTTACCCAGGACTCCATCAATCTACTAGGCTACATCTTAGATCAAGGAGAAATCGAATTAATCTCGATTTAGAAAAAAGACGGGAGTCGAACTAGCGCCAAGGACTACTTCAAAGACGGGCTTTCGAGGCTTTTTGGTCTCTTAACGTACTAAAAAGGTTTCTCAAAAAAATTTTCGATGAGAATAGAACGGATAAACTTCAAGATTGCGACAAATGAATATTATTTCTATATTCGATAAATGCAAAGCACATTACCGAGCTTAAAAGAAGCTAAGGGTCTCGCTAGTGCCCATATGTTTGGATTTAAAAAATCACCACATAGTGGGAACATATGCATCTGAGCGTTATCTCGGAGAAATTAAATCCCAAAAAGTAGAAGTGGAAAGGCTACATCCCGTTTCACTCGCAACTCAAACTTTATGTCATACATAAAAATATACTCTCCCTATGAGAAGAAAGCAATTGATGCGTTTTTTGCATTGAAAAATTTCAACTTTATCCGCTATCACTCGAAAATTTTATTCTCATGATTGACCGCAAGGCAGTTATGGTAGCAGGATTGCATAAGAAAGATGTACATCAGCCATTCGCTGGAAAACACGGAAATTTCGTAGACAATCAGTTTGAAATTTTATACTTACCTGGACGGAGTATTCCGCCAGCTTATTACCTACCTCCCCTGAGAAACCGTTAAGTTCTGGTAACCTTTATCCCGAAAATGTACTTGGAGTTATAGAAATTTCAGATTTGCGCAAAAATTTTAAGCTAATACAAAAAAACTATGATATTCCTAGGGGACTTAGGAGTACAAAACATTGACATAGATCATTGAGAGGGGAATGTACTGATCTGTATGAAGTAAAAGCTACTAGAATCACTGTAGCCGGTATCCGATTAGTGGCCCCGCTGAAAGCGAGAAAAGCTTTTGAAGATATTTCATGATGAAATAGATCATTATGAATTTGTAATAACAAAAGGATTCATTCCGAAAGTAATTTGAGAATCAAACCTGCATAAATATGTTGATAAACCTGAGGAAGGCAGTGCCGTCTGGAAGAAATACATTATGGTATGAAATTACCAACTGCACTAGTCTTACCGATTTCAGGCTATTTTGGAATTTTTTAAATCCCCTTTGCTGGTCCATCGAAACAACCCTTCTGGAAACAAACATCTTCTGATAGGAGTTGACCTCCGTACCGGATGGCCATTGGAAGTCGCAACTGAGGAGAATACTTCGAGTTGGTCCTCAATTTTGCGCAAAAGTATATACTTGATCCATATGTATCCCGAAATAGATCATCCCCGACAACTCTGTTTCGTTCGCTTCAACAACATTCCTAATTTTTTGAGATAAAAAAGAATTCATTGAAAACGGTTTTCGCCTGCACTTTTTCTGCAACAAAAAAGCTGACAGAATGTTAGCAAAAATGAAACGATCAGCAGCTAAATTTTTAAAAAGCGGAGATGCTGAGTCCGAAAATAATCTACCTAGCTATCATATAGCTATCGCAAAGAAAGGGAGAAGTTTTTCCTCACCATATGAGCCAGTGTACGAAATTCTGCAACTCTTCTAAAAAAGATGTTCAGACAATTGGAGCCGATGGAAAAAGTAGGTAGATTGAGGTACTGGACATATAAAATTGTAGATCACACCAAGCGTCGTCAAATACAAAAAGGAAAGCACCAATCAGAAAGCTTAAAACTTTACAGTCAGATGTAAGATTCTTGTCTTCGATACAAAATTGATACAGTACCTTAGGAAGTGGACAGCCTTAAAATAAAAGTACCTAAATCCCTGCACGGTCGTGGAGGTGGGACGTCCGCATTTGAAGCTCTAGTTAAGCTCAGGAAAGATATTGATGAAGGTCATCCATATCGGCGTCATGTTCTTTGCCATCAAAGAGTTTGTGGAATTTAATATCTCGCAGGGTTCCGTGCAAATAGGAAATATAATAGTTTATATCTGATAATTGATTCTTATGGGAGTAAACAGAGCAAAAAATAGATTACCTAGTTCACCCAATACTACCCGTACTTCATGTCATGATCCATTTATAAAATTACATCTTCCTATGTTTCTGTATTTTGTACGGCTCTTTTTCAGCATGAATACTTCCAACTATTTTTAATGTTTCTGTTCTTTTTCAAACCTGGGAGGATCATGAATCAAGCCTAAATTTCGTGGAGGTAATACACCTTTATTAAGTCCGAAGATATGTATAAGTAGCTACTAATATTCTGTTGCAAACGTATCTGAATATTGAACGTCTATTTTCAATTCTCGAGTAACATCAACATTTACACCTCAGATGGTACAACTTAACTACTGAAATGGAATATTAATTAGTGCCGTACTCATAGTGGGAACCTTACCCTTCACAAAATCTCAGTTGAAATGCAAGTAAGAAAGATGATCCTTCTGGGGCCGTGATGATGACCGGAGGAAGACCTTCTGAGGACCACAGTGTGAAATGCAGAGGCGCTGGGTGTCCCACTAGAGGACATTTTGCAGACTTTAGTACAATTAGAAATGATCGTGAACATCCATCGAAATAATACATCGCATTTACATTTTTCAATCCTATTCATAATCATGCGGAGTGTAAAGTCAGTAGAAACAGAATACATTTCTAGCTGCAAAATAGCTCCGAGTGTGTGAGCAATGCGTAAGGTATTTATTATGTTTCTGGTTTTACAAGAACTACACACCTGCACAAATGCAGGTTATCTCCAACATATTTAAGTAATTATTTCTAAATATTTTGTTATCGACATAGAAGTACATTTGATCCTAGGAATCTTAGGGGCAACGGTAGAAATCTAGAGTATGGGCTGCTGCTGGTGGACCTCAAGAACGATTTTAACATATGTAGCGATTTGTAATCCTGACTAAGGATGTAGGCTGGCGTTTTTTCGAGACTATTGATGGCATATTTGTGTATTTAAGAGACTGAGAAGGAGAAAGAGACAGGCGGAACGACATCAAATGACTGTTCAAGGCCAGTCTTAAGGCATGATGCATTGGACGAAACCGTCGCCGAAGAGTATCTTTGCAGATGGACATATCTCACTCACTCAAAGGTCTCTTTGGATCTCACGGAAAAATGCACAGCAGCGTCTTTTGGCACCGCGAATGGGTCGAGGTGCTACCCACCAAGAGTGGATGTCGGCATTCGGATAGGTCGCCGACTGATCCCAATGCCGACATCCACTATTTATCATGCCAGCTCTCGGCGAGACCTGGCATGAGTTATGGAAAAGTCCTTCCCCTATTGCTGTGTGGTCACACCTTTTTGAGTCGATTTTGATTGTCCAGAAAACTTTAGAGTAGATCGGATATACCATTCAACTTTAAACGCACCCCAAACTTTCCCCCTGGTAAAGTTTTGATGCCTTCTAGACTTTGAATATTTCACAGCCTTCACAGGTTTCAAGGGGTTAAAACAACTCGCCCATGTGTTTGAGGGGACAAAAGGATTGACGAGTATAGCATATATCTTTTCCTACGATGTTACCTATAGTCCTGGCGTCTTGGTCGTACGGTGATTGATATGTGGACGGGAATCTATGACTGGGTGCCGGTCGTGGATCTCTATCCAAATAAATACTATATGACGATTTCAACATGGCAATCGTGACGATCGATTAGCTCTCGGTCATAGAAGTAGTGCATAAGATGCTCACCGAAGATCTCAACAGTTTCCGGGCAGTTGTTCCTGAAGCAAAAGGTTTTGGGGGCGTAGAAGGGTACCTCGCAGTAGTATCGTAGCCAGATTGAGAAAATTTTGGCAACAGTTTGCGTCTTAAGACTCGGGTATAGTGTTTAATGTATACATTCTGGCTTTTGGCAAAACAATTCAGTCCGCATGAAGGAGCTCTGGAAACACACCTTTCAAGAACTGGAGGATCGAGGAACAACTGCAGAGGATGAACGAATTCTTGAAGGTTATGTTAGCGATAAATCGAGAGAGGATGACATTACCAGAACCAATTAACCCATGACAGATTTGTTCCAAGCGATAAGAGTGCTATTGACACGAAAACATGAAGAAGTAAATAAGGGAAGCGGTGGGGCGAAAAACTAAGAAAAAGTATAGGAGGGGCAGGTTCTACTACCTATGCCCAGAGATTAGTGTTGAAGATATTTTTCTCAGGTTGGAAGTTGACTGTCAACCTCTGCGCTATTTGAGTCTGCATTTGAAGTTTTCTCTCAAGCGTTTGGAACTCTCTGACCTCCCTTAGAGAAATCAGATTACTCAGAATATGTAAAATTTTATGCTAAGCATAAAAGCTCAAACAAAAATACATACTACCATCAAATGCATTAGAGGGACTCGTGAGGAATAAAAAGACTAACGTTAGTTACTATCAGGAAACGTATCTAGATTTCCATCTCAAGAGCTTGGTTGACCAGATCAAAATCAAATGATTCCTCTTGAATATCCATAACCCCATTGAAGTCCCCAAAAAATCTGTCGAAAAGCCCAAAATGATAAAAAACCTCCTCGGACATATGATTGCCTTCCTATTCCTCCTTATAACCCTCAATCTACGCCCCATCCGCAAAAGAAGAGTCTTAAATAAATACTAGTTCCTCAATTTCCCTTCCGCCCTCCACAGTAACTTCCCCAGGGTTGTGCATGAGGGGCTTCCATGGATCCACCGAATACTTCTCATTTTTCAATTCCTCCACATCCTCCTTTTCCTATTCTGCTTCCTCGGCTTCCTTCACCTCTTCTTCTTCTATCTTCTCCTGTGCCCTCCCGAAGCAGTGATGGCGGACCGACTCCCGAGCGCTTTCCCAGTCCATTCTTCTGCAGTAGTCTTCGTAGTCAGTTTGAGCATTGGAAATCAAAATCGGGTCGTTGATTGGGCGGCGGAATCTGGATGAGCTAGCGATATTGGGAGGTAGACGTCGGTTGTCCATGTTGAAGAACATTTGGATGAGTCGATGGAGTATTGATGGCAGGAGTGTTTCTTTAACGAAATTTCTCTCGAAGTTTAAATAGGGTAATATCTTCGTAAATTTTCACCTTCTCGAGCGAAATGAAAACGCAAAGCAATTTTGCGGCTTTAAAGGTACATGCATTCAGGGCATAAATGGAAAATCTGCATGATAAAAAATCGGAACTCAATTTGGAGGACGAGTCGAATCCCATGTTGAAAAACTTCTTTTTGAGAAATGAAGACCAGATATTCAAACATAAAATGGAAAATGGAGTCGTGCGGTGAGTCTGGACCAATAGAAAAAAAGGCCAGTAGGATTTTTTTGTTGAAAGAAAAAATAGGACGATTGGTTCGAAGAAAATAGATCAATATCTGATCTCGGGATGAAAGGAACAGAGAATTGCCGGAATGAGCGGTTTCGATATAATATTCTACCGAAGTCTATGCGATATCTGCTATCTTTCCGAGTGTTTACATGACTCTTCGAGTATTAAGATCCACTAGTTAGTCCTGGTTCTTATCTTCAATCCCATTTGGATAGCCTAGATTTATAGTAAAATGTTTTGGACCCCGCTCGCTGTAAACAACCTCCTACGATCCTACGCAGTGTTTTCACAACCAAAATTGACCGAGAAAATTTAGGCCTTTTTTGACAGTAACTTTGTTGATCCCCTGCTATTCACGGAGCAGGGTTAGCAGGGGCTCGTCCAGAGAGAATTACATTGTCCAATAAAGTCTCTGCATGCAGAGGAATTTTCCTCGTCGGAAGGGGTGACGTCAGTTCTGTTATGGTGCGGTACATGCTGAGGGTGTTTCTCAAGTATTTTTTGGGTCACAATAGGCAGAGCAGGGATGACGACGACGGATTGCAGGTCTTTCGATGCTTTTAAAAATACACCTTTTTGGCGAACCTCGTTTCTGCTCTCACAGTAACGTCGCTTTGCTTGGAGTGCATTGGATGCTTACGTCCTCCTGTCATTGACTGTTTCAGGTTCCCACTTAGCTGTTAGATAAGGTTTTTTGCTTTAAGTTTGAATAATATAGTTTGTTATGCCCCGAAATTTCCTAGACGGCGTCCAAAAATACCTTAAAGTCTCTTCTCAACGCTTCATAGTCCTCAGCATTGGAAATGTTTTTTATCTCAAAATGTTCTTATTGAATTGATTGAAACGCTCCGTGGTGGTAATGTCATAATAAGTGAGATTAGCGAGCATGAGTGAAGGGAACAATACAAACTTTGCGAAATGCTGAGATAAGTGCTGCTTTGTATCTCTATCTTCACCTTCATTCAAGTACGATAGAAAAGACTGTAATTGGCGGGGATTTGAGCCATCAATTAAGTGTAGGTGGCGAGTGAAACGTTTCTGTATTTTACTTCGGGAACACATATTTGATCTATACTAAAGTTTTCCAGAAATCCATAATAGACTCAAGACATTATGAAGACATAGTGATATGTGAGAAAAGGTCCCCGTAAAAGACCAGTAAAAGGGTAAAACTAGGGTCAAAGAAAAATGAAACTGCTAATTACCCAAGATGAGACTTGTTAGAGGCGACTAAAGTGCTGCAAAAGATTTCGTCGGACAAGGGTGATAATTTGTAGTAAAAAAATACCCTTGCTCTGATAATAAATCGCACAGGAGCAGCCTCTGCTCTCTCTCTTCGGGGCTGGAGAGCTGACCGAAGGTTTATTTTTTAGAAGATGACTCCTAGCCTGCTTTACCTCTGCAGAAGGAGTCAATTTATTCAGGTTACACAGAATTTTTTCAAACCAAAATGTCTGTGAAACTACCGAAACTGGCAGGAACGCAATAAAATACTTTATGTGGGCGTAGCCTATTTGTCACAAATATCTGATAGAAACCAAACAAATATAATAATCGCAATATTAGTCCTCTACACCAAAACCTAGCACTTCCTAAAAACATCAGAGGTACCCATGTAGTCCCCAGAAAAACTCGTGAATGGCTCATGACTTCCTACCTCTTCCTGAAACGAGTCCAGCTCAGCTCAAGTCCCCTCAACCAGATCTATTTCCGGGACCCCAAGATCTATAGAGCTCATTCCTTCCACTCCGATATGACCCGGTTCGAGATCACCCTCTTCATCCCCGGACTCTTCGACAATCCTTTCCCCAACCTCAGTCTTTCCCTGGCCCTCCTGTTCTTCTGTTTCATTGACTAGTTCCGGGGCCATCAGACCCTGGAAGAACTCTCCTGGCTTCTCCTTCTTCCCTTAAGGTTCCACACTCACCACGTCATGTGCTTCGGTCTCTAACAAATGAAAAGCTACAAGCTCGTTCAGACTCATTTTTTTGTCTACGAATAAATATCTCTTCGGGAATTGGGCCCGAAGGGAATAGAAGGGAGACGGTAATGGTGAAAAGAGATCATAATTTGTAAGCGGGGTAATCATGGTAAATTTTACACGCGTTGGTTCCCAAAAATGTTAAAACTTTTAGTTTGTTGTTGCTAGAGGGCTGCGAATAAATTTAAGCCTGAACCAAACTGGTTTACATAGCGATAAAAGTTTTAGATTGACTGAACAATTGATTAAAAATTAGGCGCAAACTAGTCTTACATTGAGCATTAGTGAAACTGTCCTTCGTCAAGACTTTTCCGGCGAAAATTATGTGTGTAATTCTTAATACTGGAAAAATATGTTTCGGGCTGAAGAAATGAAATAAACCGCAAAGACGTAAAATCACTCTCAAAGATGGAAATAGGTTCACTTAAAATTAGCAAAAGAGCAAAAGAAATGAGAATAAAGGAAAATTAATTTTAGGCGAAAGAGAAATACCAAATGGTGGAGAGAACCATTAAGAGAAATATTTACTGCGGGTAGATGGATTACCTTCAGTTCCTTCCTTGACACGCACCATTGCTCAAGCCGAACGTTCAGTTTCGCCATTAGTTTTCTTTTTGTTCTTGCAATATCATTAGTCAATTTTGAGAATGTAAAATCTTTCAAAATGAAAAAAGCAGTGGATTACCAACATGATGTTCGAGGTAGTACGGTTTATGTCACCCTTATTTGAGTTCCCTTCATGGCTTCATACATCGGCTTGATGAAGTCAAGTTGTGGCCTAATATGTTTTCCTCCATAAATGCTATGAACGCCTTAATAGAGAAATAATATATTTGTTAAGGAAACTCGTACAGAATATTCTGGGGGAATGAATATCAAAGGGAGACGAATAAACACATCAACAAAAATGAATCGTTGTATGACAAGTACGCTTTGTGTAGCGCCCGAAAACACAGGCAAATACCAACCATAAAACAAGTAATTAATTGAGCTTCGTTCTCTTCCTCTGAAATATTGCAAAGCTAAGAAGAATTCCTATTTCTAGTAACTTTGTATTGAGTGTAGATCTGAAGTGTAGTTCTGGGTACGCGGTGAAAATGTCTTCTGGCGGACGTTCTATACCACTTCCATCTGTGCTGAAGCCGGTACGAAGCTCCCTGATGGGGTTTTCACGACCTTTTTTTGGAGAATAAAAGTCGTCAGAAGCCCCTCTTCGGGTCTTCATTACTTTCTCAGGAGTTTCTTTCATATCCTCAGTTTCATCAGTCAGTGAGGACATAACGTACTGATACAATAGCAAGTAGGGGATCAAACCGTACTCCACGCCCAGTAAAAGCTCAAAGCTCCTAAAGCAAACGTCTGGGAGGGTCTCGGGAAACCCTAATGCGTTTCAAACTACGTTGAATTAAGTATGTGACAGTTTCCTGGGAGGAACTAGACCATAACGTCCCACATCGTAGTAATATACATCATCTCTCAATTGACTAACATCGGCTTTTATTTCACTATGAAACGAAAGAAATTAATAGTAAATGTGGTCATGTTCAAAAGGAAATGGACCAATCAAATTTCTGAAAATAAGTGCTATGTTGATGTAGAACTGTAAAATTGCTTGCGTTTGGGCGTATTCTCTCGTCATTGAACTAATCCATTTCCATGCTTTTGTCCCGCCAATTCTAAGTATCATATACTTATGTATCAGAATATTCCGTAGGGAATTTTAGCATCAACCACAAAAAGAGTTTCTGGTCTCTCATGACACAGAATGAGTTTTCAAGAAGGGCTAACCCATGTGGACCTCTTTCTAGAGATTGAACAAGGCATAATACGTCTGTGCTTTGTTTTGGTTCCAGCACACCGTTGAGGTTAAATTTTACAGAACATGAGCCACATAAAGATCTTCTGTTAAGCTTTACTGTTAATAACCAATACCTTCAACTCGACAACGGATACTTCGGTTGTTCAAGTGGAATTTATTTATTTTTCTCATCCTTCCAAGGTTTCATTTACAGTTTCTTGAAAACTATGAGTTCCATCTCTCGTATTTTGGATACAATATTAGTAGATTATACATCTTCTTGCGTCATTTTTGGGGGCTTTCCATACATAAAATCAAATAGGAAGCGCCCACCGGTGCGTTTTCCACTCCTAAATTCGCACAGAATTTTTTCAGGGTCTATCCTTGCGATTTGTTTTCCGGATATGTTCTTTAATATGTAATTTTGACTGTCCAGACCATCCTCATTACTTTCCCGCTAGAAAAATAGGAATAGAGTAAAACCGCTCTACACATTCTTATGTTTTCGTCATGATTTGATGAAATATGTGACAATGAAGCAGAGTGAATCGTCTTAATTTATTCTTCTATGAAGGGTGAAAAGGCTTTCTTGTTTCCATTTTTATCAATAAAATGGGTTACTCTGGGGCGGCGTCCTCAGCTGGCATTGCAGACGGCCATTCTATTACATATACAAATCTTATGAGAAGGTATTTGTTTCCAGATCGTGCCTTCTTTAAGGAACCGGCGAAGTCCAGAAAGACTGTCTTAATTATCTTTGTAGTAAAAACACTGAAATTGGACTTCTGTTTTTGAACTGGCGTGATCTATTGACAAAAATCGCAACTTTCCACAAAAGCAATAATTTTTTTTTGCTTTTCCTGGTATCAAAATATCTTCTCAACGAGTTTTGAGTAGTGCAAAGGCTCTAAAGATCTAGTTTGTCATGACATATTCTCAAAATCTTCCTGTGTCTCCAATGGGAGTCACCAGCCAAGGATCTGCTTTTGTCAACCGAAATAGCTTTCCTTCTAATGCCAAAAATATTTTCCTGTTTCGTCTCGCCCAGTCTCTCTGCTCCACATATACTTTTAATAGTTTCCATTACCAGCCGAAATCAAAAAAATACTTTATTTTGGCTTCATAATCATTTTCCCTTATTATATCAGGGACAAATACTTCGGTTTTACTTTCTGCCGCTACTCAAATGTTTTTCTTTGGCTTCTTGGATCGGAGAAGAAATTTTACTGACTTGGTGATCCTTCCCAGTCTTTAAATCGTTTCGAAATAGTTTTCTGTGAATAAGTAGAGCCATCGCGCCAGGCGATTATGAACTTCTTTTTTGTTGAACAAAGTTTCCAGGGACTGGCGATGTGTTATAAACTGAAATTTTTCTCAACGGTGAAGGCGGGCGCGTATTTTTTTAGCTCAAAAACGACAGCCGGAGCCCTTTTCTTGCAAAAGGTATACTTTCTCTCTGCATTATTCATTGTTCTACTCGCACACTGTAAAATGTTTGGTTTAACATCAATACCTTCTTGAGACACCGCAGCTTCGACAGAATGCTTCGATACCTTAGTTTCGAAGAAAAACGGAGCTTCTTTAAATCTGGGGATCAGGGTATTTGCGGATAGCAGACCTTCTCTTTCAGCTCAAAGAAATCGTTTTAAAATAACTTACGTATTCATTTTTTATAATTATGCCGTGAGATAATTTCCACTGCTTGAATAATGTGCTCAAAAGGGAATTCCATTGCTTCCGAAAATATCACCACGTCGTCTATACACACTCTTGCGAGACATGTACCCTGCAATACCTCATTTCTCAACTATTGAGAGGTTGCAGATGCATTCAAAAGGCCAAAATGGATCACTTCGAACTTTAATGTTCTTTGATTGCAGGTAAAACTCTTCATGGCTTTGCATTTCTCAAATGCAGTAATTTGGCAACATCTTGCGTACAAATCAATGGATGTGAAGCAGCTCCCGCCTTTCAAGTCCTCTATAATTTCCTCAATATTTAGTATAGATAATCATTCTCGGGGCATCTTTTTTTAAATAGATAGTAGTCGACAAAATCCCTCGACTGATCATATTTTTTGAGAGTATCACAAGCGAGAAAAACCAAGCTGAAGAGTTTGGCTTAAAAACTAAATTTTTTATCAGACTGATTGAGTGAAACACAGGCGAGGAAGCCAGTAGCCTTTGATTATGTCACCACTTGTGACGAGATAAATATATCATGTCAGGGGGATTGGCAAAAAATCGCTGAAAAATTCTGCAGACCGGGGCGATCTTCTAAATCAAGACAAAACTACTATATAACTTTGAAATATGCGTGCCAGTATGATGAGGGACAAAGTGGAACGAAATTTCAGAAAAGAGGCGTTGTTATGGAAGAATGTAGAAGTTCTTTGAGTACGAATTCACTATTGGTGATCGGACGGCAAAGAATCTCCTGTTTATTTAGTAAAGGGCTTACGGCGCGAAGATGAGCTAAGTTGGCCAAGATTTTGACTAAAAAAAATATCACGGGCAGATTGTTTACGAAATAGAAAGAGGTACACTTCTACGCCATATCAAATCTGATTGGAGCACCGGATCATTTTTACACCACAATAGGAAACTGTTCAGAGATAATTTGGCGCAGTATGTTTTCTTTAGACACAAATCGAGAACTGAATTACCTTCTAGAATAAAACTTGGAATCCTGTGACGGATTGAATCACATAATAGCAAAGCGACCATTCCGGAGGAGCCATACTCGGAGGTAGGAGTGGAGAGGCTTTTCAGCAGTTTTTGCGGATATTTTCTTTTGTTGCTTTACTCTGATAACGAAACAAACCCTGTTTCTAATTAGTTTTTAAGAATGTTGGCAAAGATGAATGACGGATTATTTCTGTAAACAGTGTTTATCTTTAAGCTGCAAATTTCTCTCCAAAATAAACTCGTGCAACTAAAATGTAGCAGGAAATGCCCGTTTGACAGTTCGACCGCTGGAACATTTCCGGTACCTACATGCAGAATTTGTCTGCATCAAGCATTCACAATTTGCCGTTGGAGCGCCTTTTCATATGAGGAAGACTGTGGTGGGAAGTCATCTGGCAAACTGCACTAAACGAGGAGGATATTTGAAACCTTCTATGCTTTTGTAATGCTTTTGTATCCCAATTGCACTCCAATTTAAAGTATAGTGTTCGCTTGGGGAATAGAAACTATGTGTCTACAGTCTCCTCAGGATATGCCTTTTCCCAATCTGCTGACTGGTTTAATTTCTACAGTTCGTCTTGGAAAATCACGGTTGTACGAGTATTTGGCATGCTGGTGTCAAGGTTTGATATATTCTGGTCGCCTATTCACTTCCATCTTGTAACGTATATGCTGATCATAATTGTGGCATGTAGGCTGCAAATTTTGTTCTGCACTCTGGTGATCCGTCATTCTATACAAATTTAGAAGTCACGGAGGACAAAAACGTTCGCGACACTCCACCTGTTCACTTACAGAATGATCTTCATTTAGAGCAGCATGTACAAATAGGTGGGCAAAGATGTCCGAGAAATCGCTGCTGTCAGAGACTAATATACATTAAACCTAAAATTGCGTCTAATTCGTCCCCGTAGCAGCCAATAAGTCTGTGCGTAATAAGCTTTCTACATTTATGCCAAAATATCTCTGACATTTTTAGAGTTAGCCATTCATTCATCATCATCATCTGCATCTGAAGCCGTTCTTATGGTCTGTGTAGCAGCAGACAATAAAGATTGGGTAGGTTTTCCTTTAGATGTTGCAGCTCCAAATCGTTCTATAGTTCTTCTGCAGCTACTGTTTCGCTCTCTGTCACCTCTGAAAAAGTTTGGAACGTGAAAAAGAGTCTTTCCCGCACAAATGGTTTACTGTTTCTCCATTTACCCTTCCGGCCTGACCGAATGTCGGAAGTGCTGCCATATCCATCGCCTTCCTCTTGCTGCATATCCGTTAGAAGAGCCCTTGTTGCAAAAGGCTTTAGTGTTGGACTGCTTCGAAAAAATAGGCGTGCGTTATGTAATTTAGTCACGTTGCCAAAGTTTACAAATGCTTCTGGGTCCACTTGATCGGACTCTTCATATTTGGAAAGTCATGTGCCACAAAGAGACTTGAATACTGACTCCCGCTTGCCACGATCCCTTTCATGCTTTCTCGAAGTAGAACTCAAAGAAAATATATTTGCGCTCGTAATAGCTCCTTCTAAAGAAGAAATTACGTTTTGTTGGAAAGCAAGATCGTTGAAAAGTATCGAAATATGTTTTGAATAGGAAGCTATGGACTCTGCATCCAGCTCCGAATTAGAAAGTGATTCCATGACCTAAGTTTATGCAGTATTCATGCGATCATGGCAAGTATATGCAGGAGGCGGAAATAATCATTCACCCATCAGGTCCCTTTTTGTGTTACAGCAGAATCCATTGCCTCTGAGCTAGTCCCCACCGGTAATTCACCCACCTTTACATCTCCTTCCTCAGACATTTACATACATATCCCTGAGACTAAGCTGATTCTTTCACTCCTCAGCCGGAACTAGTAAACTTGGCAGCGTTTGGGTTGAGCATACGCATAAGTAGAGCTTCAGTTGATAGCGAATTGGCCCTTTTCTCTAGATTATCAACCAATTATGTATTCTTTTAAATTGAAATTTCCGTAATGCATCATTTCAACACTAATGCCCTTCAGTTCGCTACCATTATTCGCGTTTCCGGCCTACTGCATCTTGATTGCCTTCAACGTACATTAGCATGTATTTTCACTAAGAATATCTAGATCCAATACTTGGCTGGCCTGGTAAAAAGTCGTTGAAACATTAAGACGAACATCCGCCGCGTTTGGTACGGTTACTGCAATGTCATCTGTTATCACCATAGGAACGTAGTCAATTAATGGCACGGTTAGACCTGCGGTCGGTTCTTTGTTGCGCTCACTTGCTGTTATGACAGCTTGTTAAGGAGAAGGTAGCAGAATGTATTGAATTTGTCGGGATTATGTCGGCAGTGGATTAGCAAGGATAGTTTGAGTAGGTAAAACTGTTTATGGAGGAGAATCATCTTCGGTCACTTCGATGAGTAAATAGTGACGCGATATTCAGGGTGACCATTGGAACGGAATGGATAGCGATGGTTTGTATGGCTAGTATCGGGAGGGGGGAAAAAGGCAAGTCCTATCACAGTATTTGGTTCTCAAGTCACCATTTCTTTGCCAGGTATAATTTAGATTTCTCCGACATTGAGAAAATCGAAATCGTGAAGTGACAGGTGGAATGCGTATGTAATTTCCGATTTCATGATTTCTAGTGAATTCATTTTCAAAGATCTGCCTGGAGGTGCAGTTTACCATAATTACCTTACATTCTAAGTTCCCCTTCTTGCTTTAAGGTATATCAGGCGAGTTAAGTGGCCTTTTCCGGCTTTTTGAAGTTATGAAACATTGAAAAATTGAAGCAGACTGACAAACTGCGTTTAATTGTTTCACCATATAATTTCATTCTATAACTATTTTGAAAAAAATGAAGAATGGAAAATTGGAAAACTGTGAAATACATTCCCTATGGATCATTGGCCTGGTAGAAACAGTATTATCTCCTCTTCTCCAAAGTTACGACACAATAAAGAGCACACCTCCCCTGCAATCATGGCGTTTGTTAGGCGCAGATTTCTTTTGCCGCTGTCATCTACAGGCCTATAGTTTACTGTAGTACCTCTCCTTGTCCAAATTTGCTTGTAGTTCCGGTCCTTTCTCGTCCTCCTTGAACCTCGCTTATCATTACCGCGGTCCTCTCCAAATTTACTTCCGTTTTATCTAGATATTTTTATACTGTATGTACCCCCTGAATCGATCCCGAATCAAGTTCTTTTTCCCTTTTTGCTTACCTTCTCCTCCAAATTCACTTTTTTTGAGAAAAAAGCGCAAATGCACTACTACAAAAATCCCTTGCAGATTTATTTTACCTATTTCTAATCTATAGAACCTGCCCCGCGAGCCTATTTAAACCCCTTTATTCCAAGTTTTAAACGTCCCCGATCATTTTTCTCAGCACACCTCTCCCCCCCACACACCCGAAACACCCTCCATTACCTCCCATTCCCCCAAACCTACCAAAATGACCAATCTACGCCCCTCGAAAATCATTTCCAAAAATCGCCATCCCGCGCCCCAAAACTCTATTCCCCTACTCCCTTTCGGACCTACTGACCGCGAGGACTACCTGCGCCGGCAAACCAAGAAAAAGGTCATCGAGTTCGTGCGTCGCCTCTCTATCGAGGATGAGGCGGAGGAGGTAGGTAAGGGGCGGGAGTGGGACATCGAGGAGGGAGCTGGGGAGACCTTTGAGGAGTGGGTAGCCCCTGGATTGGTCTATGAAGTTAATAAAGAGGAGGACAGGGAGAGTGAGGAGGAAGAGGAAGATGAAGAGGAGGATGAGGAGGAAGAGGAGGATGAAGAGGAGGATGACGAGGACGAGGACGAGTTGAATGAGGGAAATGGGGGCATGGAAAGTGTTGTACTGGTGGGGCCTGGACTGGAGAATATGGATCAAGTGGTGCCGACGCTGGAACCGGATGGAGATATCTTTAGTAGTTTAGATATCTACCAGGAGGAAATAGAGAGCTGTGAGCCACTCGCAGATATTTTTGGGGACTGCTTGGACAGCATGGATATTTTAGAGGAGTTGTTTGGATCTGATTTAGAGAATGGGAAATAAGAGGACCTCATTGATTGTTAGTTTCTTAAGTATCTTCTGTTTAGAGTATGTCATCCACACACATTGTTTCTGTGCATTTCCTGGTACCTTCTGTAGTTTTGTTCGGACTTTAGGGGTAGCCAAAAGTCTATATAAGCTGAGTAAAGTGCTTCCTCATGGAGGGGTCAAGCAAGTTGGCAGACACCTTCAAGCCCAGTCCCAAATAGTTAGGAAGTTGAGAGTCAACTTCAGACCCAAGAAGCATTTATTTTACCCTAGTCACTAAGCATAGGTGGTAGACCCTGCCCCTTCCATACTTGCTTGTAGCCCATTCAACTGTCTTCCCTATCCACTCCTTTTCGCTCGTTCAACTGTACCACGGTAGCACTTCTGTCGCTTTCGACACTTCCTTCTCGGGGAAATTGGTTCTGAGGATCTCTTCCCCAGCTGATTTATCCCTAACAGCGTTTCCGCAAAAATAATTCCATCCTCAACGTACTCTCTACCAAGCAATGAGACAAATTTAGAACTTGGGTTGTCTAAATAATGCCTCGAGAGAACATATTACAAACGCGGCTCGTTACCACAGTAACCACTGCGTTTATGTCACTCATCACACATATCGCAATTTCCAAATCGGACTGAACGACAAATTACATTTTGCGATACAGAGATACGTTGGACTTCGAGAAACGTGCACATTATATCGTTTGTAGCCAGCTTTTAGGTTCTATCGAGTCACCAGAACCCAATTTAATTTTTTGTGTCAACTGGTCTTTTCATCCGTGCTGAACATTTAAATAAGTGAAACCGCGAAGGCCGCCACTGTAAGAATAGGGACTATGTTGTGTGTTACTTTGACAGTACTGGCTAAGCTTGGTTATCCTGACGTTAGTTGAATTATGTTGTATAAACGGCGACAATAGATCACATATTTCATCAAATATCTATGGCTTCAAACGAAAGACTAAACTTAGCCTCATTCCCTAAATCTGAACAGGAGTTCAACAAGAAGCAGAACGATTTCGTTCAAGAGACAGAGATAAAATTTATGGAATTATTTCTGCTCTGAACGGCATATCGATTGAAATTTAACATGCTTTACTCGCGGACACCCCCGATCCAAGTAATTACGATACAAAAAAGGTTTTTTCGCCATTTCTGTTCAGGCTGCTGTCGGGTAAATTAAAAGTTTTGGTTTGCCTCTGCTCGGAACGTCGGCTCTGCTCAGAACTCAATGTCCTTTAGGTGAAAAAAATTCCATCCTTTCATAAGCTCCAACTTTATATCGGAATGGGCGATAATTGCTTCTAATGATATTTGCCAAATGGAGGCCATATATTAACACTTACAGTGGAGGAACACTCTTACAGTCTCATAACTCTTTCAATTGCTTCCCCTAATCTTGTTTTATCACCGCATAGAAAGCATTTGGAATACTATTGACTCGGTTTGGTATAATGCGGTCACCTTTGCATTTCAGTTTGTCTAAAAATACTCTGATAATTCTTGCTGCATGTAAGGTGCATAACGTTGTCATCAATCACTCGTGTCATGCAGATAATCCCCCTTCGGGAAGCCTCCATTTCTGTAGTGATAATATTGTTTAAGATCTCATTACTCAATTTAATTTGCGTTTACTCCTTCTCCAGCAAATGTTTCAATTGGTTTTTGGCAGAAAGATAAATCATTAAAAAGAGGCGCTATGTGCTTTGTCCAAGGATCAACGTGTGTGATGTCGATCTCTTCTCTCCTTTAAGGTTTAATAAGCTGTGTCCTTGCTACCTTCATGCGCAAATACACTCGCACATCTAAGAGGCAGCAGTATTCTGTAGCTTCAATCATCATTAAGGGATGGGTGGTGACTAACTAACACAAATCCATCCTCGATGACTGGAAAATCTCCTTTGACCTACTGTACTACTTCATTCCTTTTTTTCGATTTAAACACCATCAAGACCGTCTGTCTAATTCACTAAAAATTATTTCCGTTGGCTCTCTATCCCTCCAATATCTACTGAAGTCCACAACAGACAATGCATGGTGGATGCAAAGTCTGCGCTGCGTCCTTTTATTGGCAATATTTTCAAGCTTTTTGGATATTTTAGAGTCGCGCGCTGCATTATCCTAAGGTCCTTATGGGCTGTGCGGGCTAACTTCCTGATCTCGGGAGATATTGCAATGTATCACCACAGATAATATATAAAAGGTTGGGCAGTGTACAAACACCACCTGGCACAGTAAAATATATATACTGTTATTTTTCAAGCGTATGTGTAAAAAGGAAGTAGGCTACAATTCGAAAAAGAAGTAAAGAGCAAGCATTACATGGTACCGAATCCAAGATTCGACGATTCCATGACCGACGCCAACATCCCTCACGTCTCCTTTGATGGATCCCCATCTTCCAACAATGCCCGTTTCCTTTTCGTGCTCTACAACGTCGTTACGCGTGGAAGAGCTGACAGCGAGCAGGCCCTCCAGATTACGCACTATCCCGAAGAGGCTGCTTTTTCCTTTTACTACGAGTCGTTTCAACAGAAAGATTCCCTCACCGAGAGCGCCTGTAAGTATAATTTCGTAAAGAAGAAGCTCCTCGCCGAGTTCGAGAAGAAGGCGAAAGTGGGGAAGGAGTAAAACGAAGCCGTTGCCGCAGGACTGAACGCTAGAGATAGAGGAGGCTCTTTGCGCGAACGGATGCCCTCCGCAAAAGCGTAGGCTGCATCTAGACGGCTATATTCGGTTTGCTTCGAAAAGCAGCGGCATGACACCAGGAGTTGGCTTAGTTCGTCATGTATCGGGAGCCATAGGACCATAATGAACTTAAGAAGGCGATCGAGGACTTTCAGTTAGGAAAGAAGGAGATCTTCGCCGACAAGGAGCCGTCTTGAGCGCCCATGGTCGCTCCGACAAGAATTCTGCTGAGTCCTGACTCGCAAGCTGTCAAGCCGCTGTAGATGGAAGACAAGGATGAACAAACAGCGGGACAATTTGCAGAACTTTTTCTCTTCGTGAAGAAGCATTTTGAGAATACAGGACCTGTAACTATGGTCGATGATGACTTTAGTTGCATTTTCTGTGTGCAAAAGGGCCACTGTTTCACTCAGTACCCTCAAAAACCCCATCGGCATACGCAGTGCTCCTTTTGTGGGATTAAAGGCCACTAAGAAGTAACCTGCTTTTCCAAGAGACAAAATATGTAAATAGTCGGATAAGAATCACCAGAGCAAGTTTGGTGTCGAAAAAAGGCTTTAAAATGAGGGAAAAGAATGAAATAGAGCCCATTGCTACCGTACAGGATTCTCTCAATTGCGATTTGGTGGCCACGGAAAATAGAAACTCCGTCAGGTAAGCATTTCAGAAGCAGCGCAGGGACAATGTCATAGATGTAGACGCGCTAATGAATAAAGACCCTCTCTTTCATCCATCTATGTTCGTGTAGGAGCCAAAGAAAAAGAAAACGAAGGCAAGGAAGACCAAGAAGGCATCAGTAGCCCTTCAGAGCAACGTAGAGAAGTACAATGTGGTGGCGGAACTGTCTTTTGTCTCGTCGGGAATGAAATACGGTCAGTTTCTCCGTGGAGACTCGGACGAAGCAAGGAAGCAGTTGAAGCGTCTAGAATCCAAGACTGTCTCGGTGACTCAGGCGTCCATGAAAAGTCACCCCAAGGTCTCTCGTCGGTTGAAGGTCGTGGTCTTCAAGGCTTAAGGGACGGAGACTCACACCTTATTTGACACGGGTGCAGTTCTAAACATGATTTCTTGGGACTTTTGCGAGAAGCTTGCTCTCGCTCTGATGGCTAAGTATCTGCATGTCGCCGTCGCCGCTGGAACGGTGGCTAAAGTTATTGGGTGTAACAGAAGTTTCCAGTCTCCTTTGGAACCCTGGTGGCTCCCCTGGGTCCTTGGTACTACCGATCTCGCAGCTTGACACTATTATCGGAAGTTTCGCATTACAATCTATGCAGTTAATCCTGGACTACGGAAACGAAAAGATCAGCCTGGCGGTTGGGAAGAAAAATGTGCTTTTACCGCTATTCGGTGAAGCCCCTGTGAATGACGGGATGCAAACTGATATTGAGGATTTCACATCCCTGGACAGTTTGGTGGCGAGCATAATACCGTTAAGTCATCACTAGAGTCAAGCGGCAGTGATGGTGGGTCGTACAACGAGCATGAATTGGTGCTGGCAATCTTAAATAAGGAACCGTATTATCCCCATATAGAGGGCCGGATGTTGGAGAAGGAGAACACCGAGAAAGGCAAGGAAGTGAATCACACCGGCTTTCTCGTCCTGAAGATGAAATATTTCTAGGAAGAGAACCAGGAGAAGATAGTGAAGGCTCTCAAGGAAACGGACGCAGTAGCGTGGGACTTACATGATCTGGAGCCCGCTTGTGTGCCGTTAGTGTATAGTTTCGAGTTGATGGACGAGAATAGGATACATTCGAAAGCCCTCTGAATGCCACTGAGAGATATCCAAGTAGAAATAAAAGAAGTGAAAAAATTTCTGGAGGCTGAAATTATTACGTTATCGAGGTCACCCTGGTTCTCTTCGGTAGTTCTCAACAAGAAGAAAGACGTAAACCCCGGTTCTGTGCCGATTACAGTCAGTTGAACCGGGTGATGAAGCCAGACCGCTGGACGCTACCGAAAATAGAAGAAATTGTCCACGAACTCTCTGACGCGGAGCTCTTAAAGATGTTGGATCTTTAAAAAATATATTGGCAGTTTAGAATTTCCTAACCGCTGAAGGAAGCAACGATGATCGTCTCACGATACGGACCTCACAAGTTCGAGGTGATGCCGTTCGGACTCATGAACGGTCGGACTCATGAACGCTGCTGCGACGTTTCAAAGGATGATTGGCGGGGCACGTCGCGGGTTACGTTCTGCTATAATTTACGTGAACGATGTTGTAATATGCTCAAAAACGTTGGAGAAGTACACATTTCATTGCAAAGAGGTGTTCAGGAAGATAGAGGACCCGAAATTGAAGCTGAAGGTAGCCAAGTGCAGCTTTGCTCAGTCGAACTTGAGCAAAAATGGTCAAATTGTCAATTCTAGCGGTGCGAAGATGGATCTTAACAAGATCAAAGATATCGTAGAGGCATCTGTGCCGGAAAACATGATTGAACTGAAGAGCTTCCTTGGGTTTGCGGGGTACTATCGACGCTTTATACGGAACCTTGCAGATAGTTCAGCAGTGCTTCACGCTGCAACCTCCGTTAAGAAGGCATTTCAGTGCATCACGGGAATGCAGGAGGACTTCAAGTACTTGCAGGAGAAATTTACAAAACCTTCAGTAGTCGCGTTCCCGTATTTCGACTCCCCTTTTGTGGTGGAGACATATGCTTCTTTGACTGCCCCAGGAGCGGTTCTCTCGCAGAAGAAGGAATATGAGAAAGGGCACCTGGTACAGTTCGCATCCCGGACAATGACGGACCAGGAACGTCGAAATAACACAAGCGAGCGGGAACTACTTGCCGTATTGTTCGATCTCAACACGTTTCGTGTGTGAATAATTGTCCGAAAAGCAGTTCTTAGTTTATATAACCATCAGGAACTGCAAACGCCTTTCATCAAAGAGGGATATTCATGGAAGATTGGCTATGTTGATGGATTTGGAGGTCGAGTACGCCTTCGAAATGAAGTACAGGCCAGGGAAGTACAACGGGGCGGCTGATTATATCTCTAGCAGGCCCGTCGAGTAACACGAGGATCAGAGGGGGAAGAACGTCCCGAAGGGCATCGTAGCGACGATAAAATGGGACGACCCTAAATTATCTGGATTAAAGCCGGACCTCCTACCAGTAGCGAGGTTTCTGGTCCGCTAAAATGTTCAAAAGACGTACCGGAAGAAGATGGCCGCCATCCGAAGAAAGATGGAACGATTCATGGTTTAGAAAGACAATCTGTTCCGACGGAAAAAGAATGGGCTCCGCATTTTTTCCACCTATTAGGCAAGATAATCTCGGTCATTTTGATGCTGAATCTACGAGAAAGTTCGTAGAGGACCTGTTTTGGTGGGCCGGAGTGTATCGAGACGTGATGAAGAACGTCAAGGCATGTGGCTGTCAATAAAAGCTCGAAGTCTACCATAAGAGACTTAGCATGCGTTACTGGTTTGCTCGAGACATGGACTTTGCGGGCCTTATCAAGCCATTTTGGAAAGGAATAAGGTTTGCTTTAATCGCGGTGTATCACATGTCGGGCTGGCCAATAGCCTGGGCAATGGAAAGCTCCACCCTCGATGTTGTCATCGGTTTAGTCGAGAAAGAAATTGTATAGCTGTTACGGCCGCGTAGGAGGACAGTATCTGATAGCGCCACGGCTGTCATGTCAGCTTCCGTCCAGGAGGTCATGAAAAAACACGCGAACGATTTGAAGTCCCTCCTTCGATACGCCCCAATGTCAAGTGGATGAGCTGAGAGGATAATGAGGACTGTAGAGCACTCAATCAAACGGTAACTCGTGCAGATTAGAGGAATTTGGCGGAGTCCATGCCGAAAATTTTGGACAGCTATCGCCTACACGATCGAGGGGGTGTCAACACACCGTTCTGATTATTATTGTACTGGAATGCGTGGTGCGCAGTTCTTCTCGTCTAGGAACAGAAACCCAACACACACATACCAAGACCCACAAGGTGTTCGCTGTCCCCCTTTCTCTCTAAGCACCCTGCGATACAGTAGCACAGCTCGACGACGGCGAAGAGAAATGGGCTTGGAAGAGCGGGGGCAATTCCTTGGATGGCTGGACGGTATACTTGTCCTCCGGGTTGTAAGGCCGGACTGTGGTCCGCGAAATGCTGGAACCTTGGTAAGGATTGATTCCAAAGAATCGTAGACACCAGGGGTGAAATACTTGACAAAGGAGATGTAGTAGTGGGGCAGCAGTGCTGAATATCTCCTTTGGGGATAAGGATGTTGTCATCAACGACAACCTTGAAGTTACTATTTGTATATGGACGCCGGGGTCCGGGGCGCCAAGTGTGAGTAAACATCACAAACAAACAAAAAAAGGGGTAAAATAATCTTGGATGAAGAGGGCGGAAATAGAAAGGGAGACCCGGGCGGATAAAAGTGGCTATCGTCGAAGTAGCCGTTGGCAAGGTTTCTGCAAAGGCGTAAGTTGGGAGTCAAGTTCAGAGCCAACACCAGGGGGGCTGTTTAATCGGGGGCCCTAGTGACTAGGTCGGTATAAATACTAGTCAGCTCAGTTAGCACTGTCTACAACGGGAGGGTAAGTACAGTAAATGTCAGGCAAGTACTAAATATCCAAGTTAGAGATGACGAAGGTCGACAATTGGCCCAATGAGTGATTTTCGCCTGCAAAATCATCAGGTCCAAGTTGGGGGCCGGGCGGTCCGAGTCACGCTCCTTCGGATCCGGCCGGATGGGTGTGCAGTATCAAGATCAACGAGGACTGACAGTCGACGAAGCCCTTGCTGTAAAGTACAGTACCGGCTGTTAGCAGTGGCGTTGGACTCGTCCAAACATTAGATCCAAAAAAAGATCATAAAAATCAGCTAGTGACAGTGTAGTACGTGTACAAATTTCACGACAATTATAATGGATCGAGCCGAGGATGATGGTAAGTAACGCTGCAAACCCCAAGTCACCGCATTTTCGAGATATTAGGAGAATCTAGTTTGAGGGCTGCTGTAGCGGAGAGGTCGTGTGCTCCGCGAAAGCTGAAGGGGTTGTAACACAGTTCGAGCTTGGAGATTAAGTGCTAGTGGCGCATGGAACTGCATTCAGTAGGACTCGGAAGTGGCAGACTTTTGAGTCGTTTTACTAGGAATCGTGCCAGGTAATCGAGACCGGTCATCCGCGCTACGAGTTGGTCTCGTCAACTTGTCGAGTGACCAGAAAGGACATCCACGTGAGCCGCATAGTTGAGTATGCTAAGTCATCAAGGAAACCTATTTAAGAATGAGAAACCCAGGAATTAGGGTCACTACAATGGAGATATGGTTGAGATATAATGAGTAAAGGTACTGGAAGGAAAAAGAAATCGGAAGTAGTTGGAAGTAAAAATAGGGCGAAACTGATGATGGATGAGGGAGCTGAGACCTACGAAGAGTCTATTTCCGTCGCATATGTGCCAGATTGTATCGAACCGTCAAAATAAAAAAGGATTCAATCATAAAGCCTATACAGAAGAAAGAAAAATAAAAGAACTAAAAGAACAAGAGGATCTTTTAAGGAGTTAAGGAAGGATTATGGGACTTAACAGTGGCAAATAGAACGAAAAGCGATGAGAAGCGGTCTGCTCAGCCCTGCAACGCAAGGTGGGCAAGTCAACCGGCCCCGAAATAACTCTCTTGGCACTCGTTTATTTCCTTCCCCTCTCATTCCTTCTTGAAACTAGTGTTTCCCTCTATGTATCGAGGAGAGGGCGTTGCGGAAGAGAGAGGGCATGGAAGGACGTACTTATAGGTGGTTGAGTTTGTGGAGTGGGAGAGCATCGAAGTGGGCCCCGAAACAGCCAGGCAAATGTGGATCGGGGTGAGTATCGGGGGAACCAATGAGGAAACCAACGAAATAGGATGTGTATTCTGTGGGACCGGAGGAGGGGGTCTGTGAGGAAAAGAGGTACTCTGCATATTTGGAGAATACGGCGAATGACCTCTTGTGAGCAGAACTTGGAGAGGCTGTCGGCTTTCGAGATTGAGAACGGGAATGAGGTCCAGAGTTGACGTGGAACGGTTCTGGCTGTGTCCGTCTTAGCCGTTAAGTGGGCAGCAGGAGATGAAAGTGAGTACAGGGTGTCACAGGAGCCCTGACGGATCGTTACGACGGGTTAGAGTGGATTGACCAGGGAGAATCCGAGGAAGTTGTGAGCCTGCTGATCGAGGACTTCCTCAATATCTGGATCTTTTGTAAAGGGCGTAGGCAGGCGAGGTAAGTGGTTGCAGGAAATTTTCGAGGACGCCAGAAGCGACGAAGAGGAGATTGTTTCGGACGAGAGAGGTGACAGATGAACTGTCAGAGAGGCCCGGCTCACAGGGAGGTGCATGCAATGAAACGCCGAGGGGAGCCCGCCTCTAGTATGTGAGCTGTTCAAAAGCACGTTGGAGCGTCTCAAGGACAGGCTGGGAAGGTTGAGGCCGTTCCGCAGTGGTTGACTAGATAGTAGGTTGGCGTTAGTTGGGTTGGAGGTGACTGTGGCAGGATAATAGGGTGATATAGTTGTGGATTGGTAAGGTAGGGGAGTGGTAGGGGTTGCAACTGTCTACTTGTGCCCCCGTGCCGCACTTTGAGGGCGGGTGCATGTGGACTATGCGAGCTCACTTCTTGATTTGGGGAGATTCTGTACTGTATCTCCCCAGCTAATGTAAGTTTAGGCACTGTACACCAGCCACCCGGCACATTTCAGTATATCTATATACTGTACTGTATTGTGTCCAGCGTATGTGGAAAAAGGAGGTAGGCTACGCTTGGCCCAAGAATTAAAGAGCAATCATTACAGTCCCCTAAATTTTATTTTCATAAAGTGAAAATGGGGGGTTAATTTACTGTGGTAGACATGTGGTTTGGTACCCAGTAAATTTACATAAAGTATTACTTAACAAAGATTTCCTGGCGGCAGCTTTTGGAGACTCGTGATCCTATGGTACAACACGCTGCGTGTCAACATTGCCGTCACCAGCAGTATCTTCCGCGCCTTTTTCGGATTGCGACTAAAAAAAGATGTACCTGGCTGGAATGACTGCAAACGAGGCCTTCAGAATGCAAATGGTTGCCTGAAGATACCATTCAGTTGTTTTAAAGACGAACATATGTCTTGGTCTCAGAAAAGTCTTTCTGTGGTGTGCCCAGCTCCCGACTTTTTTTACAAGTGCCTTTTCGAAAGAGGGACTGGTGATTTGGCTTAGTATTTGTGGTGGATTTTGTTAGGGTTGCGGAAGATTTGATGGCGTGGCGTTTTGAAAAGCCGAAGAATACATTCTGGAGTATTTAGAACAGTGCAGTGAAAAAAGTGGTTCAGAATGTGGGGAATGGGAATAAGCGGTGATTGCGGTTGCAGGGACTGGGCAGGAAATGGTATCAAGCAGTTGTTGCGGTTGCTGGGGCTGGGTAGTGAATGCGAACGAGAACTTGGTGCGTTTGAGAGGAGGGGGTTCGCAATTCGAGCGTATCGTGGGTGTGGTTTTGGGAAATGTTTAGAAACAGAAACGATCTGTGATTGTAGTGGTGAGGAAAGTGTAGGAGACTCCTCAGTTGAATTGGAGCGATCAGCCGTTTATGTTTTGAGAAAATAGTAAGCTGCATAATAATGTCTTCATTTCCTTACATTCCTAGGAAATTCGTACCTTCCACTAGCCTGAATAAAATTCAAGCGTCATAAAGATCTCGGCCCCCGAAAGATCATCAAAGAGTTTTTGAATCTTTGACAAAGGAAATCGATCAGGCTTCATAACCGTGTTGAGCTGACAGAAACCAGTGCAAAATCGACAAATTCCATCCTATTCGGTCGCAATGACCACAGGAAAGGACAAATCTGAACTAGCTGGAGTAATGAATCCCTCTTAAAGTAGCCCTTTTACTTCCTTCCTGACGACACCAGTATGTTTCGGCACCATCTAGCGGGACTGGAATGTATAGGGTCTCGTCGATCGGCTCGAACTAGTGTAAGAAAAGCACATCAGCTTTCTTAACTTCGTTAATATCCAAAGCAATGACGTCAATGTCCTTGCATGTATTCACCAGGGCCCTCTGGACCTTGCCCTAGAGATTCATCATCTTAGAAGCGCGACCGGCGGCACGATCCACTTACTAGCCCTCTCTAGAACTGCCCTTTTTCTCTTCTAGTGGCTAGAAACTGGTCTTGTGCAGTTTCTTATTCATAATTTCCAGCACTAGTTCATCCTCAGCATCTGACCCAGCTTTACTGCTAATGGACTTAGAGGAGGTGGAAACTCCAAACTTTTCACTCTCTGTCTATCCCAGTGGCGTGAAGTATTAGCAATCATTGCGATCTCTGTCAACCAGGGGTGGTTCTCTAAGCAGCAGCAGGAGCACTTCTTTTCCCCAACTACGACCATGACCATTTGGCGCCTGTAGTCCATATTGGCCTGTAGAGACTCAAAAGTGGGGCCCCCTGACGACGGTATCAAATGGGGCGTTGCAAACCACTAAGAAGTCACTAGAGCTCCGTGCAAGACCGGAACCTCCTCCAAAAAACTGACAACCTTGGCAACTGTCCCATCAGCAGCTAAAATATGACGGTCCGTAGCCGTTGAAGAAAGATACCAAATTCTGACAAGAGTCCCATGACATCATTTTAGGCACGGTTCCAGTATCCAATAACACATAGGTCACCGTGCCGTATACCCCTACGACAACTACCTCCAACCTAAGCGGCCCTCTGGCTGTGCTCGAGTAAGCGGGTTGCGTCACCGTAACTGCCTTGTAATGAACCGCTTAAGTTGCTTCGTCTCTTCTTCTGCATCCCCGCAAAGCAACTCGCCGAACTGAATGCCGGAACAAGCGGATGCAAGCTTCGCGATCACTCCGTATTTTCTAACTTCTTCTTGGAGCCCTCCGGGTACCTTCTTCACCTTCTTTGTCCTATTCTTCTTCCTTCCGGCCGACAGTACCACTATCGTCGAAAGGGATATTCGATTCTTCTCTTTCAATGAGTCAAATTCTTTGATGATGTATCTTATCTGTTTCGGGAGTGCCTGCCCTTCTGCATTTATTCTAGTCGCAGAGAAAAAATCGGAGTTCCTGGCTTCCTGGAAGACAGCGATTGGCTCTTAATCTGCATTTTTCTTTCAACAGAAGTTTACTTCAGTATTAATTGCTTGCCTTGGCGATTTCAAGCCGTCGGTCTCCATCTGGCTGATTCTTGGACCAACTCGATGCCTCCGAAGGGCCTCTCCTTTTACATATGGAGAATCTATTGTGCTTTTGGTGGTTCTGAGAGCACTGAGTAGGACGGTGCCCCCTTTTTCCACAGAAACTGGAATTAAAGTCGTCATTGACCGTGGCGACAGGTCCTCCCTTCTCAAACTGCTTCTTCACAGATAGAGAAAAAGTCGCAAACTGTCCGCTTAGATGTTCACCCATTTCCTCCCGCTGTTTATACTCTCTCCTGCGCTGATTGGGATTTTCCAGTATCTACTTTGGTACCATTGGTGCCTGGGAGGCTTGTTCCTAATAGTTAAAGAAAGGCTTTTGTCTAGTCACGAAATATTCTATGGCCTTCTTCAGAGACTTGAAAATGCATAGCCCACGAAGCATGACGAACTGGGCCATTTTCTTATACTCTAGCACGTCTTTACCAAGAAGTACGACCTATGCGGTGTCATTGAAACCGACCCATCCGTAAAGAGAATCCAACTGCGCCAGAGAGCCCGATATATCTGTTGAATCCTATCTAGCGCTGATGGACTTCCGTCATTCTACTCCCGGTTTCGGTGCCGTCCCAAAGAGCTTGGCCTTAACGACTGCGTAGTTCCTCGCCTCTTCTGTTGCAGATTACTCTTTTGTGGACGCTTCATAGTAGCACTCGAACGCTGCGCAGGCCAGGTGACCGAGGGTCTAAAAAGCTTCTCTTCATCACACCTCCGGCGCATAATTACTGTACGTTTTTGTACGCGAGAAGGAAACGGGACTTGGAACGAAGGGTTCCGTCGAAGTAAACGTATAATGAAGGATAAAATTTGTCGATTTAGAAACATTTTCACGCTGAGGGCGTATTCTCCTAGCTCTCCGAGTTTGTGGTGTCGAAAAAGACCCAGTGGTGCTTGTTTTCTGTGAGTAAAGTATGTTATGGGTACATTACAGTACGTTAACAGTTTTCGAAGGGCGGAAAATTTGGGTAAGAGTGAGCTTATGCAAAAACAGAATTCTGAAAGGTCTTCAGAAATAGCTAGTATAATAAATTTCTGAAAACTATTTCTGAAATTTTTTTCTGAAATTTGAAAACGTGTTTACGCATGAACTGACGCGAAAAATCCTACTGCACGATCTTTATTATATATACAACCATTTCTCACGGGTCTTCACTAACAGGTCACATTTCAGCAATTTACCTCACGACTTCATTCCAGAATTCTGCAATTGAATTACAAACTGTAATTCTATTGCTGAAATTTCTGAATTCTATGTGCGTAAGCTCTCTAATTTATTATTTGGAAAGTACTGTAATGTCATTTCTTGAAGTGAGGCCACTTGTCCCATTAGGGATTGAGGTGAGTAGGTGCGAGCCTAAGGAGGTCGAGCTTAGCAGCGGGGCCGCGTTACAAACGGGCCGGAACGAAAACGCTTCACTGTAATGGGGAAACTTTAGGTAATTTATTAATGAAATTGAGGTGCTGGCCAAAACCCGCAGAGTGGCTATCAAGGCAATGTAAAATTCATTGCTGTAGAAAGCCAACACAATCGACAATCTAATCATTTCCATCTAGTGTCCAAAGAACAAGCAAATGTACTCATATGAGTACAGTAATGTACTCATATGAGTACAAAAGACTGTTCAAAATTACCTAGATTTTTTTTAATGAAATTATACACTGGCAAGCTGAATCCCTGAAAAATACCTTCCCCTAACTATAAAAGAAGTAGTTTCATCCTAATTCACAACAACCGCTGTGGCGTAATTGGCTTCAAGTAAAGAATGAACAAAGAAATCGTGAGTCCGACTCGCTGCGCTCCACAGGAGGGCAAAAACTTCCTTCAAAAAGGTCGACATTTCTGCGACAGCTGCTACCTCAGTTTGCCTTAGCGCGCCCACTTGAACATTAGTAGAGGGTTTAATTCACTGATCATCCATAAAGGGGAATAACGCCATAGGTAAGTATGCTAATTCCGCAAGTCAAACGACGCGAATAAGAAATGTAGGCGACTTTAGTCAAGGACTCAATTTTTTTCATTTTTACTCATTCAACTTACATAAAATGTAAGCGTAGACAAGTAAAAAACACTATAGAGTAGTATAAAGCATCTTCTAATTATGAAAGAAGTGGACATCGCGTAAGTGATTTTGAAAGCAGTTACGTCCTGTCTCTAAATGGCTTATCCAAACCTCTTTGTTCAGTTTCAGGCACTCAGAGAAGAGAAATTTGGACTTCTTGTCAGATTTGCAAATTTTGCATCTGCTTTGAAACGCCGCTTTCGTTGGGGCCCCATTAGCTCCTTTGCGCCTTTTCACTATTGGCACCAGGTGGATTCCAGTACCGCAGGCCAATGAGGGAACAGAATCCTCTGGAACGTCAATATCAGATCTGCGGAGGCCAATAGCATCAATGAATTGGCAATGAGTTGCTCTGCAAGTTTTGCATAAAAATCTTTTTGAGACATGCAATTTCTTGCACCCATCAAACACTTGTATAGCAGCCTTGAGTCAACGTTGCAAATTGCAAGCAAAGATGTATTAATCCTCAACGACCCATCATTGACTTCGAATTTCTTCTCCAATCCAAGGTCATCCTGTCTGCATCTGTTATGCCTGTCAATCTGGGAGCACGTTTGATAATATGTGCTGACAACCGCTGGAACTGTAATTTCCATTTCCGCAAGTAGCGTTTCATTACTAGCAGATCTCCAGCGAGACCTTCTGATAGGCTCTGACGGAAGTGTTGTGCCGGAGGTGCTGACAAACTATCTTTTGTCTCTATCCATTCACAGAACGGCCATCATGGAAGGGTGGCTTTCCGTCCGCGGACCTATCATACAGATATGATCTCGGCGCCTGAAAAGTTCCAGCCATGACATAAATGACATTGGAAACTGCCTTGTCACATTCTTGACGACACCTGTAAACCTCAGTCCGTATTCAAAAAGCGCATTTGCTGTGGCAACAGAATCCAATGCAGAGTCTGAGCAGACAAATCGATTTGAATGAAACCAAGGCTCTGAGAGGCGAAGAACAATAGCAGTACCATGAGGGAAATTTGACTCGTAACGCCGATTACTGCTGTCAGATGCTGACAACAATCTCAAAATTCAATGCAATGCCACTGACACCGCAGCACGCAGTCTTGATCTCACATCCGTTTTCAGACTTACGGTCCATATCGACATAGTGCGGTAGCCCTTCTAACATCCAATCCCCCCATTCCGTACCATCGTGACATCCTTTCATCCACGCAAATTCTCTCCGATGGCGAAAAACTTGACCTCCTCTGCCGTTTTACGGCCTCCACGAATCCGCTGACCAAAGACCATCTTCTGTCAGTGCTTTCAGTTTCAGTGTAGCGGCTGAATGTAACACATGAAACTAGTGCTT
This sequence comes from Kappaphycus alvarezii, assembly GCA_002205965.3. NCBI lineage: Eukaryota > Rhodophyta > Florideophyceae > Gigartinales > Solieriaceae > Kappaphycus > Kappaphycus alvarezii. The sequence goes on along the minus strand of NADL03000610.1, from coordinate 82,700 downwards.
CGAAACGGTTCCTCGAAATTATTTTTCCAAAAGCCGCCAATGGAATCTATTTGGATGTAGACTATGTTCTCCAAAGTGACCTTCTGCTTGTAAGCTCGAATCTACGTAGCAATATGAGAATTCCAAAAAACTTTAGAATTTCACCAGCTTTGTACGCATGTGCCCACCATTAGCGAGTTTCCGGTTTGTAAGTTCGGTAATTGCGGAAAGGTATTCGACGGGAAACATGCAAAGGAAAGAATCATACGGGGTCTTCTCATACTCGGTATGACCTTGTATGTACGTGTTCCCTGCTGGACCAATTACCTTCCATGGCCGATATGCCGTTGATCCATTCAACGGTAATACTACCTCCTGATTGGTCCAAAGTTTTCCATGCACTTCTTTGCATACCCCTCATACTCCGTCCATCCCAGTGGCTACTTCTTGAGGTTCTTCAACAGAAGGTTGACGATTCGGTAGCTCGACCTCAGCAGCAGTTGTCTCCATTTCATTAGACGTTGCTAGGCCACCTTCAGATGCTTCTCCTGGCTTGATGTTGACGAGTTTCAAGCTGACGCGCATTGTCCTGTCCTGAATGGACCAGTCTGCGGTGGCCGAAGTCTGCCGTCTTCCGGTAGATGTGTCAACTTCGATGCTGACCATTGTTCCGTTGACGCGCTTACTTCTCCAAAGGGAGGTGAATAGTCGCTTACAATCAGCCGCTGACGTGACCGGGGTTGCGCGAGTGTTGACAAGGTTTCCGGGCTGTTGACGGAAGTCATTTGGATTCGTCATTTTTGGTTAATTTTTTTCAATGTTGACAAACTTGTTGTGTCTTCGAATGAACAGTTGAGGAGTAAATCCGAAGTTTTGCACGGTTGACTACCTAAGGGTACTATAAGATATAGTGAAAAGCTAATGGTGTCTGTTAGGCGCAGCTTTTGTTTTCGCCGTCATCTACAGACTTATAGTTTACTGTACTACCTCTCCTTGTCCAAATTTGCTTGTAGTTCCGGTCCTTCCTCGTCTTCTCTGAACCTCGCTTATCATTACCGCGGTCCTCTCCAAATTTACTTCCGTTTTATCTAGACATTTTTATACTGTATCTACCCCTCTGAATCGATCCAGAATCAAGTTCTTTTCCCTTTTTTGCTTACCTCCTCCTCCAAATTCACTTTTTTTGAGAAAAAGGGCGCAAATGCACTACTACAAAAATCCCTTGCAGATTTATTTTACCTATTTCTAATCTATAGAACCTGCCCCGCGAGCCTATTTAAACCCCTTTATTCCAAGTTTTAAACGTCCCCGATCATTTTTCTCAGCACACCTCTCCCCCCCCACACACCCGAAACACCCTCCATTACCTCCCATTCCCCCAAACCTACCAAAATGACCAATCTACGCCCCTCGAAAATCATTTCCAAAAATCGCCATCCCCGCCCCAAAACTCTATTCCCCTACTCCCTTTCGGACCTACTGACCGCGAGGACTACCTGCGCCGGCAAACCAAGAAAAAGGTCATCGAGTTCGTGCGTCGCCTCTCTATCGAGGATGAGGCGGAGGAGGTAGGTAAGGGGCGGGAGTGGGACATCGAGGAGGGAGCCGGGGAGACTTTTGAGGAGTGGGTAGCCCCTGGATTGGTCTATGAAGTTAATAAAGAGGAGGACAGGGAGAGTGAGGAGGAAGAGGAAGATGAAGAGGAGGATGACGAGGATGACGAGGATGAAGAGGAGGATGACGAGGACGAGGACGAGTTGAATGAGGGAAATGGGGCATGGAAAGTGTTGTACTGGTGGGGCCTGGACTGGAGAATATGGATCAAGTGGTGCCGACGCTGGAACCGGATGGAGATATCTTTAGTAGTTTAGATATCTACCAGGAGGAAATAGAGAGCTGTGAGCCACTCGCAGATATTTTTGGGGACTGCTTGGACAGCATGGATATTTTAGAGGAGTTGTTTGGATCTGATTTAGAGAATGGGAAATAAGAGGACCTCATTGATTGTTAGTTTCTTAAGTATCTTCTGTTTAGAGTATGTCATCCACACACATTGTTTCTGTGCATTTCCTGGTACCTTCTGTAGTTTTGTTCGGACTTTAGGGGTAGCCAAAAGTCTATATAAGCTGAGTAAAGTGCTTCCTCATGGAGGGGTCAAGCAAGTTGGCAGACAACTTCAAGCCCAGTCCCAAATAGTTAGGAAGTTGAGAGTCAACTTCAGACCCAAGAAGCATTTATTTTACCCTAGTCACTAAGCATAGGTGGTAGACCCTGCCCCTTCCATACTTGCTTGTAGCCCATTCAGCTGTCTTCCTTATCCACTCCTTTTCGCTCGTTCAACTATACCACGGTAGCACTTCTGTCGCTTGCAACACTTCCTTCTCGGGGAAATTGGTTCTGAGGATCTCTTCCCCTGCTGATTTATCCCTAACAGTGTCATTATGTTAGTTTTTTTGTATAAAACCTAGCCCTTATAAATATGGACTCATATGAGTACAATTGTCCTCTGGACACTAGCTAGTGTCTATTGGACCGTTCTCCTCATATGAGGAATACCTTTAGCACTTCTTTTTCGATACAAAATATTTTTACCTCAGGGCATTTCTTGTCCCTCCGCATTAGTTCATGAGTGTAAATGGCCGATCAAAACAATCTTGAAAAGATTGTTTTGATCGGCTTGTTGACCTCGGCTAAGGATAGAGCAATTTTTCCTCACCAGCTTCCGCTCTTCGCAAGAAGTTGTGAAAACGACTTTATTTTGGAAGGAAAAATAGTTTGTATTATCGTGGAGGGTTTCAGAAATGAGGGCGCATGTGCATTAAACGGTGCCGTTGAAATGGTGGCATTCCAACGGCACCGTACTAGAATATTTGCGAACAGTCTTATGGAGCGTGTGTTTTTAATCTTTACGTGATTTGGAGAAAGCATGGAGAGCATGCGAAGGGGGTTAAACAGAGAAACTAATCAGAAAAGCGTCTGGTAAGAACTTGACGCTTTTCTGATTAGTGTAAAGACGGCGGAAGAACACACATCAAAAGCAACAGGAAGAAGCCGAATATCATTTGTCCGGCCGACTGGACCGTAATGCGTGTGTTTTACGCGTTCATCCTTAGAGGCAGCTGCGCCGCCGGATAGGGTACACTGGTAAACGCGAGAGCTGACTTGTGGTTGGGCGATGGTTACATCCACATCGATATCCTTTGGGTCTAGGCCGTATCCGCCAGGGGCTTAAAAATCCATGCGGAGGGCGGACGAGGGAGAGGAAGAAGGCAGAGTAGGGGAGCGGGTGTTCAAGCAGGGCAGAAATTCCGAACTCTTGACAGTAGCGTTGCAGTGTATTACGCAAGATATTATGGCGAAGAGTCTGCCCATCTTGGTACTAACAGGTGAGGGCATGTTTGCCCAGGGGATTGAGCGACGGGCGATGTCGTTGGAGCGGCGAGCACAGACCGGGCATGGCTCATGACCATAGAAAAGCGCCCGGCCCAGCAGGGAGACACAGCGACGAACCAGGCTTGCGACGACATACAGATACCGCGGTGAGTGTGAAGTAATGTAGAGAAAGCGAGACAGGAGGACGATACACGAAAGGAAAGGAGGCGAGCTCTATCGTGGTCAGAAGATGAGCGGAAGATGCGATCAAACTTCAAACCGTGAAGCTCAGACGCGTTAGAAGACTGGAGGCGTTCACCAGGGACGGGCGTTCCACAATTGCAGGAACAGAGAAGTGGGCGTAAGGGATGCTGATAGATCGGGATAAAGTGTAGATTATAAGGAGATGATGAGGAGATTACAGCCCGGGGCACTTGCTCCAGGTGTAGTTCATCTGAGTAGAAAAGTAGATCAGAAAAGAAGGGGACACATCAATCAACGAAGCCGCATGTGCCGACTCAGGGAGTGCAGAAGCTAGAGGGTGTCCGAGACCACCGTATGAAATAGGAAGGCAGGGTTGCTCTCAATCGGATTCAGTGTAAGAGCCATGAATCTGTGCGAAAGCCTCCTGCTGCTTCCGGTCGAAGCTGAGGCCAAAGCCGTAGATTGGTGAGGGGAGAGAGTCCGCAGAAAATAAATAACCTTACAGGCGCTCGCACAGAAGCCATAAGTGGTAGGCCATCTAGGCGTCGTCGAAGGCCTGAAGACAGGCAAAGATGAGATCGACTGCAGATTGACTAATGTCAAATGCGCCACTGACGAAGGAATCAGAACCAATGGGAGAGCCGAGAACGGTAAAACTATTGGGCGTGGAGAAGGGGCAGGGAATAGTGAAGACAGGAGTGGGTGAGAGCCCGTAGACGTGGGTTTAGGACATATTCAATGCAAACCCGACGGCAGAAATGCGGGTAGATATTTACGAGTTGTACAGTATGAGAAAACTTTTCTGCATTAATTTCGGGGGTCCAGTGCAGGAATCGACTATGTTGCTAGTTGCTAGCTACTGTAAATGCGAACCGGGTGGTCCATGTCGGCCACGTGCACAGGTGTACGAGAAACGACTGGTTGGCACAGAAGCGTGCGGAGGGTATTCATCGGCAGAAATGCAGCGCAGCTCAATGTTACTCGAGTTTCATATGTAAGGAATAAACATTTCGCGAATGCGTGTCCACGTACACCTTGGTGTACAGTACTGTATTTGCAAAAGAAGGGGAAGAGCGAGGGCGTTCTGATAAAAATTTAAGTGGGTCTGCGAAACATGACTCAGCCTAGCAAAGCTCAACCGATGCCTACATTCCAGCTATACGACTACGAATGCGGCCAATGAAAACAACGCAATCACGTACAATTTCACCTTTGTCATCATCGCCTTAATGTCCAACGCAGCTTGTCTGCTGGGCGGCCTTCAGCCTGTTTTTTGGGAAATATAGGAGGTACTACTGGTCACGCTGTAGGATTTAGAGTAATTTAAGAGGTTTCACTCGGCACCCTGTAGGATATTCCGGGCCACAACCGACCATATTTTTCAAATATTAAATCACCCCACATTTCTCCCTTTTCTCGTCTCGTCATATCCCCCATCTAGCGTCATCCTCGTTGTATTGCACGGGAATCAGTAATGCCATCATGGACTCTTCAAGCAAACGAAACCCTCCTCTACCATCTATAAGAAGCAACCAACTCCACCCCGACCGCGCAAACTCTTCGCTAAGCCCTTCGCTAAGCCGCGAACGTGCTCTATTCAAGGAAGCCTTCACGAATGCCTATGCCAAATTTACACCAGAAGAGCTTCTTCTCCCGTCCGGTTGCAGCCTAGACAAGTTTCTCGACGACGCTTTCTCTGAGGAGGAGAAGGCGTGGAGCAATGCAGCTGCCACAACAACCAAGCCGCCGCCACACCGCTTCTACAACGCCGAGACTGTAGTAGACGGCAATACGGTGGTACTGGGTTATGTTTCTGTTGATATTCTTGCGAGAGGTAAGGAAATCTACGTGCGCCAGATGGCGGTGGCGCCGCGGTTCCAGAGGCGCGGTGTGGGTTCAGTTTTGTTGAAAGCATGTTTTACGGAACTGGTGACTGTAGTCCGTGTCTGTTATCGGGCAGGAAATGCCGCTGCGCGTGCTTTTTATCACAGTCTCGGGTTTGTACCCGATGACTACACGTGTGGTTTGGATCCAGACATTTATAACGGTATGGTTTGGAGACGCAATTGAGGCAATGGAGGGGGACATTTGGGGTGTTTTACTGATTAGAGATGTAGGACGGCTACTTTCGGAGACGGAGGGCAGGCCTACGTCTATGTGTGGAATAAAGGTACCGCATGGTCTATTCATAGTCTAGTAGTGTACGGGCACCGAGTGGGACAAAAAATTTCCCAGTGACCAGTGATAGGCTTTATTTTAGAAGGACAATTCATGTTACAACCCACATATCTACCACAGTAAATATGCCCCCATTTCCGCATGTTACAACCAGCTTAATGTACAATGAGCTGCCCAAAGCAATCATTTTGTTGATGAATATTGATTAGGTAAAATGGCGTTAACAGAAAAGGGGACCGCCAACTAACTGGATAAGAGTTGTTGCAAGCGGAAGAAGTTTAATGCGTTCAGTATCTACTGGGGACTGCGCACGTCCTAACTATACGGTTAAGATCTAACCGGGTGTATCAAGTGTTACAATAGACGTCAACGGACAACGGTGTGAAGTGATAGTGAAAGCAGGGTTATTGCTCTAGTAACTAACTCTAAGGAAAAGGCTCTACTACCTCTTTTGGAGGCTAGAGAGCTTGTCGAAGGGTTTTTGTTCCAAGTTGACTTTCACCTTGCTTTCCCTCTCCTAAAAGAAGCAATTACTTCGGCTTACCTAGTTTGTTTCCAAACTCAAATCTCAATAAAATTATTGGTTAGAGCCATTCTTTTACAGCGGCACTCCGCTTTGACAGTAACCTCCAATGCCGCTTGTTTGCTGGCTGGCCTCCCTTCCACCTTCTGGTAGATTGGAGTGCCATCCACAGCTTTCGACGCATCGTACGGTTTCGCAATTGGCTTGACAATGATACGATATCTACGCTCCGGTACAAATTTACTGGATACCAACCCACATATCCACCACAGTAAATTAACCCCCCGTGATGGAGATAAAATTATTCAAAGTACCATAAAACGCTGAAGAGGCTTTTCGTGGGCGCAGCCAGGCATTTGACAGATACTAAGAACTTATACTCCCCACAATCCTCGTTCCTTAGATCAGAACATAGCACTACATTCCAGGCATCGTAATTATCCACCTATTCGTGAGTGACTCACGATTGGCTAACGCTTTTTGCAATGAATTCAGCTCATTTAACTTCCCTCCAATCCGATTCATGTATGGAGCCATCCTAGACATCCAATTATTTCCTTCGAACCCATACGAACAGGTGTGTCATCACTCTATTCATCTCGGGACTCTTCGATTCCCTGTCCTTCATACTCAGACTCGTCCCTGCCGTCATCTTCTTCTGTCCCCTAGAATAGTTCCGGCGCTACCAACTCTTCGAAGAGCTACCTTGCGTTACCTACTTGCTCTTCCGATTCCCTCCTCACCGCGTCATTTGATTGCACCTCCACCAAATGACGGCTTACAAGCTCCTTGAGGCACATTCTTGTTGGTCGACGAAGCTATTCCTGTACTATGGCTTTGCCAGAAGGTAATAGAGGTGATAAAGTGATGAAGCGAGGATATCAGGATCTGGAAATAGGGAAAGCAGGTGTGAGCCCGTGCATGTTGACTGCCAAAGAAGTTAGAATTTTTCGAGTAGTTGTTTCTAGCAGCCCGTGGATATGTTTTAGCCCTCTCGTACAGTAGTACATTCAGAGTAGAACTGCTTAGTGCTGTATACGGATAATGGGCATCACTGGCAGCAGAAAATTGTACAATATGGAGAGCCCTCACTGTAAGGAGCACGATACAATCGGGTACAGTATCGTCGTAAGGAGAGCGCGGATCCAACGGGACCGAGTGGACCAATTGCAGGGCCGGTAAGGGCCAAGGGAATACGGGAGGACCATGGAGGAGCGGTGGACATTACCGATACTCCTATTGGAGGACATCATCGAGGAATGTAGGTAGGCCACGTGTTCTTTAGGAGATGTGCTACAGTAGTCTTAGTAGGGTAGTTTGCTAACCTTATAAGGAGAGCGAGTGCTGCGGGAACGCGAAAAGTTAAAGGAAGTAAACACCCCTTGATGTATTACTCTTCGGTCTCCAAGTAGTTGTCCCCGAAAAGGTCTACCCTCTTTTATTCCAATCTGCTCCAGGTCCACAAATTGGAGCAGTTCCCTTTCTGGTGCTACCTCTGGCTAACCCTCTTTTTGGTGAAAATTTTAATCCTTTAGGCGGGCGCAACCTGGTAACTATATTTGTTGTTCTACTGACGAACCACACAGAGTCCCAGTTTTACAATTCCGCACTCAGCCGGTTTAAGTAGCGTCAATAAAAAAATTCAAGTTAGTCAGAAATTAGTCCTGTAGTGAAAATAAGTGAAAAATACATTTCAAGAGATAATATGAGGCTAAAAGTACATCTATAAAGATTAAGTTTGGAAAAAGATGTTGAAAGGTGAAGGAAATAAAATAACCCGAGAAGACGAAAAGAATCACTGTAAAAGAGGGAGATATTTGGACATTAGAACCGAAGAAGAGAAAATGGAGAGGGCATAAAGACCTATAGGGGAAACAAGAAATTTTAGAGATATACATTAGAAGATAATTCTTTCATTTCTCCCTTTCCTTACACGAAGCCTGTGAAGCGGATGGTGGTGGTAAATCTTTATTGGTTGTACAATGTCGCACAGAAGCGTGCGGATGGTATTCATAAATTAACTACGGATGCGGGCGGTGGGTAGAAACCTGTCGCGCCTGCATTATTTGGAGACTATATGCAAAACGGGTAACGAAGTCGCGGAGCTCCTGTTGAGGGGAGGAACCGCGACGGGAAGCAGCGAAGGAAGCAAGGCGGCGGAAAAAACCCTTGCCGTCGTCGCCCAAGGCGCCATAGATATCAATCCCTACAGGGGAGAGGAGGATATCGTTTTGGTTGCAGTAAGTGCCGTAATGACGATGTTTCTCGCGCTCTGCGAGTGTTGCTGCAGCGCCTGCGGTAACCGTACTTGGCGAAATGTGGCGGCATGCGGAGGGGTGGGCAACAGTAACGTCGACGGCGATATCGATACTGTGAAGCCCGTATGCAGCGGGTATGTAAATGTCCATTCGTAGCGCGGGGGACTCCGAATGCCCAGATGGGTTGAGAACCTGGTAGAGGAGCGGATGTTCGACGAGGGCGACGATCCCAACTTCCTTGCAGTAGCGGGCAAGAACGTTGCGGAGGATTTGATGACGACGAGTCATTCCGTCTTCGTATTTGCAGGTCAACGCGTGTTAACCACTTGGATCTAGGAAGGGTGCGATGTCGGCCGAGCGGCGGGAGCAGACCGGACAGCGAGTAGATCCAGGGAATAGCTCGATGCCGAGACGTAGAGCCAGAGCGACTTTCCACGTAGAAGAGGACATGTACGTACCGCGGTGGGGGTGAGGAAGCGAAGAGAAAACAGACGAGGCGGAGGACGTGCGCACGGAGAGGAGCCGTGCTCGGTCGTGGGCTGCCGTGGACGAGAACAACCTATCGAACTTCGATAGCATAAGTTCAGTTGTGATCGCAGACTGGAGCCTTTCGCCGGGCACCGACGATGAACAACGCTCGAAAAGAGCCGTAGCTGTAAGCGACGAAGAAAGCTGCGGGTGGCGGGAGGATAAGAGCGAGATAGCGGACCGAGGGATCTCTGCCAAGTGGCGGTCCTGGGAAAGAGTGAGCAGGTCGGAGATAAGTTCAAAAGAATCAATTACAGATGCTGCGTAAGCAGCCTCGGTAATGTCTGAAGTTTGCAGGAGACCTAGACCGCCCATGGAGAAGGGGAGAGAGGTTTGGAGCCAGGCTCGCTCTGGACAGGGCAGCTGCAATTGGTGGAACGCTTCCTCTGCTTCTGATCGAAGCTAGCGGCGAGTACCGCAGATTGAGTGGAGGGAAGCGGATAAAGTACATTGTCTACGATTCCATCTGCATTTCAGGCCATTCACAATTCGGCGGCTTCCAAGCTAGGGGAAGAGGACGTATGGACAGCTCAACCACGACCTGCCCGACACACTCAGGTTTCCATTCGCCTTCGCGCGAGACGTAATTCCTTGCTCAATCCATGCGCCTACGCGTGGCTCATTTCGCATCCCTCCAGGGCTCCTCATGTTTCCCCAGAGGTCACCTCCATTTTATCTCCTTTCTAAAGAATAATACCTCCATTCACGATCGCAGAACGAAACCATTGCACAAGCACTACTAAGGAACTGAACCCGCCTAACTTGGCCTTCCTCCCAATTCCAGATTTTCGTAGCTCGAAGCATATAGCTCCGATAATCTGCAAGCATGTGATACCCCTTCGTCTTCGCAACAACGTTCTCAGTGACCAAGCCAGATACCCGCAATGCGCTCTCTCTTGAGTTGGGACCTCGCTTCTCCTCTCATCTTTTTGGAGACACGCAACACTCTGACTTTCCCTCAACGTAGGGAATTCGTTAATATGCCACAACTAGTTATGAGACAAAGTAATTCTCTATCGTGGAATCAATATCTTATTGGTGAATGTCGGAAACGATATTTATGGGGCGTTAGAGTAGATTGGTTCTAAATTTTTCCGCATCCTTGCATCTTTCGCTGCAAGCCGCCGTGCTTCGTCCCCTATGCTTGAGTTGCGTGTTTTCGTTTCACATTTTTCATTCTGTCTTCAAAAGATGCAAGCCCGCCAGGTGAGCAACCGTCATCTGCTTGAGTAGTATTTCTTCAATGAATTCTGCACGTCTGAGTGCTCTGCTTCCTACTCGTAAAGATTCACCACCATCCTGGAATCCTTTCGTTCTGTTCATTCAAAAATGGAACACACCTACCCCTGCAAAAAGGTTGGGGGCTTTTGATGCAAAGGAATACTGTAGCAGTCGTCATGTCCAATGCGGCCTGCTTGATGGCTGGCCTGAAGGTATCCTTTTAGGGAGCATAGTTCCTTCCCCATTACTGTGACGGCATACCTTTTGAGTCGATTTAGGTTGTCTCGAAAACTATGGGATAGATCGGATATATTATACAAGATTGAAACACCCAAGTCTCCCACCCAATTTCGTCTTCCGCCCCTGGATCACTACAGAATGGGAATATTGACTGTTTTCGAGTTTTCCGCACACAGAACGCCATTAAAGTTATCTTTATAAGCCCTTAAGTGAATAGAACCCTCCTGGGATGGAAGAATAAGGGTTTCAATTACCTTATGACTTCGAAGGGCTATGCATCAGGCGAATTTCAAAGTTATCTGCCCATAGAGTTTCCGACTGAGATCTTCTGTACAAGAAAAGTTTATTTTGATCAGTTCAAAATTCAAAGTTTTACTATTTTGCCAGGAACGGCATAACATCCCGGCATTTGGTGTATATATTCTAATTTAACCCACCGTACCTCACTTCTGCCTTGGCGTCTTTGACATGCAAGGGGCATTCTACGGTGCAAATTTATATACAAATGCATCTATCCGTAGCTAAACCCGAAGTTGCTCACTGAAACAGAAGACGCTTTTAATCAGTGTCTTTACTCACGAGCTCCGTTTTGCACGTTTATACTCAGCCGCTCAGCGGATCTACCAAAAATAAGCTGAAATTAGAAATACAGACAGCCAAAATGGTAGGAGACTGCTAAATAACCACAAAACTCCTCAATTAACTGACTGCAGACAATATAAATGAGCCACACAGTCAAATCTGTTTGTCGATTGGCCTCTCCACTATCAAGTGTAAGCACGTCTAATAACGTATTTGTGCTCTTACGTCCACAATTATTCTTGAACATTACTGAACAATTTTGATAAATTCGGAATCAACATTTCATCCATAATAATTTTTCGCCCCTGACACTCCTTGTCCAAAGCCTGGTTGCATTGATACATTAGACATCCATGGAGACCGTTTGCTGCACTGTCGTTATGGATGCCAGTGCAAAAATCGCCAAAACCGCCAGGTTGTTTGCTAGGCAATAATCTTGGACTGGCAGCTCAGCGCCCTTTCATTGAACCGCGTATGTATCTTCAGTGCCGGACAAAACCGGACATCAGATCCATGGGTGCCGCAGGGGGAATTGACTATTTCGACATAACATTCGTCAATCCACTCGCTCCCTCCAATTCCAGAGTCCGGACTTTCAACCCGATGACCAGTCTCAATGCCGCGAGCGCGGAAAATCGACGATAGAAGGCTTCCTTGAAGAATTACTGCTGAGAAGCAGGATAGTTCCTGTTCCAATCTCTACTCTGTGCGAATGGCATCCAGCAGCGTTTTCAGTGGTCACGGAGCTTGCAAGAACCATCGCCAGCCGCGCAATTGAACGGCTTTCAAAGGTTCGAGGCATTCTTCTATAATGACAATCGGCGCTGGTAGTAACTTCTAACGCTTCGTGTCTGTTGGCTGGCATCCCATCGACTTTCTGGTAGACTGTTTCTGGTGCTAGCATTCGAGAGCAACGATTGGTACATTGCTTCGACCATCGGTACATGTATTTAATATAAGTATATCCTATTGGGACGTTGGGAGAAGTGGCGATATAGTTGAGGCGTTGTTCAGTTTTGTAGATGCTTATGCCCAATCTGTCTGCTACTCGGTAGACTGCATCCTTTATAAATAGTGCTAGAATAGGTCTAGACTATAGTTTCTGTAGGGTAGATGCACTAAAGGATAGACGAAATTATTACACTAAAGAGAGGTGTTGCACGAGAGGGAGGAGCTGCTAAACAATTGCACTAACATTGAAATAGCTGTTGACTGCGTCTGTGATCTGAGTACTGTGCTAAAAGTATTCCAGTGTTCTATATTAGGTTTTTTTGTCTACATTTCAATCTTTTTGATTTACGAGGAACGCAGCGACGAGTGAAATTGCAGACTTTTTAGAAAGTCCCATTGTTCAACGGGAAGGTCGCATTTGTTAAAGTCAAGTATACGTAGTAGAGGGGTGCAATTTGAGATTTTTGTGAAGGCATCTCCAGGGTTGCTAGCAGTGCGACCAAAGCCCACATTAGATATTTCTTCCTGAATATATGCGTTCCGAACGCTCGCGATGTCGATCATGAGTCTCTTTTATTCGGTTGTAGAGCATTTGGTAATTACATCGAAGAGCGATTTTGAGTCAGTAAACATGTTGAGCGGTGTGGTTTGATCGTATATTGATTGTACATCTCTTCTCAGTGTGTAATCAAAGTCGAATGCATCCGCGAAGACATAGACTTCACCACCAGGAACAGGACGAGTTACGCGACTGCTTTTCCAACTTGAGTGCACAAGTACTTGAAAATTGCCATTTTTGTCTGCGAGGAGGAGGATGAATCCAAGTTGCGATGTTAAGTCGGAGCTGTTTTCGAAGAAAGAATCCGAACATACCCTAGATCAAAGGCTATATTTGTACAATTGGGGATATTGGAGATGAGGATGAGGTGTTCGGTGGAGGTATTTGATGATCTGATTGAATGATTACATGTCAGCCATGCAGAAATTTTTCTCCGTAATTTGAGCCGCGAACTGGGTTGCACATGCAATATCTGGACGAAAAGTGTGAATAGACTATGACAGGGTTTCGCGAAAAGATTGGAAGTCTGAGAAGGTAGAATTCATTGGTAGTTACTTGATTGTTGCTATGAATTGTCTCTGATGTAGAATTATTCCACCTGGGGTTGTTTCACCGTTGACTACAGCGAATTTGGTGTTGACAAATTAGCGCTCTCTACATTCGAAGCCTTCGAGGGTGTTGTCCGACTTTATCAAGAATTATTTGTTTCCACAAATGATAAAGTCGTCAATATAAGCACCAATTAAGCCAAGTAGCCCATCTGTGTTATATTTAAAATAAAGCGACATGTCAAGAGGCGTCGATCCCAAGTTCTTCAGTAAGTTGATGTGAAATGGTACGCATTTCAGTAGTCTCCTGCATCACAGAGGCCGTATAATGGTTTCAAAAGTTGCAGCAGTTCTCCTAATGAGAGATTCAGCTCTTATTTGGGTTTGATGAAGGCTTTGGGCATAAGCTGTTCTGTGGAATGAGGATATGCTAGTCGAACATCATGGACTAATAGGCGGAAATTGTAATTGGCGGCTACTGATACGATAGTTAGAGTTAACGATTGGCGAAGAGGAGTGTATTCGTGCACTAGGTAAGCTTTTTCTTTATCACAGTGACCTTTCTCTACGAATCATGCTGTGAGAATGGCTGAGTCCGATTTGACGTCCTTGATAGAGAGGACGAAGCGACCATTCAGTATATTCGCCTTATCGGGTATGTCAACTTTGAGAACAACTTTTAAAGTACCTTTATCAATTAGTCCTTGTAGTTCCTTTCGTTTTGAGTGGATGAATTCGGGTGGTTAACAACGTGGATCGGGAGGGTGAAGTATTTCGGTGATTAATGTATCGGGATACAATGATGGCTGTGGTTCATGAAGTTTCGTTGCAAATGGGTGGCATATTGAATGTAGAGTGTATGAGTACTTGTACTAGAGATCGGTAAGGTCTAGGATGTAAGGGCGGAGTTGCGTTATTGAATATTTAACGATTTAGCCATTCCGATCCAGAAAGGCTTGCCTCTAATCAAGATGAGTGACCTTGGGAGGACCTATCCACGTCATTTGTTCCTTTTCCCGATACAATAAAACTTTTTTTCCAACTTTGAATGGAGATTTTGTGGCCACTCGGAGGTTCAATTGGAGTGTCCGTTGGATTCGGAGTTGGCACATGATCGTTTTCTTTTCAGAACGAGCTGATGCCAAAGCTCTTATTCTGTCTTCTTGTTTTGATAAAGATTAATTCACGGCGGGAAAGTTTGGCATAGTACCGTGGACGACGAGGGAGCGCAAGAGTCCGTATGAGTTCATTCTGTCGTTCATAGCTTTGACGGTAAGCTATAAGGCCGGGAAAATCGATGCCGGGATGTTTGAGGCGAGTTTTTCGAAGTATTCGACGAAATGCTAGTGTTGTCGTTATCCAGGTCTAGGAGAATGATAAGATTCGATTCCAGATAATTCCAGTTTATTCCAGCCATATTTATTATATCTCGGAAGCATGGGGAGATAAAGGCGGATGCTTGATCAACTTTAAATTTATCCGGGAACCCTATGTACTCTGTGGTCCAACATTTCAGAAAAGTATGCCATACATCATCGACTGATTGTCCTGTTAAGATAACAGCGGCACTGAAATGAGTTTGGCAGTCGACGATGTGAAGTATGTCTCGTCCTTCTTCAAATATGAATTCTACGGCTAGAATGGAATTAAATACTATATGGTTCGGTAGGGATCCTTTGAATGATTGTGGTTTCGGAGAGAAGTGTGGACAGGTAGCGCAAGTTTGCAAGATGTCGCTGGGAGTTTGTAGTATGCCCTCGGATGCTTGATTTGGGTGGTTTTGTTTGATAAGTTCCTAGATTATTTCGGCAGAGGGATGGAAGAAGTGATAGTGAGGACATCTCAATTCTCGTTTCGTGAAACAAATTTCGCCGAAATTCAGAACGACGTAGACGGGACCGAGTTTTCGTGTGATGGGATTTTTGCAGCAGAATTTTTTGCCGATGAGCGCAGTTTCCACGTTTTCTGCGATCAGTTTTTCCTTCTCGAGCACGTCTAGTCCGAAGAGCATTGGTATTTCCGCTCTGACGACGTCCATTAAAAACGAAGATAATTCATGCATCTGGGTTGGGTGTACGAACTTGGATTTTTAAGAGGCTTGTATACCAACCCCAGATGGTACATCCGTCGCCAAAACGGAAGTATGCTCGCTATTTTTGTGATGAGTTGTTGATAGGTTTGACCTGTGCCATTTTTCGGAAAGCGGCTGCCTGGTTGTGGCCGACGACAGATCTATGGGCACCGATGCCCAAGACTATGCCTTCAAATGTTGATGAGAAGTGAAAAATGAGATCGGAAATGTTTGTGATGAAAACTTCTAAAACATTTTTGCGACATGAGTAGTCATTTTTGTCTTTTTTCACCAAATAATATTTTCCTTGTCTTTTTTCTACGCGATAGAGGGGGTTACAATGGAACAAGGCTGGAATCGGACACCCGTATTTTCAAAAAAATTATCAAAACCATGAAATTAATTCCCGACAGGATCTTCGGGACTGTCTGAAGCTGTGTGAAGTGAATTTTAGATTTCGAATCGTGATTCTTTGTTGAAACTGAGGCTCTGTCGTTTGCTGTTAGCTTCGCCACTAACTAGAGGTCCTGCTTCAATGAGCTTCCCAAATTTGTCGAATTCTGGTTCCATATCGTCAGAATATTCTTTGTGGTCTACGTAGTGTGATTCAATCTCCTGTATTGTTTCGAACAGAACGCGATTAGGAGATTTTTTGTCGATGCCGAATTTTTTTTGAGAATGAGCGAACTTAAAAGCTGCTGTCCGTCTAGGGTTTCGTTTAGTACGATGGGTAGGATATGATCTGGCAAGTCACATCCACAGCAGCGGCGAATATCTGCCTGATTTTCAGAGCAACGATGCCGGTGAGTGTAGTTCGCAGGTTAGTTACGGCGTCCATAAACGGCTTGACTGCCGTAACTCGCGCCATGGGAAGGCTAGTTTCCATAATGATTGCCGTAGATAGACTGACTTGACTGAGCAAACCGGTTTTCCTCCATTTTCTTAATTGTGCATTGTAGCTGAGTGTACATCTGTAAGTAATTCATTGCGCAGAAGTAGCTCGAACAAGAGTGTCGCCGGCTCAGTCACAGCTTCTGACTGCGTTTCGCAAGCAATCCACCTTTTTTCCCTCAGAACTGCAGTGAAGAGGGGCTTGGGACCAATACTTTGTGATCAGGCTGTTTATTTTATACAGCGCAGCGCTGTGAGTGAGTCCGTCAGAGACAAACTTCTGAAATGAAAAATTGGAGAGAAAGCAGAAGAAGCGTTTTTGGGCCGTAATGCTGTTAAAATCCCGGTTCATAATTGCGATAGATTCTCCGAAGTCTCGGATCTGTCCTTCAATGCGGGTCTGGTAATATGGCACGGCGTTTCCAGTGAATAGTTGAGATAGAAACTGCATTTTTTGTTCTCGGCTAAGGTTGAATTCTCGACAAGCTTAGTTGTACTCCCGAACAAATAGTTGAAGGCTTTCGTGCATGCTTCTATAGATTTTTTGGCTGTCCTGGTTGAACCTTGCGGACATATCTGATGCAATAATAGTAACATCAGGTTTAATCGGTTCATGATTTGCGATACTGGGAGAGTTTGCGAGGTTACTTTTGCCAACAACATTGTGTTCTACTGTAGCTTCGACATTAAGAAGTAGTTTGATGTATGTACTTGCAACAGAGTAATAGGTTCACTATATATTGTGTATAAAATGTCGAAGATCAGACCTCAGCTAGTTTCTGCGACCATTATCTAATGGCATTCGCATAAACGCAGGAAGCAGATAAATATCTTTGGTTTTCGAATGACGGATTTCGAAAACATTACCTGGTACTGTAAGTCGCTCGCCAGTGTTTGACGACGTTCTTCGCTGAATAGATTGTTATCGCTCCCATAGCCGCGTATGACGTAGATAAATTCCTTCCGCTAATCTATCGTTAGACAGATATTGTGCCCGAAGACGAGAGGTTAGTTTTCGTGATGAGGATTTGGTGCCAAGGGGGGTTTATTCGTATTGAATGGCGCACGAGGGTCTGTGTAGGAAGGTGTCTTGTTTTGAGATGGGCGTCTACTCATCCTTGGTTGGGGGATACGGGACGGGTGCTCGTTTTGGGAAGTATAATTAAGGGCCTTTTCCCGAGGAAGAAGTTCCAGCTTCCGAGCTAGGTCTGGCGGGTATCGTAGCCTGAATATTTGTTAGGTCGGGGCTGTCTGTTACTAAGTCGAATACATCCGTGGTAGTATAGTCCATGCTTGAAGATATATGGTAGCCGGAGAACTGGAGGCTACTGTAGTCACCTCTTTGTTTGCTTGTGCACGGACAGTGGCGCTTCGAGCATTTGCCGGATATCCAATTTGGAATTTACGACCTCGTGTTCAAGTCATCAAAAAAGGATCTGGTGACTTAACACACTGAGCCAATTTGACGTACTTTATTCCGAGTAATTGGATTAGCAAAAAGTATATAGTGATAAAAAGCTAACATGAAATATTTCAATTATAATTTAACTGGAAATATTTCAAAAAAAAGAAATCAATCACCATTATTCAATTTGGCTAGGACGACATCTTACAGTAAATGGCTTTTTCTTTTCAAATGGAGGTCCAAATCGTGCGGGGACTGTATTGTTTTGTCACAAAGCGGGCAAAGGTGGATGAGTCGTGAAGCGCGAGTATTGCGGTGGAGCTGGTTTGTAGAGTGGTAGTGGAGTAGGTGGGCGGTAGGAAAGCGATTGTCACATAGGAAAGAGCTGTAATTAGTGGTAAAGGTGGGTTGTGAGAGGGATGGATGTACGGGTTGGACTCGTGTAGTGTGACGAGTGCGGGTTTTTATTTATGCGCCCGTTGGCGATGCGATAGCGATGAAGGTTTTCCCTGTAGTCAATGCGTTTCAAGAAGCGGCAGTTTCCAGTTCTTGTAGCCAATGTATTCTGGATGTTGCGAACAGGGGTGAGAACAGATCTTGGGGTGCGGGGTGCGGAGTGCGAATTTGATAGCAGGTGTTGAATTGGAGTGTAGTGATGTCGTTCTGTAATTGTTGTTGGCGGGGCTTCTTGATGAAGATGACAGCGAGCTTTCGATGACCATGCAATCAGGGAATGCAGAGGGTGGGTCCAAATTTATTTCGACAGTGGTAGCCAGCGTGGCGTTTGCGAACGAGAAGCGAGTTCTTCCTCGACTTGCAACTCGGCGGTTATAGTTGCCGGGGGATCCTTGGCTCGGTCACTGTTTCCGTACCGCCAAAAAAACTGATTGTAATACACGTGTCAGTCAACAGGCTAGGCTTGACATACCATAATGTGGTATGTCAACTCTGGTCAAGTGTTCTCTGGTAGTTTTTTACAACTTACTCTCTCATAAGTCTTCCAGGACGTGTGTTCCGGAATGTAGGTCCACTGGGGACGTTGGGATAACTGGCGATGTAGTTGAGGCGTTGTTCAGTACTGTAGAAGCTTATGCCCAATCTTTCTGCTACTCGGTAGACTGTATCCTTTATAAATAGTGCTAGAATAGGTCTAGACTATAGTTGCTGTAGGGTAGATGCACTAAAGGATAGACGAAATTATTACACTCAAGAGAGGTGTTGCACGAGAGGGAGGAGCTAGATAAATAATTGCACTAAAATTGCACTAGCTGGTGACTAAATATGTGGTCTGAGTACTGCGCTAAATTTATTGCAGTGTTCCTTATTAGGGTATATATCTACATTATGATATTCATTTTTGCAACTCCAAATGGGTTCCAGCCAATCCAAACATCTCAATAAAGACACCCCCCTTTTTCCCCCTTAACTATAATGTACTCCTGAGTTGTGTAGCCATATCAAAGCTGCCATTAAATCAAAATTTCACTCGTCCATTTGTCATTTGAATAGAGTATAAATCAAAGCAGCGGTCCGTTTGGAGCGATACATTCAACTCATCAATGACACAGCTTGGAAAAATGTTGAGCTCTCTATTCCCCCTGGTTGAATGGGCCGGAAAATATATACTCTTGGCTATGCACGACATCTTACGTCAGCTCAACAGTCTTTTTTCACCTTCTTATCACTGCTCTCGCGCCCATTTTTGCGGACCAGTCCTCTCTGTCACAACCACCTGCAGGACCTCAACACTTCCTTTCTTCCGCTATCTTGTTCTCAGTCAAATCTGACATTCATCCTCCACTAGGCGCAGTCGAACTACATTCTTTTTCTCGTCCAACTCTAATCATTCTACCTTATGGACTCCATTTTCCAGAGACAAATCTATTTCCTCCCAGATGGGTTAATCTACGCTGTCAGCGCTGAATTTAAGCCTCCGCTCCACTTATACCCCCTCCTCTACCCTTCTCTTTAGGTACACACTTCTTGCTGTGAATTTACCTCGCGACCAGTCGAATGGTTGGATCAATAATGTCTGCGAAGGTCCCTATTTTCTACTGTTATCTGGGGTAGGTGCATTTTTTATGTGTTCCCGTTTAGTCGCTGCTCTGGATTTGTGTGTGTGGTGATCATTTTTCAATCTGTTAAACAGGTCTTGGAACTGTGCGCCATCACAAGGCGCTGCCAGACTTGCTCATCGCTTCTGTTGCAACATTCATAGAAATTAAGGTGTTCGAGTGTTTCGAAAATACCTCGTTTCCGGTTCATCGCTCCCCGATCCTGGCTCTGTCCCTATCTCGCTCTCAAAGCCAGTGAAATGACGCTCAACTTCTCAGAGAAGCCTCGGCTGACTTCCAGCCCTCCACATTTACAATACTCATTCCGGGGTTTTCATTTCCCCGCATGATTTCGATTTATCTGTTGTAAGCCAGTATTCTTCAAAACCATACCACTACGTTAACTCACTTTTCTCGAAACGAGACAGAAGATTTTTTCAGTATAATATTTTCTTCACATTTATGAAAATCAGCCCAACCTCACGGTTGTAATTGTTTAGGGTTGCACTTTTTCGGGGTTTTAAATCAGTTTCCGGCAAGAGGATGTTTGGTGGTAATCTCTAACGCCGCTTGGATGCTTGCTCGGCTCCCCTGTACTCGCTTATGGAGGAAAGGTTTGGAAGTTTTTACTCTTGGAAGATATACTCAATCTGTCCTAAGGGTTTCCAAACAAACGCAATGGACTCAAACATTTGTGCGGACACAGTAATGGGGAGGAACTGTAACAGTGAATGCTGGTAGATTGAAGTTCCATTAACGTCTCCTGCAAAATACATTTACCAGTACACTACCATACAAGTTGACAGGTTTTCATCCAGCTTATCTGATACAGTATATTATCCCTCCGTGTTTATTCGGCGGGAAGCGAATTTTATCGCTCCAAAAATGCCACTTCCTCAGTATCTAAGAAAACGAGAATTCTCACAACCATTATCCGTCTTCTACTTATTTATACGTTCCTTTATCCGTAATTAGTCATCGTCTGCACCAGGATAACTGCTAGAGAGCAATTTCCTCTCAATTTTACACTCTATATACAGGAGAAAGGATCTAGTGTTCTTTCTTGGAAGATATGTACAATCTATTTTATATAAACGTGTAACTTTGGGGTATTTTGCTGATTGAGGTTGGGGAGCAGCTACTTTTCAGGATAGTAGTGGGCATATCTAAGCATTAAAGATGGATTACAGCGGAAGTGAATCTATCAAGTAAATACAAAGAGAAATACTGCTTAATCGGTTTGATTCTTACATCTTGAATTTCTGCGTTTGCTTCGGAATCTATTTTTAGCGTTTAAAAACGTCCAACTATTTGTATATCTACGCTAGTAATCTCTTTGCTACTGAAATTTTAGACTAGATTCCATGAATACAAGTACTGGTCCCACTATCTGTAGAGGAGGGACCTGGGGCCTTATTGCAATCCTCCCTCTGCATTAGCCAATTTAATGATGTAATCAATTGAGTTCTTTTATTTGAAAACGTTAAGAATTCTGGTCTTCCGAAATTATATAGCTGTAAAATAGCTAAGTAAATACCAAATCCAGCTTTTATTACATGCCGCGCCAATTCTCTCCCCTAATGCGGCCTTTCTTTTCTCTTGACACCCTAGTCTTTCTATATTGAACAAAGGCGTCTATCCTCTTCCTAGTTACACACCAATCAATTTCAAAATACCATTTCAGGTTCTATAAGTCCAGGAGTGTTTACAAGCCCTCTATTTTTCCTTTTTTGTTGATGGTTCTACACCTGGAAGCATAACTACTTCATATGGAATATCACCTGCTAAATATTCGTGGACATTTGTTTATAACGGTGTCAACATGCGAGCATAACTTCCCATCTCAGGCACGAAGTAGCAAAGATTTTCCGGAACGCTAGGGAACACAAAGATATTGATTCCCTGCAAAAAAGGAAGAAATATTTTAATCGTTGCCTTATCGAATAAAATGTATAAAATAAAACAATTTCATATTCTTGAAATTTATTTTATGTTCATACTGTAGATGTTGAAAAATAGTTGAAAAAAAAATATTATGACTCCCAATCTTCTTACTACTCTCAGAAAACTAACATTACTTCCCCTCTTTTTATATGAGACCCTCGACTTATCGCTATTCATCGCAGAGGAATATTTTTTGAATGTCGCTTTACGTTCTTCCCAGTGAGCACATTTTATTATCTGTCAGTTGCTTTTCAGTTTTCTACAGGTCAGAAGTATTTCTATTCTATTTGCCGAAAATTGTGAACTTCAATTCTGTTCACTTGGCAAATCATTCTATAATAATTGCTGAGCATTAAATAAGTTTAAAAAACATTTCGGTGATTCAATGAGTTTCCATAGAAGATCTACTATGCTAAATAATATAGATATTATGCACAGCCAAGACATATCGAACTATTGAAGCGATTAGGTACTGATAAAATTGAATTTATATTCAATACTATCGCAGTTCATGTTCTAGGAAATTTATATATTCATTTTTTTCTTTAATTTGTCATCAATGTTCGTCGATATAACTGTAGTTCGTACCTTGACAACTTTCTTAAATTTTAAAATTTTTCTTTTTTTTATTCTTATCTTGTCCTCAATATTCGTCGAAAGGACTGCAGTTCCTGTTTTTCGAAGAACATTCAACTGAAAATGAAATGGGTTTTGACTAGATTGAAAAGTTTATAGTTAAATCTGAGTAGCGTCAATACAGGAGTCCTTTCTTCACTTTTTTGGTCCAGAAAGGTTCTGCTGCACAAGTGTAATTGAGAAAGGCTTAGGAGATCAAAAATTACCACTGGTAACTCCAAATGCCCCAAAATATACCTCTAACCCTGATTCGGATACGCGGAAAAAATTACTCCTAATAAACACCCTTCGACTAATTATCAATCTAAAAGTTGGAGAAGTATACGTCACAATGTTTAGGATATGCATTAATATTCGAAAAAAGAAAAAAATGTGTATGGCATCATGTTTATAGATTCTGAAGTGATTATTTACAAGTCGATAAACGGAAATAACACGAAAAAATTAATGCAACGCTTGAAATGACTCCTTAGGACTATTTCAACTGGATATATTCAGGGAGATATTTTTGCTTTTTGTTCCAATTGCTAATATATTTCGGGATTTAAACATTCTAGAACCGTGAATATGGATAAAAGTTTAATATTTAAGATTCTTTTGATGCAAAGACGTATACTAAGGCGTGAAACGGAATGAGAAACCAAAAATTGATAACAAAAACCGCAAAAATTCAACAAAAACTTATGAATGAACTACCTCTATAGAATCCAGACTTTCTGGCCCCATAAACTGTGAGTATAAATAAAATTTCGTAAGACAAAAGTAATTACAAGAATATTGAATACGAAGACGCTTTATTCTGGTTTTGTTTCCTTTTCTTTGCTACTGCACTACATTTTGTCAGTAATGATATGATTTCGGGTCGTTCTGCGATCGTTGGGAAGGATGAATTCTACGCGCATGGTGGCTGGTCAACGGTGCAGAAATTTGAGAGCGTGTGAATAAAGTGTATCATTCTTTCGCAATACAGTACAGCTGTACGGCAGAAAATGTGTTGCTTGACAATACCCCCTTTTGTGGTAATTGTACAGTACAGAGTACAGAACAGTGGTATAATCTTCATCGCACCAGAGATTGTGACGTCTGTAAGCACTAAAGTTCTGTACATTATTGAAAGCAAGTTTTCCCACACACCGTAAGTCGCTGTACGTTGTACACCTTCAGGCACCGTACGCAATTATTTCAAATGATAGCCATGACTTACAAATCACCTGGGACTGTACACCAGCCTTATCGATTCATTCATTCACTTCTACAAAAAAGGTTGATCGAACCACAATCATGAGAGAGTGGTAGGCACTCGACAATCTCCAGAGAAGTTTAGCACCAACAATCTAAATGACAAAAAAAAAGAAATATTTCAAAAGATACGATAGTTACGTTACACACTGAATATTCAGATAATAGTAAATCCGTGAGAATTTTGATTGGTTTGTAGTCACAGGGGGCGAAGGGTAGTTTAAATGTGTTTAAAATCATCCAAGCATCAAGACGACTAAAAGCATACTATGAAAGACCTTTTTTCAGGAGAGAAAGATGAGATCTACTTCAAATTTAAGAGCTAAATATGGCGATAAATTAGCTTTATTTAGAAGTATATGTCTTATTCCAAGAATCTTGTTGGTTTTGTAAATCAAGTTTTTTCAGTTCTGGAGGGATGTTCCAGGTTCTAGCTATACTTCTGTGTTTCAAAGACAAAATAGCCCCTTGAGATTTCACAGTAAATCAATCTACATATTAATCCTTAATCTAATATATCGTATTTCGAATACAACCATTATTCACAGAAACAGGAGTTCCTTGTTCCAAGCTTATCAAACAAAGTCATAACATTTGGAGACGTTTTGTTCTTCATGTAGTTTTTGTAAATTTCGTCTTTATATTTTCTTTACTTCAAAAACATTTTCTTTTCTGCTTTTGTGTAGCAGAATCTTTCTTCATACATTTCCATGAATTTTTAATCACTTTTAATGAATATTTTCGTTCGCAACTTTTCCTTTAACAATTATTTCCGAGCTGGAATCATCAAGAGTAATGGAATCATATTAGTAACTTTCCAAAGGATAAATTTCAAACCAATTTATTTTGAAGGAGCCCGCATTTGAAATCAAAAGCTCCATGCATTATATTTTCCAATTTTTAAAGATATTTTAGATCACAAATAAACAGAAACGGGAAACATCAATAGTCATACCTCCTATCACGAGCAGAATGAAGCAAATATATGCATCATAGAGATCCATTCCCGTCCATTTATGTGGTGCAATGGACCTCGACCTGTCTTGTCAAAGGCAGATTCAATTTTTATGATATTTTTCAATGTAATTTCTGGACTGCAAGTCTTTTAGTATTCCCAGCTATTTTGAAGCTTTCTTATGATCTTGATCCCCTTCGTCATGGAATTATGTATCGGCAAGACTAGACCCCTGAATCAATCGTTGGGTCCCTCTTCATCTAATTGAAACCTGATATTTTCGCGTGTACGGGCCGCCCTTCATGCAAAGGGGAATATTAACATACCCAAATTGCTGATATTTACCTGATAATTATTTACACATTAACTCGACCGCTCGGACTTTACTATACATTAAATATATTTTCAACCTAGCCAACTATTACTTTCAACCATCCGGCTACTGAAGCTCCAGAATAAGCGATAGCCCGTTTTGGCTCCGGAACTAGTTTCAAAATATCATCCTTGAAGGATATCCTTGAACCTAACACATCTGTGCCAGCTTCCGAGCTTATCCTCTCTTTTTACTCATGTAACCCTTGCACCAGACGGCTTTGGTAATTTTTGCTTTCATCCACTTGTGTACCCCTTTCTACTGTATACCCTCCTTACCTGGCATCGGCCTTAGACCCAAATGCTCCCTACCCCACTGTTTTCCTTTTTTGTGTTTATACTCATTTTTTCTGGTTTCTAAACACATTATTTAGCGCTTAAATAAAAAAACATATCACTTAGCGCCCAAATATTTCACCATCTGTACAAAAGTGGAATCGCTCATTCTTGTGCCCTCGGGAGCAAACATGTGATTCTTCAGAATGCTGGGAGCCCTCGGCAGAGCTGATACCCTTCGTTGTACTTGTCTTGTCGCTTTCGCTAAAAGCAAATTTTGTGTGGCAAACTGATCCTGTGCCATCTTCAGAAGACTGAAGATAGTGTTCAGCACTACAAACTGGCAGTATGAGTGATCTACAATCGCCCACGACTTTCTCAACGCTTTATCACATCACCGTGTGTGTCCGTCCGAGACTCTTCACATTATAGCAAATAAACTAGCGTCTGAAAAAAAGTATAGGGTTGATCTACTGCAATGCAAGTTGACAAAACGGAAATCTACATACGAGTGCTAGGTGCTTTCTTGTGTTTTCCCCAAAGTTAATTATTGTCTGAGGAATTTTATCCCTTTGTCTTGATTTTACGCGTTTCTCTGTTCCACTTAACTCTGACTCCCTTCTTCATACCGCCAATTTTGGCTCCTTAAGATTTTGAAGAAAACTTCAGGGGAAATAGAGTCCCATTTAAGGAAAAACTATCAAGGAAATGCCCAAAATATAGTGAAGGAAGTTTTTAGGTAAGTTAGTATCCGTTGAAGAAAATATTGCTTCGCTGCTTGTTCAAATTGTATGAGATTAATAGACGCATATTTTTTAGACACTACGCGTGTTTATTCAGCCCGTAAGGGCTCAAGCTGAGAATACCATGAAGGTTTAGAACATACAAAGTGGTTATTAAAGATTAATAAAAGTTCAATGTAGTTCAAGGGATTTTTGTGTCACAATCCTCTGTTTCCGTGGACTCTAGTATTGCATACTGTTGGAAAAAATCTTTTAGTTTAAACTGCGGCACAATTTCCTATTATCTGCATTTCGGTATCTGCAATCCATAAAAATTGTTTTCTAACTTATTGTTACTAGTTAAATTTATACAAAATGCTGTGCAGTTCGCAATTGTTTAACGTTCTAAAAATACGCAGAAGAATTATTAAAAGAGATACTCCAATGTTTTTAGTAACTGCGGGGAAAAAATTGCTAAAGATCCATTAGAATTAAAAACTTATTTAAGCTTCATCGAGAGTCCTAAGTGTGTAGATCATAAAAGGGTGAGCGGGACAACACTTCTGGCCTGTAGAAAAATTAACGTTCGTACGTACGAGTTTAAGCTAAATTATTTTAAAAAAAACCTCTTGTAGTACCTTTGTGGCCACAAATCAATTTTTTAAAAAATTGTATGTAATTTAGTCAGTCATTAGCCATTTTTTCTTAGTGATATGAAGTACAGTATAATTATGTTCGGTAAACTAAAGGCCAAGTATATTTCTATTAGTTTTATAAACACGCCAAATGATTTGAATACAACATTTTCCAAGACACAAGTTACTTTAATAATTCTCTTGAATGTAAGGAACTTTTTTTAACAGTGTAACAATTTAACACTTAGATTTTTCGTTGCCGTAACGAGCACATCAATGATATTAAGCTATGCGACGACTCCTATACGGTAAATTCTGAATGGTATTGCAATGTCTGATTTTTTTACAATACGGAATTGGTTTGATAAGTGCCGTGGATAACGCAATTTAATTTCCATCACTGGTGAAATTATCTCGCATATCACGAAAGTGTGTATCACAGATGAAATATACCCGCTAAAACATGTACCTAAAGGAAAAAGGTGATACAAGTAGTCAATTATGCAAGTGATACGAGACGTGAAACTAGTTTAGAATTATTAAGTACCCTTGCACCGGACCAATACTTCAAGGTGCGGGTCATTCTTCTTCTGCGACATGCCGCGTTGATGATCACCTACAACGCCTCGTGCTTGCTGAGCGGGCTCTCAGCCACATTTAGTCGGCTGAAAAGCTCACTGGGCAGTAACCTTACTGTAAATCCAGCAGTAGCAACCTTTTAGCGGGGCTCCTAACCATTACACCATTCGCACTAAACCAACCAAAAACGTTCCCCTCGGACACAATAATCTCAGAAATTATTTTCAAAAATAGAAATAGGAAAATTTGGTTTGACGTTGTTAGAAATCCTGCAAAAGAACTTCTATGAATATTAAAGTACTTAGTAGTGGTCTTGAATTCCATAGGGGATGCCTCTACAGTATAAAATATAAATGCGAGAATATTTCTACGAGTAAGCCTGAAATGGTAAAAAATATTTACAGGGAAAGAATTGTGAAATTTCTTTCTTGAGAGAGTAGTATTTACGAATTTAACTGCACATTTACTAGATGTTTCATGGACCTAATTAAGGTAAATTGTAATTAAAAAGAAAAGAATTGGTTCCTATTAAATTTTGTTCCGAAAAAATATTTGGTCTGATTGTGTCACAGCGCCGCTGGGAAAATTTTGCAAAATATTTTCTACCTTTAACTATTTTTAATACGATTTTGTGAAATTATGGGATAATGACACATTTCTAGTCCTAAATCTATTCCTACTTTGAAATACCTTACTATAAATCAGATATTTTTTTGAAAAAACTAATATGAAATGACACTAGTAGGAACAAATTAATATCTATCTTCTTATTTCTAATTATCCTAATTATTTATCTTCATCATCAAAATAGCCAATATGTAAGTTTTTGAATATTTCAATCCCTTGGAAACCAGTCAAAACTATTTCCAAGTGCTCTTTTTGTCCAAGAAACTTGTTTCAAATATAGTTACTTACATAGATATTCCGCGTCCCGTAAAATTTCTGCTTGTGTGTGAAAATTACTCAAAATTGTTTCAGTAACTTGCTTATTTTTTAGTTATAATTATTTTCAATATTCATCAATTATTTTTGTCTGAATGATTTATTCAAATTTATCCATATTTCATTGAGAGAATTTAGAATTCATTTCTTTGAGTTTCTATATATGAAAGGTGTAAGTTTTCTAATTTTTGCGGAATAATAAGTGATCTGTTGAACGACTTCATCAAGCATTACAATCTCGCATCCATTTTTGGGATGAACACATTCATTAGAATGACTAAATATATATTAAATTAGGTATTAAAATCCCCTGAAAGTTAAGTTCAGGCTTTAGAGTTTTGCGAATCCAAAAGGTTCAAATTTGGTCAATTTTGAATGAAGAAAAATCACGAAATTGCTTCAAAATTTTTAGATAACCCCAGATCGCAACTTTTGCGTATCTATAGCCACTAAAGCGTTTCTTTACACTTAAAAAAGTTTATTTTGCTTTATAAAAATCAAATTATTAACATATAAGAACTAAATTAATGAAATTAAACTACTGAAGGCTTAATGTAATATGAAATTAGCAGGAGTGAACATTTTGCTTTCATAATTTCTCGATGGTACTGAAAGGTATTAGCTCTTAAACCAAATAAATTGAATATTTACACAAAAATGATAGCACAATGCGATTGAATTCATAGAAAATAATTCTGAAATCTAGATCTATGAGATTTGTAGATAATGTTTATAACTCGAAAAATTTGGTATCGATTAAAATGTTTCTCATCAACTGAATTGAGTTAAATTTTACTCATAAAAGTTGTAAGGATCAGTAATTTTATTTTGAATATCCTAGTGATACTACGAAAAAGGCTAGAGCGACGAAAAAGAACGCAGGGTATAAAATTTCAAATCTTATAAAAACCAAATGCAAGGTATTAATTTCAATGACTTCAAATGCATCGAGTCTCAAAAGTTTCCTAGGTAAACCTCTATTTAGAAATAATAGTCTGATTAGGTCCCAAATTGTGGCTGCAACCCTTTTCACTTAAAGAAAATTGTTTAAGTATAGCGTAATTGCAACTCTTCAAGTTGAGTGCAGATATTGACGCATTTGTTGTTCGGAACTATGCGCGATAAGCTGAAAAAATTCAATAGATTAATTTTTAATGTTGAGAAAATGATCAAGGATATGACATTGACAAAAAATATTGAGCACTTCAAAAGGTTGCTTCAATTTTGAAATGTAGTAGTTGCCATCAAATCTGACGACTTAAAATTTTCATTCGAATATATTCAAAACGAAAACGTACATGATGTAACTGTTCTGGTCCGGAAAAAGATTCTTTTAATGGAATTAATAAAAAGGTTTCACATATCGCGATAGGCTATTAGAAAGCAATGAATGTATTCAAAAGTACATCCCAATCGGTATAATATTATTTCTTGAAAAAAGATTAAGTTGATGCAATGAATTAACAGGTTTCAAATATGATGATATCTATAATTTAAAGCCCTAAATGTAGAAATGTTGTCAGGGGTCTATTATTCTTTGTCAGTAGATATACCAAAAGATTAATTCTGAAATCCGCATTTTTACTCAGTTTGATATCACTCAAATTAATGCAACAAAGATATATATCACGTTTAATACTGTATAAATTATTAGAATTAGTGTAAGGTGAAATAAGTAAGTCTTGAGATTGAGCTTTAAATTAAAATTTCATAAAAAGAAATTATTGAAAAGGTGATAGAATGCGCCTTTAATCTCTATATACTTTTATCATCTATAACTTGAAGCTTTTTTTTCAACCTGGCTCTTCTATTAGAACCCAAGAATATTCTATCAGACATAAAGATGACTTCTTCTGAGTCCGAACTTTTCTTAGCCCTAAATTCTATCCGAGATAAAATTTTTCAAAAATCTTGTGTCATATAGAAGCTCGGAAATTAGTTCGTAAATTATTCCTTGCAAAATAAGATTACGAAGTAGGAGGAAATTATCAGTCTTTTAACCTCAAAAAACAACGCTAATTTCTATGAATATTTCTTGTGATTTGATTTACTAAAATTTCCATAGAGCTACTGGAAGAAAAAACATTTGAGACTAACTTACCCGTAAAATGTATGGTTTGAGATAATCGCAAGAAACTTAACTACTTGCAGTCGGATGGGGATAAATAAAGCGCTGCAATTTGTATCTCAAAATATTTAACTTCAATAACGGAATATAACCCATACATAACAACAGCAGTTAGACTTAAATTGTCTCGATGAGTTCTTAATTATCCATTAATGTCTAAGAAATTAAAATCGAAATTAAAATCGATAGTTTAGTACAAGCAATTGTAGTTTGTGTTAGTATTTAATAATATCTCGATATTTTTTGGCCCTTTCAGAGGGCAAATTTAAATTTCATATACCAATTCTAAAGCTATGAGATATAATTTTTGTCCCTTTCAGAGGACAAATTTAAATTTCATATACCAATTCTAAAACTATGAGGTATTATTTTTGTCCCTTTCAGAGGACAAATTTAAATTTCATACACCAATTCTAAAACTATGAGTACTAATACTTCATGAATATTGAACTAGTTAAGTAATCCCTCTTTTTAAACAATACTCTTGAGTTAAATCTACTGAAGTGCGTATACTAGGTTGAATACCCAATATATACGGAAGAGTTTGAGTACCACTGCAAGTTTGGGGTCCCATTTAAGATTCCACAAGACTAACAATGAGGGTTGAAACCAATCAACTTATCGAAATGATACCTTAGTAATATAGCATGAAGATTAAGCAGATTATATTTATACAAATTAAAAATAATTCGTTTCACAGTTATATAAAAACATAGATGTCCAAATAACAGCCAAAATTTAAATATCGATCCAAGTTAAATCGAATAGTTTATTTCGCTCAAAAATGCTTTGAATTTTCATCTCCGGATGCTAAATTTTATTTTGTGTTTCAAACTATCTTAGTCTTAACTCAAAAAATGTTATATTATTAATAAACGCTCGGTATTTTCTCGTACTGAAGCCAATATTCATTTTGATATTTCTTCATTTGGACATACATTTCAGTTTCGTTTGAATACTGCAGAATTTTTTAATACAGGTACTGACGGTTCGGCTCAATATTGCGCTCGAATCTAATCTATATATATTGATCTTGGGAAATGGTTTGCGTAAAAAATTACGTAATCTTCGTAGATAAAGAAAATGAACTGGAAGTATTTTTTGTGCCAAATTATGGATCTATGCTTCCATTTAATCTTAATATTTCATTCTCTGGTGGGCAATAGGCTATGGATAAACCTTTGAACTATCTGAAATTTGGTACAGGTATCCAAGGAAGCTTTGAACTCCTGAGATATACTTTTTTGGAAAAGTTTTCAAACTGCGCGCCTAAAGGAAGTATTACCATAATGAGAACCAAATTTTTTCAATTTCTTTTCCTCAAAGTTTTTCTTCTTAACCTACAGACACATTTGTAGCTGATAAATTCAGCTTATCAATCTTTTAACATCAAATTTTCTTCATAAGTAAGGTCAGGTGCAGTGTGACAGAACTAAATGAGTCAAAAGACGGGTCAAAGAACCCCAATTTACTTTGAAACATTACTAAAAATCATTTATATTCGATTTCAACTCGAAATAGCTAGTTATTCATTTGTTTTTATTTCCTCCTACAGATATTTACACTATTTGAGGGTACTTAGCTTCCAATTTCTTATTCTTTTACGAAATTTGGTACAAGGTCCAAAAAAATCGGTGAGGGAGGTCATCAACCGCAAAGATTTAGGATCATCTTCCAAAAGCGGGAAGCATTGAAGCATGTATGCGCGGTTTAAGATATTTATAACTTGCACACCAAATCATTGCCTGGGGCTTTTACTAAAGAGGGAAATGGGGTGTATTTAAAAAAACTTTCTCAAGTCTTTTTATAAAAGAAATGCACACTCCGTGTATTGGTAATGTGATATTTTACAACCTCATGTTTTCTCTATTGTGTCTTTGTTCTAAGTTGGTTTTAAGTGTTTGAACGGTCGTGGACCGTTTACATGCTCTAAGTTTTAAATTCTTGTTTGATATACTTAGCGGTTGACAAGTTCATGTCGCAGTAGAGTGCACTTTAGTTTGTATTCTATCTGCACACTTCGGATATGTTGCTTTACTACAAATATGAGAGTGTCTTTGTATGTCCTTGTGAATCCCAAATCAGTTGTTTTCGCCTGAGTAATCTTTTGATTCGGTTGAAGCATCTCTGTGCAGTGAAATAATCGCTGTCTGCATGATTGTCCAAACTACCGTTACCGTGACTCCATTCATTCCAGCATTTATCTGTTGTTTTTCATAAAAATATTTATGAACAGCGCAGTGGTCAGTAATACTCTCTACATGCTTGGATGCCTAACTTATTGGGCCACCTCCTCCATTTTCTACACGCAAAAATCTAAGTGTTTCATCTCATCACCGCTCATTATCTAGTAAATGCGTATCTAAGTAGAGATATACTACCTTTTGATAATCCGATTCCACCGCACTTCTAGCATCCGGGGAGGACCAAATTAATAATTCGACTCTAAGTCAAAGATTGATCTCGTTTGATACCTCCTCTACACACCCTTTCAGTCACAATTCTTTTGTAAATCATATTTTTACCGTCCACATTGTCTTAAATTTCATCCAGCTCCTGGAGCTCTGATTTTCTGCTTTCTGTGATCCTAATTTGTCTCAAAGTGATAAGCTGTGCAATTAAAACATTTACGCATTTCTCGGGGTACCACGAAAATAATGTTGGCCCTTATGTAGTCCCAAGCTTGGTAGTCCACAATTCTGAGTTGTTTAAAATCACATCTTTGTCTCTAATATAATTCCTTGTTGGTGTTAAAGGATAATCTATAAATGATCTTTAAAAGACATCTGCTAGCGTTTCCAAATTGTTGTGGGGCAAAAACTAAATCTTCTTCAAATGTAGTGAGTTTTTCGTACAAGGAAGAAGAAAGTTTAGTAGGTTAGGATATTTTCATGACTATTTGATGGATTCTCTACGATAAGCAAAACGCTTTCCATGTAGACACGAAAACCAGTGTTTACGGATATATTTGGATCAAAGTTCGTTTCGCTCTTGCATGTAGTCACTCTAGGGTGGGACGCTTTGATAGTCACCTAGAACTCCTTCCGATTCTTGGACTGTTCTGTCAGATATTTTATCATCTGTATGTGCTCCGTAATTTGTATTGTATATTTTCCCACTGGTTGCCGGTGAAAGTTCGTAGGACTCTTACTTCGAACTATTCTCATTAGACTAACACCATTATCTCCCTTAATGCGGTGCCAAAAATACGACAATGGATAAAATAGCAGTATTACTTACTCCGCAATAAAAAATTCAGTAGTACAATGCGAAATATTCCCTGAAAACTACAACTGACGTATGCGAAGGTTTAAATAAATATCTATTGGGTCAATCGCGTGGCAACCCAATGAAGAGATGCCAAAAAATATATGAGAAATTGGTTAAAGTTGGCTTGTACCGAGATAGTTTTCGAGCCAGGACAATGTATTTGCATCATTGGAATAAAGAAGAACTTAAGGACCAGTAAAATAATTATGTTTAACTATTGCGTCCAAAAAGTCGTCCTCTGAAGATACCTATGTCACAGATTTTCCCTTTCCAGATAATGCTACAACTCAGATTTTTCCTGGCTTCGAGATACAAGTTATTTTGTATGTATTCTTTCAGTAATACATAATATTGATGTTATGAAATAATTTATTCAATGTGGATAGGAGCAAATTGAATGGCAAATAAATTGCGGTAACATTTTCCAGAGGGTATATACTTCGTGCATCTAACCTGTACCCACGTTCTGTACATAACACTGATTTTTGTCTCGTGGGACATCACTTTGTATTCCAAAGCTATTGATGCGCTGCGAGTCGTAGCTGAAAGGGTCGCGCCCAAGGAAAGCTAAAAGAGTATAGGCACGTACATATGTATTATGAATTAAGCAACGAGAATTTTTTGAAGTTTGGAAACGACGTTTGTATCGATTATCTTTATCTGGTTATATAAATGAATGCGTCAAAAATTGGGTTTTAATTAAAGAAGTCATCATTAAGACAGATATAACTTGATCGTTCTTGGATAGAAACCGCTTTCGAAAGAACTGTGAAGCATTCATATAGAAAAATCAGTGGAGGCTTTAAGCCCACCCAAAACGAAAATCTTCGAGAAACATCTGAGTATTACATAAGTTTGTCAGAAAAATTCCAGAGACCTACTGAGATCAGTAATATTATTGTTGCAAGACACAGTTAGTTGTTCTGTTGAGACTCTGCTGCTCCTTCTTTGCTCCTCTTTCAATTGGGATCGAGTATTAATACTCTTCAAACTGAATGGAACGGGTGCTGTATTCATTACATGCACACACGCAGTGATACAAATTAATCTTAGGAAATGAAACTGGTTATAAATTCCTGTAGTGCTTTGCACTTATCTGTAATTACTTGCTGCATCTTAATAATGTAATACAGGCCTCAGTCTGCTACAATGCCGCCTTTCCAAGGCAACGTAAGGAGGCAGCGCGGTCCCCCTTGGGCTGATCCGGAAGTTCGACCAGAAATTGATTCAGCATATGTGGTATGTCCTTATGCATGTTCGGGGGTGGTTCCTAAGTCTGTTTCTTGGCATCAAGCCCATTTCAGTTTTCTTGAACCTCATAGCGCCTTCCGGGAAGGTTGTAACGCAGGTCTAGAACTTTTTGACAGTGGTTTAATGAGGATTATTATATAATTTCAATTCCTCCGTCTCTTGAAAAATGGGTCATGATGAAACTCCAAACCACTACAATGGACCGGAAAGAGCTTTGACGAGATCCCGAACTTCAAATGACTACGCAGAGACAGCTTGATTACCTGAAATTATCCTGTCCATGGGACCTGTAGTTTGCGCCCACAATTAGCCTTTCATTTAGCGATTAAAATTATCCTGTTCAGTGGGGTAAAGGGGTGGTTTACTGCGAGCAATGGAAAGGTTGGGAGTCCTCTGTACATGTAATCCTGTTCAGTGTAATTTGCTCGCAAAAAACACCATCGCAAAAGACGCTGACGGACGCAATCCATGAAGCAGTGCAAGAACGAATTCCTCTTGGGGATTCGAGGAGCCAGCCGTTTCGCGCGTCTATAGCCCTCCTGGGAGCTAAGGAATGGGTATATTGTCCCCCATGCCCCGGACTACAGACAAGCATTGATCCTCGAGAATTCTCGGTGTGGCTTCAATACTACTGTCAAGTCCCACTTTTTCACCCTGGCACGCCATGCCCGAGAAGGAATTGCCCGGACACACTCGATGTACATGGCGACCATCTCATGCACTGCTTGCATGGAGCCTACAGGATCAACCGACATGATCGCCAGGTAAACCTTCTTGCGAAAGACCTGGCAAGAGCTGCTCGTCATCCTGTCGTAGAGCCACGCCATGGTCTCCACCGCACGAGACCAGACATCCAGGCAACGCGAAGCGGCGGAGGGACCGCCTTTTTTGATGTTACCTTCGTGACTCCCCTCGCTCCCTCCAACAGGAGAGTGAGGGCCTTCAACCCGATGTCCTCTCTGAATGCAGCGCGAAATGCAAAGAAGAGAAGATATCAATCCTTTATCGCGACCTCCACCAGAGGTAGGCTCGTGCCTGTGCCAATCTCCACTCTTGGAGAGTGGCACCCGGATGCAAGGTAGCGTTTTAGGAAGCGTAGTTCCTTCCCCATTACGCTGTAGGTATACCCTTTTTGAGTCGATTGAGGTTGTCTGGAAAACCATGGGATAGGTCGGAAATATCTTCCAACAGTAAAACACCCAAACGTTTTCCCCGGATGCATGTGCAGTGCTAAATGACGTGGCAAGGAACGTGGCCGTGAGGGCACTGGAGACGTAAGGTCGGGGGTTTTGATGCAAAGGCACGCCGCAGCAGCCGTCATGTCCAATTCGGCCTGCTTGATGCCTGGCCTGAAGGTATCATTTTAGGGAGCGTGGTTCCTTCCCCATTACTGTGTCGGTATACCCTTTTCGAGTCGATTGCGGTTGTCTGGAAAACCATGGGATAGATCGGATATCTCTTCCAAGAGTAAAACACCCAAACCTTTCCCCGCGATTAAAACGTAGTCTCTGGTGGAAAGATTTGAGGCGTGCAAATTTGTTCTAAAGTTATGAAGCTTGAATTCTGCATGGACTTCTCGCCCGCGCTGTAGTGAAATATCCCAGTGTACTCAACGAGGGCTGTGAGAATTATCTTAGTGGTAATTTTGCGCAGCGTAGTAACTGATAGGGGTAAATCGTCGGGAGAAGAGATACTTAGAACCAACTACCCCAAGACGGAGGTGTTGCGAGCGACAAAAGTGCTACCGTGGTATAGTTGAACAAATAAAAAGGAGTGTATATGGGAGAGAGTTGAGAGGGCTACAAGCAAGTATAAAAGGGGCAGGGTCTACCACTGATGCTCTGCGACCAGCTTAGGAAAAAGTTTTCTAG
Source organism: Kappaphycus alvarezii (assembly GCA_002205965.3). NCBI lineage: Eukaryota > Rhodophyta > Florideophyceae > Gigartinales > Solieriaceae > Kappaphycus > Kappaphycus alvarezii. Next base: position 46,316 of record NADL03000610.1, on the reverse strand, counting down.
GGTCTGAAGTTGACTCTCAACTTCCTACTACTCGGAGCTTGACCTGAAGTTGTCTGCCAACTTGCTTGACCTCCAAGGAGGAAGCACTTTACTCAGCTTATATAGACTTTTGGCTAATCCTAAAGTCTCAAACAAACACTAAATACCATAAAACGCATTCACGGGAATCGTGTGAACCAGAGAGACCATTAGAAGATATTTCCTCAAGGTAAATATCTAGGTGCCATACCCATGCCAGCCACCCATCGGCCAGGGGTGGGAATTGATGTGGCCATTATATAGACCTTTCAGAGTCACTCGTAGTATCACCCACAACCTAGAACTGTACTGACATCCACTATGACAGCGTGTCCTAAAATAAAAAATCAACCGATGAATTTGCCACACTCACCCAAATTAAAAATATCTTGCAAATTCAAAAACTGTAAAAATATCTTCCCAGTTCCAATACTGTATACAATTATGGTCCTCATCTAAATTTTTTCGTGTGCGAATTTGCGCACATCACGCCCTCCCGCTCAAGACGAACGTCCCGGCTCGTCACTTGCTCTTGTTGTTCTTGTGGGAGTTCTATCCATTCATCAGGGAGAGTATAGGGTTCACTATAAGGATATGGTAGTAGCTCATTTCCAATATGATGAGAGAGTGTGTACCGTGCGATGACCGGCTCATCTCCTTGGTCAAGAGTTTCGTAGATTCGGCGTATGGTTTCATAGTGTTCTCTAATGAGCTCCTCCCGTTTCACTTCTCCAAACCTTCCAAATGTGAGGTAGTAAACGTAGTATGCAAACTTTTCTGGCAACGGGTCCAGAAACGGGTATCTGAAGGAGAAAAAAACTCGCAACATAAGGACTGAGTCCTCACGAGTAAGGTGCGCCCCGTGAATGGTCTGGAAGCACATGCAAATACTAATGGCAAAAAAGGAAATTACTTCTGCTTCTCGAGGGTCCTCTGTCATTTCGCGAAGCCAACGTCTAATTGGTAGCCGTCCAATAATTAAGGATGCATAGTTTCCCCTGGGAGACTAGGCGGTGTTTGAGGCGATCTTCTTGGCGATCTTCCTCGCTGCTCCCGACGCCTTGCCCTCTTCGATGATCCGCCCCGATCACTTGATGGTCCAGCTCGTATCATCATCACGGCCTCGGGAGGATCCTGGTCTTCGGCTGAGGTTGTGTTTCTGAGCGGAGCAACGTAAGGTTCCCATAGAGGATATGGGACCAGTCGATATTCCATATCAGGGGGCAAGCTGTAACCTCTCAGTCGCACATCTTGGTTGTTCTTGAGAAATACGTAAACTGGACGGATAATGTTCAGATATGTTTGCGACAAGTCTCCGATAGCTACCATTCCATACCTTCCTATAGAGTAATGATATATGACTTCCACAAACTCTGGACCTGCTTCCGTGAACCTTCCGTTTTGGAATGAGAATAGAACTCTGATCAATAGTCGGAAATCTTCTTGAGGTAGCAATGGTCCGTTCAACGTACGAAAACATAGGCATATATTAATGTAGAAATGGATGATTACGTGGAGTTCGTAGTAGTCACGCGTAATCGAGATGATCCATTCCCAGGCCCTTTTTCCTCCCATAGGAATCATTCTATAGTTAAAGATGAGTATGCCCGTGGTTGCGCATAGTCCTGTGTGAGAAGGAATTCTTCAGGCCTCTGATGGTAAGGGACCAGACGACGTGCATGGATTGCCCTCCTTGATCTCTTCCCTGAGCTTGAACAGAGCTTATAATGCGGGTGTCTTTCCTCCGTGACGATGCAAGGGTTCGAGTACTTTGTTTGGAAAGCCGGCCACTTCACAGCCTGTTGCATTGCTTTTCCGTGTGCTACAAGTACTTTAGAGCCGACTGAGAAAGTTTGGACTGGAGGCTCTTCATCCTTATTTCTTGTCTGTGTTAGCGCGCGGTGTGATCTCCAGCTTTCGGTGGCCAGTAGTTCGACCTCTCTACTCTCTTCATCGATAATATTTGTTTCCATATCTCTCTGTAACATTCTAGGAGCTCTTCCGTACATTAGCTCAAACGGTGACCGTCCACTTCTTCCTCTTCTTCGACGATAGCCGTATAACACTTTTGGTAAGGCATCTTCCCACTGGATTTCATTCTCGACATAGTTTTCGATATTGCTCGTTTGATGGTTCCAACCATCCTCTCCGCTTTCCGTTTGACATAGGAGCGTATGCGAGAACTGTCTTTAGCTGAATCCTTTCTTCCAAGAAACGAAGCAGTGAAGTTGCAGTAAAACAAAGGCGTTATCTGAGATGATCCTTTTTGGAAGACCAAACGGTTCAATTATTTCTTTTTCGATGAATCTCAGGACCACTTCAGCATTGGCCTCCTCAACTGCAACTGCTATTGGCCATCCAGTAAGATGTTCCACCCCTATAAGGAGGTATTTGTTTCCGGAAGAGGTTTCCTTGAATGGGCCGGCAAAGTCAATTGAGAAGGTTTCAAAGAGACCGGAAACTGGAAAGCTAGAGTTGTCTTATACTTTCGTATTGGCGTGAATTTTTGACAGTTGTCGCAGCTTTTCACGAAATTATAGACGTCCTTATGGATACTGGGCCACCAGAATCTCTCAGTAACGAATTTCTTGGTTGTTTCGAGATCCCAATGCCCTAACTCATCATGAAAAGTCCTCAAGATCTTCATTCTTTCTTTCAAAGGGGCCACTAGTCGAGGACCGGCTTTCGTGTGTCGGAAGAGTTTCCCATTCCATAGTGTAAAAGCCTTTTGATTCCTGCGTACCCAATTTCTGTGTTCAATATCAACCTTTCTCATTTCTAGTCCATCCAGGAATTTAATTAGTCCGTGAATATTAGCTTCGTACTCGTTATTGTTCGGCACTTGCACCTCGGCAACTCCGACGATGTTCTCGGAAGCTTTTTCATTTGGAATCAGTGGATCCCTCAAGCGGGATAGGTAATCGGCAGGCTGATTATTGCGTCCGGGCCTATACACAATTTCAAACCGATATTCTGCGAAAATGTCGAGCCATCGGGCCAAGCGGTGATGTACATCTTTCTTTTGGAATGCTGTCTTAAGTGCCTGGTGATCAGTTATCAAGACAAATTTCTCGAGTGATAAAAGGTAACACGAAACTTTTTCAGTGCGAAGACACAGCTAGCGCTTCTTTTCGCAGACTGAGTATCTCTTTCCGCATCATTCAGAGTGCGACTTGCGAATTGAACCGGGTGTAGTCTTCCGTTTTCATCTTTTTGGGACAAAACGGCACCCAAAGACCGTTCTGAGGCATCTGTCTCCACAACAAATGGTCTCTTGAAATCTGGATACATGAGCACTGGGGGACACATAGCTTATCTTTAAGCTCTTCAAATGCGGTTTGCATTTCCTTGTTCCATAAAAATTTTCCGTTCTTTGTTGTGCTGGCATGTAACGGTGCTGCAGTCTTGGCGAAATCTTTGATAAATCTCTGTAATATGAGGCCAGTCCTAAGAAGCTTCGAACCTCCGTCTTTGAAGCGGGCCTTGGTGCCAACTTGATTTTTTTCGTTTTCTCTGGATCCACTTTAATTCCCTCTTGATCGACGATATGACCGAGTAATTGGATAGACGTTTTCGCAAAGAAGCATTTGCTTAACTTAATTTTCAGGCTGTACGCAGCTATTCTCCACCACAGTCTTGACATGCGATATGTGCTGATCCAAGGTTTTTGAGAATATCACTACATCATCGATATAAACTCTTGCAAATGGAAGTCCTTTCAAAACCTCGTTCATCATTCTTTGGAATGTAGCTGGGGCATTCATGAGACCAAAAGGCATCACTTCGAACCTGAATGTACCGGCTTTGCTGGTAAAAGTTGTTTTTTCCTTGCATTTTTCATCCAATGGAATCTGCCAATAACCAGTGTAAAGATCAATTGAGGTGAAGTATCTCCCGTCCTTCAAGTCCTCGAGGATTTCCTCCATATTCGGAATCGGAAATCGATCGGGTATCATTCTCTGGTTCAGTTGTCGGTAATCGACGCAAAAGCAGCTTTCCATCCTTCTTTGGTGCGACCACAACTGGAAATGACCATGGGGATGAAACTGGCCGAATATATCATTTTCCAGCATACTTGTAACATTCTCTGAGATAAATTGGTCATATTTTGGCGGTTGACGTCTAGGCCTGTGGTAAATTGGTTGAGTATCGGTAAGTTCAAATGAGTGAGTGACCGGTACACTTGCTTGTCTTAAATCTGAACACTCCATGCAATTACTTCGGAAGATGTTAACATGTCGGATATTTCATTGAGGCGGGGGCTGGAAGGTGCTGTACTTTTTCTTGAATTTCTGCCATTTGGCGCTGGTCTTCTTGACCTCTCCCTCCAAATTTTGAAGGACCTCTTCCGGCGTGCTCACATCTTCAGATATGGAATTCGATATATTCCTGTTTTCCTTGCAATTGTAATCTTCTTTCATGCTCCGAATTCCGTCCTTTGATTCGATATTATCGCAAAAAGAAACACATTCAGGTGTCAAACCTACCCTAGAATTCCATTTCATCTGTTTCAAACCCAGAATCATAATCATCCCATGCCATGTTCAGTATCCCCCGAGCGTACCCTTCTCCACTTCCGAAAGTGTTAGTTGGTTCGGAATCTTCGCTGTCATAGCTAGAAGTGAAATCTTCACTGTCCGTTTCTTTCAATCTACCGGATGTGTGCTTTTGTCGAAATCCAGGGGCATCTTCACGTTCTGCCGTCAACATTAACTGAAACGATTTGGTTGCCCAAGTCAATGCAGGTCCCTAGTCTTTCCATGGTAGGGCAGCCAATGATTGCATCGAAAGGGAGATCAGGCATGACAGAAAGTCTAATCAACTTTAGAGTCCCCAAAGAACACGGAAACCTTGTCAACAGTGCCCATGCATTTTGATACGGTTCCATCCGCCACAGTTATTCTTCGAGTAGTTGGAATAATTTCAAGACCTAGATCTGTCACCAAAGTTTCTGAATAAGGTTTGGAACAGCGCCCGAATCGAAAAGAGCTTGGGTTTGCATTCCCAATACTTTGACTGGTACTAGTTTAAGACGTCTTGGTGCTGTCGAGGCCGATTGAAGAAACAGTTTCTTACCCTTAGCGGACTTATTAGACCTGATAATTTTTTTGAGTTCTTTCTCGCGTCCTCTGCGTCGCCCCTCAAAAGTTGACCAAACGTTATCCCAGTTGGGGCTGATGCAAGCTCAGCCACCAAATTGTACTTCTTCACATATTCTAGTACGTCCTTCGGGATATCTTAAATTTCTTACTCTTTTCGTCTTCTTGGCCGAAGTGTCCCACCCTGGAACAACTTGATCAGCCTCTTGGTTCGAGGAGGTACAGGTGCTGGGATATGTCCAGCATTCCATAATCTAGCCTAGGTTTTCGATAAAATGTTCCCTTCCCCATCCCTTTTTGTCACATTAACTTGACTGATTTCTTCAGCGATGGATACATTACCGGCATCCGCAACTTTGATCCTTCTGTTTTGTAAGATTTTCATCTCTGGTCCTGACTCACTCCTTGCGTCCGATAAATTTGCTTTCTGTTGTCTTTAGACCAGCAGTTACTTTCATGATGCCCATAACGACCGCACTTTCCACAACGAGTGTTTCTATGTGGATTATCAGGACACCTATTTGCAAAGTGTCCAGGCTTGTGACAGTAGGAACAGACTTCTGCGGCCTTGGGGGCCCCAGACTGGTTCTTCTTAATGGTAAGAGTAAGGCTTTCCAACTGCGAGGTTATCATGTCAAGTCGATTATCGAATCGGGTTTCCAACCTTTCTTCCAAGTTTTTGACATCGCTCCTGACTGATTCCAATGCTGCTGCGCTAGTCGCTGGCCTTTGATAATTCTTTTCAGGATGCACGATCGGCATAGATGTACGGGTTTCCCTCGGTATTTCACTTAGTGACTGAAACGTCTCCGAATTTTTGACAAATTCTACTATGGTACCCTTCAGTTCATTAAAAGTGTGAGGGCCCTTGATGAGGAGGAAATCGGAGAGCCGCTTATCCCCCATCGCCGCCTTACGCAGCATTCCGTACTTGGCTTGGGCGTTGAACCCAGCCTTTTCATAGAGATCACACAAGTATACCAATGAGCTTAACAAATCGTCGAAGTTGAGCCGGGCCTCTATGGCGGTACGAATCATCTCATCTGGTTCTACCTCCTTAGCATATTCTTTCACAAGCCACTCACATACCTCACCGAAGTTACGCCCATTCCCGTTAAGAGACCACCCGTTGATAAACTTGGCCTTATATTTGTGCTTTGCGTCACCATGAAGATAGGCGAAGATACTTTCGGCCTTCTCTTCATCGCTCTTCTCACGCATCACAACGTTGACATATGTATAGAGAAACTCCTCAACGTCTTCATTCTTGCCCCCTGTGAACGTTATACGAGCAGCGTTGAGATCCATGATTACAGAAAAGAAATCCCCTCGAATGGTTCCCTAAGACTGCTCAACTCGAATACCTCGGGTGCAACCCCCTCCACAAGAGTACCAAATGATAGGGGTAAATCGTCGGGAGAAGAGATACTTAGAACCAACTACCCCAAGACGGAGGTGTTGCGAGCGACAAAAGTGCTACCGTGGTATAGTTGAACAAATAAAAAGGAGTGTATATGGGAGAGAGTTGAGAGGGCTACAAGCAAGTATAAAAGGGGCAGGGTCTACCACTGATGCTCTGCGACCAGCTTAGGAAAAAGTTTTCTAGGGTCTGAAGTTGACTCTCAACTTCCTACTACTCGGAGCTTGACCTGAAGTTGTCTGCCAACTTGCTTGACCTCTCAAAGGAAGCACTTTACTCAGCTTATATAGACTTTCGGCTAATCCTAAAGTCTCAATCAAACATACTAAATACCATAAAACGCATTCACGGGAATCGTGTGAACCAGAGAGACCATTAGAAGATATTTCCTCAAGGTAAATATCTAGGTGCCATACCCATGCCAGCCACCCATCGGCCAGGGGTGGGAATTGATGTGGCCATTATATAGACCTTTCAGAGTCACTCGTAGTATCACCCACAACCTAGAACTGTACTGACATCCACTATGACAGCGTGTCCTAAAATAAAAAATCAACCGATGAATTTGCCACACTCACCCAAATTAAAAATATCTTGCAAATTCAAAAACTGTAAAAATATCTTCCCAGTTCCAATACTGTATACAATTATGGTCCTCATCTAGATTTTTCGTGTGCGAATTTGTGCACATCAGTAACTTCATCGAAAAAGGATGTGGTGTGGAGTGAGGATTCCGCACGAAACCGGAGATAGTTGTCCGCAGGGATGCAATGAACACCGCGATTGGGCGAGATTACTCACAGAGGCTCGAATAGAGTGATTAAGGACTGATTGGATGACAGGGAGATGACTGGTCCATTGTTTCTCGAAGAGCATCTATTCTGACAGGGTGGCTCTGCGTGTTCTTAAAAACTCTATACCGAGGCTCTCAACAGTACCGTTGGCCTGTGGATCATTGGATGCAGGGGGAAACGTTTGGGTGTTTTACTGTTGGAAGATATTTCCGACCTATCCCATGGTTTTCCAGACAACCGCAATCGACTCAAAAAGGGTATACCTACAGCGTAATGGGGAAGGAACTACGCTTCCTAAAATGCTACCTTCAGGCCAGCCATCTGGATGCAGTGAAGTGATACTGAGTGTAGAGTGCCTTGTTCAAGTAATGCATAAAGGTGTTTTTGAAATGGGTTCCCCTGTCTGAGATCCACATGAGAACTACTCCAAGAGTCGCAAACCATCTGACGACACCTCCTACACTCGACTGTGCATCATGAGTTTCAGCGGGAATTACAAAGGGCAAGAAGATACGTCGTCCTCGAGCATTAAAACACACGACAGAGAATTATTCCTTTCTCCATAAATATGAAATCGAAATGCAAATTTTCATTTTGTTTTCTGCATGAAGTACATGACCATATGGTCAGGGTATGGAAGGTCCTGATGACGTGAGAGCGCAATGGGCGCAATAATTGAAAACGTTGCGTATGTTCAATGTGGTGTCATGACCTCTTGCCCCCACGTCCGAAATTAGCAACAATACAAATACGAAGTTGGAGATTGGCACGGCCTGAAGGGATCCACATAGTACCGCACTCGGTCCTCCATAGGCTATCCTTTTAGTCAGCTTGACCTCAGAAGCATCAGAGGGGCTTAAGCCTGCTTAGCTATTAAAATTTCTCTACTTTAGGCATGTAAAGGGGGGATGATAGGGTAGTTTACTTCGTCATCTGACACATCTTCTAGCGGGGGGGAATCTAAAGCAGTTTGGAGAGAAGGAAAGTAGAAAATAGAAACGAGTCTGCGCCCTTGTGACCCTGTGACTACATCGACTGGTCAAGGCAGGCGTAAAGTTTTGCCACAAGATGGCACCAAAGTAGTTTTGAGAAGACGTTCTGTTTGCATACGGGACGAATGTGGGGTGCTATAATATTTGAAATATATGGTCGGTTGTGGCCGGAATCATAAGTTGTATTGAAGTTGAGTGTAAAGTCGAAACGTTTGAACATACTACCGGTCCGTGAAACAAGCAGGCATCCACAATCGCTCAGTTGCGTATGATACAATCAAAGGTAGGTCAATGTGCTTCTCTGTGGTCGCAATAGCCCCACTCTCGCGCCTTAACGTCTACCTATGGACACCTTCAGTTTTCGTTTGGCTTGGCCAATATACGGTATCTACGCTCCGGTACAAATTTACTAGGTACCAACCCACCTATCTACCTCTGTAAATTAACTCCCCATTTTCCTGAGTTTTCGTTTGAAATTGGACAGCTTCCAAAATGGAAGATGGAGCTCCTCGTCACTCGGCGACGGGTGCGGGGTGTTCGGTACCACAGGACTATGGACCTGTTTCTTTGGTACAGGCAACCTTGACGAATACCATTAAAAGCAATGGCCTCCTTGCGCTGCATGCTCAGCTAGTCCAACGTGCTCCGGGGCGACAGGGCGGTACTGTGGACAAGGGTATCGAAGAGATCGGAGCAACGACAGTGCAGCAGTCGCGACTTATGCAAGGGAAACCATGTAGACCTGTGGAAGTGGCCGCTCCCGCACCCCACGAGGTATCGCACAGGGCCGGCGACGAAAGCTGATGCTGATAAATCTTTACGAGTTGTACAGTATCGCACAAAAGCGTGCGGAGGGTATGTAGAAATTAACTACGAATGCGTGCGGCGGGTGGAAACCTGTCGCGCCTGTATTACTTGGATACCAAACGCAAAACGGGTAACGAAGTCGCGGAGCTCCGGTTAAGGGGAGGAACCGCGACGGGAAGCAGCGAAGGAAGCAAGGCGGGTGGAAAAACCTGGACGTCGTCGCCGAAGGCATCATAGATATCAATCCCGACAAGGGAGAAGAGGATATAGTTTTGGTAGCAGTAATTACCGTAATGGCGATGTTTCTCGTGCTCTGGGAGTGTCGCGGCAGCGCCTGCAGTAGCCATTCTTGGAGAGATGTGGCGACGAGCAGAGGGGTTGACAACAGTACTTCGACGGCGATGTAAATACTGAGAAGCCCATGGGCAGCGGAGATTGTAAAACCCATTCGTAACGTGGGGACTCCGATGCCCAGATGAATTAGGAACCTGATAGAGAAGCAGATGCCCGACGAGGACGACGATCTGAACGTCCTAACAGAAGCGGGCGAGAACGTTGCAGAATGTGTGCTACTTTTACAGTGCCTGAATTTGAGAGATACTTCTATATTAGATGCTTGTCCCATATTCATGGTTTGATTTCTCTCATGACAAGCTGGCATTAATAGATGTCAATACACGCCAAGGTTCTGAGTGATACCATGAGTGACTCTGAAAAAATTATATAGACCCCACATCATTTTGACCTCGGTCCTGTGGTTGGAGAGCATGGGCATGGCACCTAGATATTTACCTTGAAGTAGTATCTCCTACTAGTCATCCTCGTCCATTCAATTCCATTAACTGCATTTTTATAATAACTAGCATGTATTTGAGGCATTAAAGTTAGTCTAAAATTCTATACAAGCTGAGTAAATTGCTTGCTTTTGTAGAGACCAAGCAGGATGGGAGACAAGTTCAAGTGAAAACCAAGTAGAGAAATGAAAAGGTAAGTTGTACCCGACAAAGTTTTCTTCAAAGCTAGCCTCTCACCATAGGTGGTAGAAACTGCCCCTTCTATACTGCCTTGTATCCTCCCGCTCCCCCTCCTTTTTGATCTCTTCTAGTCCCCACAACCGTTTACATTAGTAGCACTCTTGTCGCTTACAACGCCTCTGTCTTGGGAAAACTGGATTTGAGAATATCATCCTCGCCATATTTATCTCCATCACGTTTATGCCCAGTGAGAAGATCTGCATGAAGGATTGCTTGATTAGTACTCATACTCTTTCAGGGGCCTTTGCCATCGTCAGGTAGCTTGTGAGATCCATCGCCATTCATTTGATGAAAAGGATTCTAGGGTGCAAGTAAGTATTTTATAGCGACACTCTCCATCGGCAGTACCTTACAGTTCCATTTTTTACTTACTGGTATCACTTCTAAGAGAAAAAAAAGTTGATTCCTGCATTGCGAAAATGGCTTCAACGGAAAGATTAACTGCAAAGTACCGGGATGAGAGTTTTGACAAACGACCAAAGCATTATAATAGAATTTAAAGGACAAGGGCAAGTAGTATTTGTAAAAAAAATGTCGGCAATGTAATAAACGACTCCAAAGATGCTATCTTTACTACCTATTCTCGAGGGTCGGGGGAAAATCAAAGGGTTTTGCTCAAACTTGAATCCAAATTTGCTTCCTCTCACCTAAAGAAGCTTTTTTCTCAGCCCAAATAGATTATTTTAAAAAAAACTCAAATCCCGATAAGACTACTTAAACCGCCAGAAACACTGTAAACAACTTCATATGGACGCATATAATCTGATAAAAGTTACTGGACAGAAACCAAAAAAACATCTACTCCTGAGGATCTTTTTCCTCTAGATCAGAACCTACCACATCCTGAAGACACCATAAGTTCCAATTTAGCCACTAAACATACCCGTGGATCGTTCAAAACTTCCCAATGCTTCCTAGAACGATCTAAACTCATCTAAAGACCCCGGCTGGATCTACGTTCGGAACCATCTAGTCCATAAAATTAGTTTCTTCGCTCCCGATGATTTACGTTCTATCTCCTCTCCATATCTCAAGACTATTGGACCTCCTTTTCTTAATCATTTGGTTCTATCCAGCCCTCTACTTTTTGAATCACATAAAACAGTTCCGGAGCGAATCATTAGTCGAAGCACTCCGATATCTTACCGTGTTCCTCTTCAAAGCCCACCTCCGTCGCTTCCCTGTCTCTTATATCTACCATCTGGTGGGCTAAAAGCTCCTTACGGCGCTTTATTTTTTGACGATGGAGATATTTATATACACCGGTTAAGCCCGAAGGTAAGTGTGGAGGCGGTGATGTGGCCGGGATTGCGAGTTTGGAAATGAGATGAAAATGGGGAAGTTTTTGGATTTTGGCTGCCATAGGGTTTTAAATTGTTGATTTATTGTATTGAGAGGGCCACGGATAAATTTAAGTCGAAACTTTAATGTTTTAAATAGCGTCGAAATGCCCATATTGACAGAACTGTTGATTTAGAATAACTTCAAATTAGTATTACAGTGGGAATTAGTGAAATTATTCTTTAAAGAGGCAATTTCTGGGGAAAACAATATGCAAAAAAATTGATTATAAAAAATATTTTTATGATCAAAGAAAATGAAATAACCCGCGAATATTTAGAAAGGTCGCTGCCAAAGCGGGAGATATTTGTACAAGTAAAAGGAAAGAGTACAAAAATGATATTTAGTTCGCCTGGAAGAAACGAAAAAGGTAGATGAAGCACTTGGAGAAGGAAGTTTTGAGATTAAATGGAATATCTTCAGTGAATGCCTTGAAAAGACATAATGATAACTTCAGAGAGACAAAGCACCGCGTTATTTAAGACACATTTATCTCTTGAAGGCTGCACAGGCTCATATCATTTGAATCCAATCCATCTCTGCTGGCTGTATTCTCGCTTAGGATTTGTAATGAATTGTACGGAAGTGATGTCATGACTGCGATGAAATTGCGGAAGATTACCCCGCCACGTTGACAATGAACTCCCAAAGAATTAACTACCATGACTACGGAAAGCACATGAAAAGCCACTTGGAAAGAGAGAGCTCACCCTCACCCGTCGCTCCAATGATGGGAAATATATTCCAATCTTTTTGAAAACATAACGCAAATATCCATCAAGCACCAGAAACGAAATGTGAAAAATGGATAAGCAGGAAACATATTCTCTCATATAAGCAATTATCTCGTAATTTGACTGTTTCTGGGCAGAAAAGACGAGATAGTAGTGCAGCAGTCAAGCATGTTTGTCCTGCAGTCACTGGCAGTGCTTTTATTTTCGCTTCCCAGAAAGCAGTGGATTAAAACAACAATTTACTTAAGTAAGCGCTATTAATACGGATCAAAGGTGAAAAAAGTGATGCACCCATCTGGAATTTTGACCGTGAATGAGATAAAACAGAACAGGGACTGTTTTCTATAAAATAAAAATGATAGTACTGACACACCTATTGATATTGATTGACCGACCATATTGGCAAAAAACTTTCTTTCAAACATGCCAGTTGAAAATGGGCTGAACGTGAGTGAATTGCGCTTTTTCTCGGTTTTGAGGTAATGTCGCAAGAAAAGAAGGCAACTGAACTATATTTCAAGCGGTTCAGGAACAAAACATTATCTTCAAAGCATGCCCATGTGTTCCCGTCATCTTTGATACATAACGCTTCCAACAGGGAGGGCGAATACTTCAACAAGATGATCAAGTAAGTTCTTTTGTCCAACGTTCCCACCTCCAGCCAAATTATAAATTTGAGAAAGTCAATGTTCTTTTTATTTGTAAAGCACGAATTAAACCAACGACAACAAAGATTGTGTGATTGTGATTGTGACAAAGAATGCCGCCGAAAGCACGAATTAAACCAACGACAACAAAGATGTGTGATTGTGATTGTGACAAAGAATGCCGCCGAAAAATGGGAAAAATTAACCCCCATTGGCTTTGACAGTTTCTATATCTGTGTTTCATCTTTCACTGGACATTGGCCAGGATTGATTTGAAGTCTTAATTTCTGGAAACTAGCCGAGGTCAAAGAGAGGTCTAAGTTTTGCGACCGATGAAATGCACAAAACGATGGTTTCACTTCCTTTTTCCTGTCCGCTTAATACGGTCTCGCGAATGCCAACGCAAAATAGAAGCGATGAGTGGAACTTTTATACAATCAATTAGATTTAAACAGCCTCCCTTCATACCTCGCATATTCTATCGAAAGGCTTGCGGTAAGCTTTCGATGTAAGCTGGTTAGTTCTGGACTATACAATGCTTGTTAGAGTCCGTGGCGTAATATGACCCCCTCAAGTCAAGATCAGTTCCAAGTACAAGTTTGAGACTATTGTGATTGGTGCTGGAAAAATTCAGTTTATGATCTACTGATTAAACACGATAAAATTGAGTCTATGAAGTTTTGCGGAGATGAGGCGCTTGAGGCATTACAGCTACTTCTACTAACTAAAGTCCACCGTAAGAACTTAAATGATCAGTTTAAGGATGTCGAATTATTTCTTTCTCACAACTAAAATTTATCTGTTGGGTGTATTGAAAGTGGCACAATTCTATTTTGCTCATTTTCTAACACTTACCTCCAACGAGGCGGGTATTGCTTATGGTTCGCGTAAATGAAAAGTACCTCCTAGGACGACTCAATAAGGTTTTGTGTACTATTTTATTTCAACGCCCATCCTCTAAGGTCGGGTTAACTGTGCATTTTAGTCCTCTGATCCAGGAAGAATTAATGAGAGGGGTCAGGTTGGATATATCGCCTGTATTTTTTGGAGAACTGGAAGAAGGTTCCACCATTCATTTATTGAAAGGGTCTCCTTGGAATTTCAAAAGCACTGTTAAGTCCACAGGTGCTGCGGAGATACTTCAAAACCGGTTGCGAGGCTGATCACAGCGTCATTTCGTTTATTCTATGATTGAGAATCTAAATTTGAGGTTTGATTCTAGTACGGTTGTTGACTAAAATTATTTATACAGGTGTAGAATGCATGCTATTTCATTACCGAGACATGGCCTTGCATATTTCATTTTGACCAAAGTCGTGAAAATTATCGAAGATATTACCCAATTTAAATTGCGATAGCAACATCTCTGAGGCAAAAAAAACCCAGCACCATCTACCATTCTATCGGATCATTGACTCACTTCATTACTCCTTTATCAAACACGTTAAAGCTCCTCCCTCCCTTCACCATCGCCAAATAATCAATCTCGCCGTGCCATCAATGGCTTGCCTTTGATGGCCAATGTGCCAGCTGAGTTAGCATGGTATACGCAGAAGGATGGAACAGGAACGCGTTAAGGAGTAGGCCACCGCTAGGTCGGGTATGATGAAGAGGAGTTATAGGACAAACAGAAGGACAGGAGGCGGAACAGGCTGGTGTGGAGTGATCCGAAGATGAGAGGACGGGGTAGATCCTTGTTATTATTTGGTTTACAACTATGGAGAGTTGCTGTGGTGACGGAGATTGATTGAGTGACTTTAATCTCTGAATCCTTATTAGGGACTGATCGGAGGTCAACGATGGAGAAAGTTAGAAAAAGGATGTTTACAGGATTTTCGGGCTGTGATCTGGAGGCGAAAGATTTCGTTGAGTATTTTAGATGCTTGTACTGAGACAATCTAATGTTAGATCGTATTCACAAAGTTCCATTTAATAGGATTTCATGATGATTGATAGCGTTATTTAAGACCTCAGCGATATCTTAAAAGTTTACATAGGCTGAGTTAAGGATTTCTTAAGAAGAAGGAGGCTAATTAAAAGAGCTTCAGGTACAGAAAAAATATTTGAGATGTTGAAATTCAACTTATCCTAAGAAGCGTTTCTTTTACAATAGTAAATTAGCGTAGTAAACGTTTCCTTGTCTATTCTCACGTTGCTCCTTAACACCCCGCTCTTATCCATTACTTCTTATTCACACAAGTATATTCTAGGAGCACTTCTGTCAATTGCAACACCCCCGTTCTAGTATAAGGGATTCCGGTAATTTCTTTCACACCAAATTATTCCTTTCGCAATCCTTATTTGATGTTCAACTGTGAAATGGGGGTTATTTTACTGTGGTAGATATGTGGGTTGGTACCCAGTAAATTTGTACCGGAGCGTAGATACCGTATATTGGCCAAGCCCAATTGTGAAACCGTACAATGCATCGAAAACTGTAGATGTTCAACTCCTATTTTTAAAGCCTTCTATACTTCTCAAAGAAGTTAATCTACACAAACATCTCATATCGTGAATACTGTAATGCCTACATCCATAACGTGTTTTTTGCATCCCTTACCTGTACCTTTGTTCTTCAGAGATTCGACTCGCCGGTCTGCGTAGAGCGCCTCCAACCCGCCATTACATACGATCTTTAGAATTGGAAATATGATTTTATTCTTCGTTCCTCTTGTGACACAGACCGCGCCCGTCTCCTTTCTATCCGGAAGTCCTTTTCTTTTATGTATTCCCTGCTTTACTGAATTCACATTGTAGTCCTTCTCTCTTCTCGCAAGCCTGTACCACTGCAGTCTTTCTCCCATTGGAGCGGTCCCTTTCCTCCGGTCATGACCGTTGCCTATGATGGATACAGTACAGTGGCATTGCTACCTTTTTCTATCCTATAGTTAAGCATGCCCTCACGTAGAACTACGGAATGGTCCGACTCGCCACGGGAAGTCATGTGAAATGCTTTACGCAACCGTTATAAACAAGCCTGAAGTTCTGCCTTTTCGGGCAACAGCTTCCCCATCAATCATGGTCGTTCTAACTGTCCTCCCTCTTCGTATAGGCCTCTGTATCCCTCCTGCTCGCGGCCTTGAAACGAGGGGTATCGCATTAGATGTCACTAAGACCGTCCTTCGGAATGATTTGCACCGCTTCTGTAAGGAAGTTGTCGTTACAGCTCTTCGGAACACCCCTCCCACCTAGTTCCACCTCTCTTCTTCACCTTCTGCGCTTCTTGCTGACCATTATATTCCAGGTGCTCAAGGTCTCGATCAAAGCGATCTAGCCTTGGATATCACCGTCGCCCATACCGTCTTCCAGTCTCGAGTCCACCAAGCTGCTCCGTCCAACCGCCGCCATAGGCTTGGCCGAACGTTCAACAAATCGCACTATGGGGAAGTTTGCCGTTCTTACGATATCCTGCTTGTTCCAATATGCATCGATATCTACGATGCCTCGGGCCGGAAGGCTTTCAATTCTTCCGCCGCCTCTCTGCCCACGCCGCCAGCGCCGTAATACCCCTCCCCATCAAGAGTTTCGAGATTTCGTTACCCGCTTCACCTTTTGCCTCCACGACATGCAAGCTCGATAGGATCTTTCCCGGTGTGTTTCCTATTAGTTTCTACCCTACCCTTCTCGGCGTCTCTGACGGCTTGTTTCCACTGCCGTAAAGATTCCCCCTCCCCAGCTGTTGTAACTAATTTTTAAATAATTGGTCTCGACCGGAGCCCTAGACTAATACTTGCGGTGAGGTGCATTCACCTTCTTCGGCACGCCGCGTTAACGGTCACTTCCAATCATATGTACTCTTTTAGGGAGCGTAGTTTCTTCTCCATTACTGTATCGGCATACCTTTTTGAACTGATTGTGGTTGTCTGGAGAACTATGTGATAGATCGGATATATCTTCCAAGAGTAAAACACTCAGACCTTTCCCTTCCAATGACACCTGCTTGTTGACTGGGCTACTGGTCCCTTTCAGTAGTTACAAAATCCTACGTTATTCGTCCTTTCCATCCTGAAATATGGTCTGCACGCAAGTCCATGGGACTCTCACCCTTCGACCACTCGCAGTAAACCAACCTCACTTACCAACCCATTCAAGTAAACCCAAATGACACCACTTACCTGAATGGGTTGGTATACTTAATTTTCCTGCTGAGAGCAATCGCAGACGAGACAACTGTAAGTAGGGTAACCACTTACAGTACATACCTGAGAACGGAGTTCTCTGGAATATACACAATTTCAAGTTGTGGCCTAAGTGTCGCTCAAAACTCCTTCCAACAAGCAACTGGCGTTATTCTGTACGAGTCTCGCTGCGTGACGAGCGAACAATGTTTGCTGCGCATCAGCAATCGGAACGGCTGCCCGTGCGGCAATGCCAGTCGCAACCTGGTTGGCGAAGTCCCAAGCGGTCGGGTGCCAGCCTCCCAATGTGGAGAGTGGAAGGGCAATGAGCGATGCCCTGGACCCTTGGAACGCATCAACTCGGCCAAGCGAGTGTCCTTGCCAGGTGAGCATGGTTAAGGGGGTTGAATGGGCACCGCGCCAGGAGGGAAGGCGGTCGGGGGTCAAGGGATGGATAACGGTTACGCCATAATAGTCCGTGCCCCCGTTCTCTCCAAGCGCCTCGATGTCCGGCGAACTGCATGGCCGTGTTGTGGGACTTGAGGACAGGGTGTCCGGCGGCTTTGGAGAGGTCTGCGATAAACAACCGTGTTTGCGAGTCGTGCCGCCACCCACGGATGGATCTGTAGCCACTGCATAGCACGTGGTCATCGTACTGATCCGTGAGCGCCGTACATCCCCGTTGAGGCATTTTGAATCGGGAGGAACAGTAGTACCCGGCAATAGAACTGTAACCACATCTTGTAATTGCAGTCTGAGATGTAGATGTCCAGGCCTGGAGCCGGTTGGCATGAAAGCCGGTCCTTGCATCCATTCTCGAAGGAAAAATATGATGAACTTCCTTGGGGAGGAGCAGCCTTGTCATTGCCAGTCCTTCATCCCCTGTCTTTATATTGAAAGTGCACTGCGCTGTCAGTTAAGGCAGTGTAGTTTGCAACGCTGTTAGTTAAGGCAGTGCAAGTATGCAACGCTTTCAGTTAAGGCAGTGCAAGTATGCAACGTCAAGTTTGACCAAGCACTGCTTGTAGGTTCTAATTTGACCAAGGTTCTAATTTGGCCACATGTACACTTTCCAAGTTCCCACACGTGGAAAAGTGAAGTTCCTCTCTCGAACATCTCGGACATCCATACACTGACAACGAAGCCCGGAATGCCATGGTCCTCTCATCCGCCTTTGGCATGGCGTCGAAGGCTTTTTCCTCAACTGGGCGAGAGAGTTGCCCTTGCCCAAACTGCTGCCTTGAGTCGATAGCCGTGAATTGGACAAATTTCTCGGGTGCCACTTGTGTCTTCCACCCATCATGTGCCCGAACTGCGGATGTGTAAGATTGCAGAGCAGTGTTCGGTAGCACAGGAGAAGAGTAGAGCACAGGGCACGCGTAAGGGATGCGAAGAAAGGAAGGCAGCCGCCGCAGTGAGCTTAGCGGAGCGGAGCCCGATGCCAAACGTTGACTTGGGGCCCAAAGGGCGCAATAGGAAGTTGTAATTCCGAAAAGTGTCGGCATCCAGAATCCCGCCCATCAACCCCCGCAGCCTGTCTTCAACAATTCTGTCGAATTCAGTTGCTCTCTTCAGAGTGGAATGACGGGGAACTACACGTAAGAGGTAGTTAATCCGACATACACCAAAGCAGGTCGGCAGTAGGTGGAGAGCAACATGAGTGTCCTCCAGGGTTAACAGGGGAAAGGTTTGGGTGTTTTTACTGTTGGAAGATATATTCGATCTATCCTAAAGTTTTCCACACAACGATCGACTCAAAAAGGGTATACCGACACAGTAATGGGGAAGGAACTATGCTCCCTAGAAAGCCACCTTCAGGCCAGCCATCAAGCAGGCCGCATTGGACATGACGGCTGCTGCAGCGTCCAGTGATTTGAGGAGAGGCTGTAACGAAGCAACGTGCTTTGAGAACTCGCGCTCCGTGAATAAGTCCGACCCGATGGGTGCGCGGAGCACTGTTGTCCCGGCGTCATAGTTCTGCGAAGCTCACAGGGAGGGAATGCTGAACAGGTGGGGGAGGGCGGTTGGCCACCAGACGGCACACTTATTCCTGCAAGGTGTAAACCCAAACTGCGCACCTCCACGGACGAGAGGAACTTTAGTGCTGGTCGAATGGCTTCGTGGGTGCCCACTACGTACCCATCGTCCAAGTACCACAGCTGAAGGAGTACAGAAGGCCTGCCTGTGGTGTCGCCCACATTTTCCAGGCGGGTTTTCAGTTCCCGCCTCACTTTTTGCAGCACAAGGGAGAATAAAAGGGACCCAGAGGATCCCCTTGCTGCACGCCTACCGCGCTCCGGAGCATATCTTCCCCAGACTACAGATGACCCGGGTTTACCGCGTACGTGTAATTGACCCAAGTTAAGAGCTCCGGGAACCTCTAGTCGACTTCCTTCAAAAACGCACTTCGGCTGACCAGGTGGAAAACTTTGGGTGTTTTAATGATTGAAAAATAAGGTCGGCTGTAATCCCGGATAACATTGGTATGTGAAGGTACGGTCTTGCAATGTCACATCCTGCGCGTAAGTCCAACACTTACTGATCCTCTTCCTCAATCGAATCCGGCTCTAATGGGTCCGCGACGTCGCTCTTAACGTCGTCGCCTTCCACAGGACTAGAGTCAGACTAATCCATCCAGCTAACCGGCACCCACAGGCGCTCAGTTCCATACGGACCCTGCAGAGGCAAACCGGTGGTCGTCTCCACGGTCGTAATAGCCTCGCCCGCGCGCCTAGTGTACGCCTGCCTGTAGGCGACTTCGGGGTTGAATGTGATGGGGGCGGCTTCCGAAAAAGATAAGGGCTTCCCATCATCGACAGATAACGAGGTTGAAGGCGTTTTGAAGGCCAACGGTTAACAGTGCATACTCTGCCGACTCGCCATGCTCTTCATAAAGTCGCCGTACAGCGTGGACCCCACTTACCCCCTGTAAAGCATTGTTCTTGTTGTCGTGCCGAATTGTTGACGTTGTATGGGATTTCTTAATAAAAAATTCCGAACAATTTTGGCGACCAAGTGCAGTCTAGCAGGGGATGAGGCGGGGCTTGCTGGTGGTTCTCTTGGCCCTTAACAGCTTTACAGTACAATAGTCGCCGTTTAGCCCTGTCGGAAAGCAAGAGGCCTTGGACGTGAATTAGCAAGGCGGCCAGTCAAGGAAGAGACAAGTGGACCACATAACCAAATGGAAAATAATGAAATCAGAAGGACGGTGGATAATGATTTCCTGCAAGTGGTGCGAAGGTTAAATCTAAAATTGTGGCGTAGCGCCACTGATCGCAAAGTAACATTAAGCTCGATATCGCAATTTTCTTCTTTTCGCAAGACACTTTTCTAACCGATGTCGCGCGGAACGTGGCCGTTCGAGCGATGGAGACCTATGGGATGGTTAGAGCGGTGCTTACCCAAAGGCACGCTGCTGCGGCCGTCATGTCCAACGCGGCATGCCTGCTCGCCGGCATTGAGCCGGCTCTGTAAGGAAGGTCATGTACTGTACTGTAGTTACCCATCAGCGACGACTTATCCCACATAGCGCATTAGCCGCGTGGATATAACCGACCACATCTTCCATGCATTAAAATAACCCAAAAATTCCCCCCTTTTCCTACATGTCCTTACTGCTAGACCACTCAGCGCCTTGCTAGTTTTCCTGTTGGCGGGCCCTGGCCCTCTCCCCTTCACCTTGTAAAGTCTTGTCTTGTCTGTTGTCCTACTGGCTGGCCAACACCATCCTCTGTGAAGGACAACCCTTCAATAGCGCAGGGCCCGAGCGTGTTCACAGTTTCCGCGTAATGACGAAGTCTTTCCTTCGGGCTCCCCCATAATCCGTTTCCATGTAAATAGCTGTGACTCAACAATATCGCTAGGAAACGTCTCACAAGAAGAGCATAATTTCCACTTGACCCGGCTCTATTTTTTTTAGCAAGGCGAAAACTTGAGTACCAAGTAATTTGTCTCACTATTTCTTTTTTGCCTAACGAAACTCGAATCCTCCTGGCCACGGTCGTCGTATTTGGCTCACTTCTCAATTTATTTAAGAAGCAGTGGTCATCCACAGAGTCTGTATTGAGCGCCGACGTAATGACTTTGTAGCTATCACCCTCTGGATTTTCTCATCATTTTCACTTCTGTTACAGTACGTGCTGGGTGGAAATATCAAACACAGAGAAGCATTCGACCTCGATGATTGGACAGCCTTGATTCTTCCCTTCATCCTCGCTGCCCGTATCTGTTAGAGATCTCATCCGCTCTCATCCGGCAGATTGAGATGTGGCGCTGATGGATTCGCCTCCGTACAAGCACTCCGCTCGCCTGGATGTATCGCACTATGACAGTAGGTGAGTCCGACGATGACGGCAAATGGTTACGTTTGAAGTACTGGGCGCCATCAGGAGAGGTTGTGTTCGTAGGGAGATGGATGGATTTATCATGGCCACATCAAGGGAAGCGTCAGTACACTCAATGCTCAAACGCTGGCTTTTCTTTGGTCCGCATTGATCTACTTACAGGACAGGATGCTTTGAGAGCTCCACTTAGTTACCCACTGCACAATTCAGACTATTGCTGTGTTTGTGTTCGTGTCCGCTTTATTGGCCCTAGTAGCAATTTCTACTGTTTTTCGTGGCTCGAGGTATTGCCTTTTTCTTGCTCGACTCTATAATGTGGATTAGATACCGAACTGGGAAGAAGGTTATGCCAAAATACAATACGGTTCATTTGGTAGAGAAGAAATGCAAAAGATTTTGAGCAAAGCATTGAGATTAAGAAGCCTCTCGAAAAACAAAAGGAATCAACAAGAAACTAGTATACAACCGAATTATGAGGGCGTGATCACGACTGCGGCAGTTTGGAGACTCATTCCGGCAAGCATATCTGGTGTCGCCGGTATAAGGTTTGCATGTCAAACAGGAAGGTGCTCCGTGATCAGTATGGAGCAGTAGGCTTCAATCTCGATAGAGTAATTAAGCAGGTGCGTATCTTGTTGGAGATGAGACATACATCAGGATTACTTTCAATCGCAACGACCACTGGTACACTTGAGGCCTCCCTTCACGACAATATCGAGTCATTGCTTACGATTGCGCTATACTTTAAGCCAATAACACTATACCAACTCGTGTCGAGGATAGCCAAATTCGAGCACGACATCGAAGAAGGTGATAGGGGTAAATCGTCGGGTAAGAGATACTTAGAACCAACTACCCCAAGACGGAGTGTTGCGAGCGACAAAAGTGCTACCGTGGTATAGTTGAACAATAAAAAGGAGTGTATATGGGAGAGAGTTGAGAGGGCTACAAGCAAGTATAAAAGGGCAGGGTCTACCACTGATGCTCTGCGACCAGCTTAGGAAAAAGTTTTCTAGGGTCTGAAGTTGACTCTCAACTTCCTACTACTCGGAGCTTGACCTGAAGTTGTCTGCCAACTTGCTTGACCTCTCAAGGAGGAAGCACTTTACTCAGCTTATATAGACCTTTCGGCTAATCCTAAAGTCTCAATCAAACATACTAAATACCATAAAACGCATTCACGGGAATCGTGTGAACCAGAGAGACCATTAGAAGATATTTCCTCAAGGTAAATATCTAGGTGCCATACCCATGCCAGCCACCCATCGGCCAGGGGTGGGAATTGATGTGGCCATTATATAGACCTTTCAGAGTCACTCGTAGTATCACCCACAACCTAGAACTGTACTGACATCCACTATGACAGCGTGTCCTAAAATAAAAAATCAACCGATGAATTTGCCACACTCACCCAAATTAAAAATATCTTGCAAATTCAAAAACTGTAAAAATATCTTCCCAGTTCCAATACTGTATACAATTATGGTCCTCATCTAAATTTTTTCGTGTGCGAATTTGCGCACATCACGCCCTCCCGCTCAAGACGAACGTCCCGGCTCGTCACTGCTCTTGTTGTTCTTGTGGGAGTTCTATCCATTCATCAGGGAGAGTATAGGGTTCACTATAAGGATATGGTAGTAGCTCATTTCCAATATGATGAGAGAGTGTGTACCGTGCGATGACCGGCTCATCTCCTTGGTCAAGAGTTTCGTAGATTCGGCGTATGGTTTCATAGTGTTCTCTAATGAGCTCCTCCCGTTTCACTTCTCCAAACCTTCCAAATGTGAGGTAGTAAACGTAGTATGCAAACTTTTCTGGCAACGGGTCCAGAAACGGGTATCTGAAGGAGAAAAAAACTCGCAACATAAGGACTGAGTCCTCACGAGTAAGGTGCGCCCCGTGAATGGTCTGGAAGCACATGCAAATACTAATGGCAAAAAAGGAAATTACTTCTGCTTCTCGAGGGTCCTCTGTCATTTCGCGAAGCCAACGTCTAATTGGTAGCGTCCAATAATTAAGGATGCATAGTTTCCCCCTGGGAGACTAGGCGGTGTTTGAGGCGATCTTCTTGGCGATCTTCCTCGCTGCTCCCGACGCCTTGCCCTCTTCGATGATCCGCCCCGATCACTTGATGGTCCAGCTCGTATCATCATCACGGCCTCGGGAGGATCCTGGTCTTCGGCTGAGGTTGTATTTCTGAGCGGAGCAACGTAAGGTTCCCATAGAGGATATGGGACCAGTCGATATTCCATATCAGGGGGCAAGCTGTAACCTCTCAGTCGCACATCTTGGTTGTTCTTGAGAAATACGTAAACTGGACGGATAATGTTCAGATATGTTTGCGACAAGTCTCCGATAGCTACCATTCCATACCTCCTATAGAGTAATGATATATGACTTCCACAAACTCTGGACCTGCTTCCGTGAACCTTCCGTTTTGGAATGAGAATAGAACTCTGATCAATAGTCGGAAATCTTCTTGAGGTAGCAATGGTCCGTTCAACGTACGAAAACATAGGCATATATTAATGTAGAAATGGATGATTACGTGGAGTTCGTAGTAGTCACGCGTAATCGAGATGATCCATTCCCAGGCCCTTTTTCCTCCCATAGGAATCATTCTATAGTTAAAGATGAGTATGCCTCGTGGTTGCGCATAGTCCTGTGTGAGAAGGAATTCTTCAGGCCTCTGATGGTAAGGGACCAGACGACGTGCATGGATTGCCCTCCTTGATCTCTTCCCTGAGCTTGAACAGAGCTTATAATGCGGGTGTCTTTCCTCCGTGACGATGCAAGGGTTCGAGTACTTTGTTTGGAAAGCCGGCCACTTCACAGCCTGTTGCATTGCTTTTCCGTGTGCTACAAGTACTTTAGAGCCGACTGAGAAAGTTTGGACTGGAGGCTCTTCATCCTTATTTCTTGTCTGTGTTAGCGCGCGGTGTGATCTCCAGCTTTCGGTGGCCAATAGTTCGACCTCTCTACTCTCTTCATCGATAATTTGTTTCCATATCTCTCTGTAACATTCTAGGAGCTCTTCCGTACATTAGCTCAAACGGTGACCGTCCACTTCTTCCTCTTCTTCGCGATAGCCGTATAACACTTTTGGTAAGGCATCTTCCCACTGGATTTCATTCTCGGACATAGTTTTCGATATTGATCGTTTGATGGTTCCAACCATCCTCTCCGCTTTCCGTTTGACATAGGAGCATGCGAGAACTGTCTTTAGCTGAATACCTTTTTCTTCCAAGAAACGAAGCAGTGAAGTTGCAGTAAAACAAAGTGCGTTATCCGAGATGATCCTTTTTGGAAGACCAAACGGTTCAATTATTTCTTTTTCGATGAATCTCAGGACCACTTCAGCATTGGCCTCCTCAACTGCAACTGCTATTGGCCATCCAGTAAGATGTTCCACCCCTATAAGGAGATATTTGTTTCCGGAAGAGGTTTCCTTGAATGGGCCGGCAAAGTCAATTGAAAAGGTTTCAAAGAGACCGGAAACTGGAAAGCCTAGAGTTGTCTTATACTTTCGTATTGGCGTGAATTTTTGACAGTTGTCGCAGCTTTTCACGAAATTATAGACGTCCTTATGGATACTGGGCCACCAGAATCTCTCAGTAACGAATTTTTGGTTGTTTCGAGATCCCAATGCCCTAACTCATCATGAAAAGTCCTCAAGATCTTCATTCTTTCTTTCAAAGGGGCCACTAGTCGAGGACCGGCTTTCGTGTGTCGGAAGAGTTTCCCATTCCATAGTGTAAAAGCCTTTTGATTCCTGCGTACCCAATTTCTGTGTTCAATATCAACCTTTCTCATTTCTAGTCCATCCAGGAATTTAATTAGTCCGTCAATATTAGCTTCGTACTCGTTATTGTTCGGCACTTGCACCTCGGCAACTCCGACGATGTTCTCGGAAGCTTTTTCATTTGGAATCAGTGGATCCCTCAAGCGGGATAGGTAGTCGGCAGGCTGATTATTGCGTCCGGGCCTATACACAATTTCAAACCGATATTCTGCGAAAATGTCGAGCCATCGGGCCAAGCGGTGATGTACATCTTTCTTTTGGAATGCTGTCTTAAGTGCCTGGTGATCAGTTATCAAGACAAATTTCTCGAGTGATAAAAGGTATACGCGAAACTTTTTCAGTGCGAAGACAACAGCGAGCGCTTCTTTTCGCAGACTGAGTATCTCTTTCCGCATCATTCAGAGTGCGACTTGCGAATTGAACCGGGTGTAGTCTTCCGTTTTCATCTTTTTTGGGACAAAACGGCACCCAAAGACCGTTCTGAGGCATCTGTCTCCACAACAAATGGTCTCTTGAAATCTGGATACATGAGCACTGGGGGGACACATAGCTTATCTTTAAGCTCTTCAAATGCGGTTTGCATTTCCTTGTTCCATAAAAATTTCTTTGTTGTGTGTGCTGGCATGTAACGGTGCTGCAGTCTTGGCGAAATCTTTGATAAATCTCCTGTAATATGAGGCCAGTCCTAAGAAGCTTCGAACCTCCGTCTTTGAAGCGGGCCTTGGTGCCAACTTGATTTTTTTCGTTTTCTCTGGATCCACTTTAATTCCCTCTTGATCGACGATATGACCGAGTAATTGGATAGACGTTTTCGCAAAGAAGCATTTGCTTAACTTAATTTTCAGGCTGTACGCAGCTATTTTCTCCACCACAGTCTTGACATGCGATATGTGCTGATCCAAGGTTTTTGAGAATATCACTACATCATCGATATAAACTCTTGCAAATGGAAGTCCTTTCAAAACCTCGTTCATCATTCTTTGGAATGTAGCTGGGGCATTCATGAGACCAAAAGGCATCACTTCGAACCTGAATGTACCGGCTTTGCTGGTAAAAGTTGTTTTTTCCTTGCATTTTTCATCCAATGGAATCTGCCAATAACCAGTGTAAAGATCAATTGAGGTGAAGTATCTCCCGTCCTTCAAGTCCTCGAGGATTTCCTCCATATTCGGAATCGGAAATCGATCGGGTATCATTCTCTGGTTCAGTTGTCGGTAATCGACGCAAAAACGCAGCTTTATCCTTCTTTGGTGCGACCACAACTGGAAATGACCATGGGGATGAAACTGGCCGAATGATATCATTTTCCAGCATACTTGTAACATTCTCTGAGATAAATTGGTCATATTTTGGCGGTTGACGTCTAGGCCTGTGGTAAATTGGTTGAGTATCGGTAAGTTCAAATGAGTGAGTGACCGGTACACTTGCTTGTCTTAAATCTGAAACTCCATGCAATTACTTCGGAAGATGTTAACATGTCGGATATTATCATTGAGGCGGGGGCTGGAAGGTGCTGTACTTTTTCTTGAATTTCTCCAATTTGGCGCTGGTCCTTTTCTTGATCCTCACCCTCCAAATTTTGAAGGACCTCTTCCGGCGTGCTCACATCTTCAGATATGGAATTCGATATATTCCTTGTTTTCCGTGCAATTGTAATCTTCTTTCATGCCCGAATTCCGTCCTTTGATTCGATATTATCGCAAAAAGAAACACATTCAGGTGTCAAACCTACCCTAGAATTCCATTCTTCATCTGTTTCAAACCCAGAATCATAATCGTCCCATGTCATGTTCATTGTCCCCCGAGCGTACCCTTTCTCACTTCCGAAAGTGTTAGTTGGTTCGGAATCTTCGCTGTCATAGCTAGAAGTGAAATCTTCACTGTCCGCTCTCTTAGATCTTCCGGATGTGTGCTTTTGTCGAAATCCAGGGGCATCTTCACGTTTCTGCCGTCAACATTAACTGAAACGATTTGGTTGCCCAAGTCAATGCAGGTCCCTAGTCTTTCCATGGTAGGGCAGCCAATGATTGCATCGAAAGGGAGATCCGGCATGACAGAAAGTCTACATCAACTTTAGAGTCCCCAAAGAACACGGAAACCTTGTCAACAGTGCCCATGCATTTTGAGACGGTTCCATCCGCCACAGTTATTCTTCGAGTAGTTGGAATAATTTCAGACCTAGATCTGTCACCAAAGTTTCTGAATAAGGTTTGGAACAGCGCCCGAATCGAAAAGAGCTTGGGTTTGCATTCCCAATACTTTGACTGGTACTAGTTTAAGACGTCTTGGTGCTGTCGAGGCCGATTGAAGAAACAGTTTCTTACCCTTAGCGGACTTATTAGACCTGATAATTTTTTTGAGTTCTTTCCTCGCTCTGCGTCGCCCCTCAAAAGTTGACCAAACGTTATCCCAGTTGGGGCTGATGCAAGCTCAGCCACCAAATTGTACTTCTTCACATATTCTAGTACGTCCTTCGGGATACTTAAATTTCTTACTCTTTTTCTCTTGGCCGAGTGTCCCACTCCTGGAACAACTTGATCAGCCTCTTGGTTCGAGGAGGTACAGGTGCTGGGATATGCTCCAGCATTCCATAATCTAGCCTAGGTTTTTCGATAAAATGTTCCCTTCCCCATCCCTTTTTGTCACATTGACTTGACTGATTTCTTCAGCGATGGATACGTTACCGGCATCCGTCAACCTTTGATCCTTCTGTTTTGTAAGATTTTCATCTCTGGTCCTGACTCTCCTTGCGTCCGATAAATTTGCTTTCTGTTGTCTTTAGACCAGCAGTTACTTTCATGATGCCCATATCGACCGCACTTTCCACAACGAGTGTTTCTATGTGGATTATCAGGACACCTATTTGCAAAGTGTCCAGGCTTGTGACAGTAGGAACAGACTTCTGCGGCCTTGGGGGCCCCAGACTGGTTCTTCTTAATGGTAAGAGTAAGGCTTTCCAACTGCGAGGTTATCATGTCAAGTCGATTATCGAATCGGGTTTCCAACCTTTCTTCCAAGTTTTTGACATCGCTCCTGACTGATTCCAATGCTGCTGCGCTAGTCGCTGGCCTTTGATAATTCTTTTCAGGATGTACGATAGACACCGATGTGCGGGTTTCCCTCGGTACCTCACTCAGTGACTGAAACGTCTCCGAATTTTTGACAAATTCTACTATGGTACCCTTCAGTTCATTAAAAGTGTGAGGGCCCTTGATGAGGAGGAAATCGGAGAGCCGCTTATCCCCCATCGCCGCCTTACGCAGCATTCCGTACTTGGCTTGGGCGTTGAACCCAGCCTTTTCATAGAGATCACACAAGTATACCAATGAGCTTAACAAATCGTCGAAGTTGAGCCGGGCCTCTATGGCGGTACGAATCATCTCATCTGGTTCTACCTCCTTAGCATATTCTTTCACAAGCCACTCACATACCTCACCGAAGTTACGCCCATTCCCGTTAAGAGACCACCCGTTGATAAACTTGGCCTTATATTTGTGCTTTGCGTCACCATGAAGATAGGCGAAGATACTTTCGGCCTTCTCTTCATCGCTCTTCTCACGCATCACAACGTTGACATATGTATAGAGAAACTCCTCAACGTCTTCATTCTTGCCCCCTGTGAACGTTATACGAGCAGCGTTGAGATCCATGATTACAGAAAAGAAATCCCCTCGAATGGTTCCCTAAGACTGCTCAACTCGAATACCTCGGGTGCAACCCCCTCCACAAGAGTACCAAATGATAGGGGTAAATCGTCGGGAGAAGAGATACTTAGAACCAACTACCCCAAGACGGAGGTGTTGCGAGCGACAAAAGTGCTACCGTGGTATAGTTGAACAAATAAAAAGGAGTGTATATGGGAGAGAGTTGAGAGGGCTACAAGCAAGTATAAAAGGGGCAGGGTCTACCACTGATGCTCTGCGACCAGCTTAGGAAAAAGTTTTCTAGGGTCTGAAGTTGACTCTCAACTTCCTACTACTCGGAGCTTGACCTGAAGTTGTCTGCCAACTTGCTTGACCTCTCAAGGAGGAAGCACTTTACTCAGCTTATATAGACTTTCGGCTAATCCTAAAGTCTCAATCAAACATACTAAATACCATAAAACGCATTCACGGGAATCGTGTGAACCAGAGAGACCATTAGAAGATATTTCCTCAAGGTAAATATCTAGGTGCCATACCCATGCCAGCCACCCATCGGCCAGGGGTGGGAATTGATGTGGCCATTATATAGACCTTTCAGAGTCACTCGTAGTATCACCCACAACCTAGAACTGTACTGACATCCACTATGACAGCGTGTCCTAAAATAAAAAATCAACCGATGAATTTGCCACACTCACCCAAATTAAAAATATCTTGCAAATTCAAAAACTGTAAAAATATCTTCCCAGTTCCAATACTGTATACAATTATGGTCCTCATCTAAAATTTTTTCGTGTGCGAATTTGCGCACATCAGAAGGTATTAAAAAGAGGGATAAAATCGAGGAGGAAGACAAGGTACGAGAGCGCGTTGTGTATATCGAAGCGAGAAATGCCATGTTCTGGTTACTCTGGATAATAGTTGTGAAAGAATGGAAAAAGCTCCTCATGGTGGGGCTTTTTGCCTTCGGAAATAGTTCACGCGAAGACTCCAAAAAAAAGTTTCGGAGGAAATCCCTACTCACAAAATCGAGAAATTGTACGTGATTGCAACCTTTCTGAGTCGGTGTCGTATGCGGATAGGTATGATATGAATGAAGAGGATGACTATTACGAAGAAGTTCGGAAATTAGGTCGCAAGTACAACAAGACTGATATTGAAAACGAAATTGAAGACTTGTCGCAAACCCTGGTGAAGTACCGCTCTCTATCCTGTTTCAGTGGCTAGGGAGTGAATATAATTTGCGCTGGACTGGAGTACCAGATAAGGATGGAAAACGAAGCTTTAGTCTGGTTGATGAAGCAGGTAAGTCTAAAGATGTCTCATGTGCAGTTGTTCTGTGAGTCGATGGCTGTAGCGGCAACATGTTAGAATCTTGATGGATGTGGTGACTCGAAGGTCTATTTTTAATAAGCCGATAGCATGAATCCAATAGGTAATTAACATATGTAGAAATGCACTGTACGCTTTGTGCTAGAACCCAATACCTAGACCACTTTCGTGCCTAGAACTTCTAAAGATTTTTCATTATTCCGTAATATGGGCACTACCTGTTCCCTCCTCACCCTGTGTTCCTCTCGCAGTAAACTAACCCAAACACACTCCTTCTCCTTCTTTACACTCTCCCCTCTCATCACTCAACCGAACAACTGCAGGGCTTCCACATTTCGCCGCTTTCGGCGCCGCCCCGTTCGACACGTCGTCGAGTGCGGGCGCGGCCACTTCCATCGGTCTAGCGGGTTTCCCGTGTAGATCAATACGCCACAACTTGTGCGCTCTCGCTGCCCTGATCTCTTCGATACCCTTGCCAACAGTACCGCCATCTGTCGCCCCCGGAGCACGTTGGACGAGCCGGGAATGGCGCGCAAGAAGGTGGGCGTTGCTTTTCAATGGTATTCGTCAAGGTTACCCTTCACAAATAAACAGGTCCCCATTCCTGTGGTACTGAACACCCCACGCTTGTCACCTAGTGAAGTAGCGTTTTAGGAGCGTAATTCCTTCCCAATTACTGTGTCTGCATACATGTTTGAGTCGATTGTGGTTGTCTGGAAAACTATGGATAGATCGAATATATCTTCCAAAGGTAAAACACCCAAACCTTTCCCTTAGTGATGTGAAGCTGCAATCTTCCATTCTGGAAGCCGTCAATTTCAAACAAAGCCGAAGGCGTCTAGTGGTAGACGTCAAGGCGCGAGAGTTGGTGATCACGGCCAAGGAGGAGGACGTTGACCTGTCTTTGATGGACCATACGCAACCGAGCGATTGTGGGTGCCTGCTCGCTGCCTGGGCCGGTAATATGGTCAACCTTTTCGACTTTTCACTCAACCTCCATTATCAGGAAAATTGAGTAGCCCACCCCATTTCACCCAAACACTCCTGTTCTGAGGGGTATTTTCGGTTGAATTTTTCTGGCTCCTCTCTCTTTTGTTTCACTTGTCCTCCCCACTCCTTCCAGTACACAACACTAACAAGTCTGCGATAAACCCTCCATGTCTACTGAAATCCTCTCGCACGTCGCCAATCGGAGAGAAGCAGCCCCTATCTTCTACGGAAGACATCCCTATTATATTCTACCGTCGTATAGTTGCAGGATCAAAAAGTGGCATATATGGATGAGGGATCAAGGGTATACAAGTGAATTCAGAAGGAGAAGTCTGTACCACCTACCGTCACTATCAAAAAGTATCAAGGATGCTTGCTGGGTCTCAAATTGACTTTCAACTTCGTTCCTACCCGAGTACGGCTTTCAAGTGGTCACCCAACTTGCTTGACCTCGCTCTAAAGAAACATTTTACTCAGCTTATATAGACTTTTGATACCCATACAGTATTGGCAAAACAATACTAAATATCAAAAATTTCATAGAAATAATTTCTGTGGACGTGATAGTCCCAATATAAGATATTTGAAAGATTCTGAATGGACGCAGAAACGATTCTAGTTCTAGCAGCTTCAATTCCCGTCACTAGATCCAGACAAATCATCGAAAATATCCGTATCAGCCGAACAGTGTCAGCAAATACCTGCGAACGTACCTGCGAACGGCTCACGACTCTCTGATTACTCCAGAAAGATATCTAAACAAATAAAGATGCCCCATCTGGTTCCAGCGTTGGGACCACCTTGTACATACTATCCAGCTCCAGCACCCCCATTGCAACACTTTACATTCCTTCCTCCACCAATCCTCCTCATCCTCCTTCTCGTCCTCCTCGTCCTCCTTCTTGCCCTCATTCTTTTCCTCATTCTTGAAAATCGATCGAGGGGCCGCCCTTTCCTCAAAAGGCTCCCCAGCTTCATCCTCGACCTCCTCGTCCTGTCCCTCACTTTCCTTGTCCGCCTTATACTCTATTAATAAACAACGAAATAACTCGGTCACCTTCTTCCTGGTTTGCCGGCGGAGAAATTTATGGCAGTCAGTAGGGCCGAAAGGGAGTAGGGTAATGACTTTTAGGGGAAAAGGGTGGCGAGTTCTGAAAATAGCGTTGGAAGGGCATAAAGATATTCATTTTGGTGAAAATTGGTGAGTGGTAGGCTATCGAGTGTGTCTGGAATGGGTAGGGCTAGACAAATAGTGATTAGTATGATTGGAGGGTTTGAAATTTGGAGTGAAGGGGTTTAAAACAGGTTCCTGAAGGCGCATCCTATAGATTTGAAATTGATAAAATAAACATAAAAAGGATTTTTCAGTGGCGCATTTGCGCCCCTTCTCAAAAGATGAATTGGGAGGAGATAAGCAAAAAGGGAAGAAAAATTGACGTAGGATCGATTTAGCGGGGTGTATACAGTATTAAAATATCTAGGTAAACACCTTAATTTGGAGAAGACCGTAGAATGGTAAGCACGGACTGAGAAGAAGAGGTAGTATTTGTTTGGGGCTGATCAAAGTAGAAATTGGATGAGTAAGGACGGTAGGTATATAAGCAAATTCGTGTGAAGAAGAAGGTGCTACAGTATGTTCAATCAGAGGAGGACGATGACGAAAAAAAAAAGAAAAAAGAAAAAAAAAAATTGCGTCGCGGGCCCGCTTTACATATAGTCCTATACAGTAGAAGGAGAAGAAGAAGAAGCAGATTTTACCAATCAGGAAAGTGGGGGACTAGCGGCCCTCAAAGGTGGAAAAATCTATCCGAGCCAGGAGCGGTTGAGTTGTCGTCGGTTGATCGGCGACAGAAGCTCGTTGTTGTATGAGCGAGCTGACAATCGTGAACAAACGATCGCCGCTAGAAGGCAGGGCTACTGCCTTTCCGTAGAGCAATGTACTCAGCAATTCTGGAAGGCCTTTTTCGGCACCGGACCGGCAGACCCGTATATATTGAAGCATCGGGTGGAAGCCGATACGCAGTTCGGCGCAGAGGTGGCCATAGCGAAGAGATTTCGCGCGCTCATTTTCAGTAAGGGCAGTGAGGGGCGTTTTAATCCGCTGTTGGGCGTATGGAGCGGAGTGGGGGCTGATGACAGTGACTTCGTAGCCCTGCGGCACTGAGAACTGGTCACTCATCGATGTACATGTCGAGGCGGTGGCGGGAGTTGGAGGGTCGGGGCAAGTCTTGCGAGAAGGTCCATTCCCGGACAGGGCGATTCCCAATTAATAAGCGTGATGCCTTCCAATGAGGCGGTCGCTGTTGAGGGTTGAGATATTCGACGGAAGTCAACCGTGTATGTCCTCCGAATGGCCAGCTGTAGGTGTTAACATGCATCGATGCGTGTACTTGCATAAGTGGAGACATTCTCTCGAGTGCTAATCGAGTTGATATCGTGAGTCAATGTAATTGATCACTACCTTCATTGCTTTCATGACTGATTTTCAAGCATTTCGCATATGTGTGACATATGGAAATCTCAAGGACCAGGTTCATGCGTTTAGGACCCTACATTGTGGCTGAGTCATACAGTCCTGAGTCAATGACATTGCATGAGTAATGGTTTGCAGAGGACCATAGCTGCGGATCAACTTCTACATCACTGCGTGATTTGTAGTACGCATTCAATTAAGGAAATGTGCATTTACAGTATTGCGCTACCCTGACTGATTACACTGAAGTTAGAACACACAAGTAATATATGCGAGAGTGGGAGAACATTTAATGCTCGTTTCAACGGCAGCAAGAGTAAAATGGTAACAAGTGAGTTCGCCTAGAGGAATCAATTGCGCCAACAGATTATGAGCCCAAATGCCCTTGTTCCATCCTCCGTCCGGTCCTTTGCTATTCGCACCGTGACTGGCAGTTATCTTTCCCTGTCTCAAATTCTCCTACATTTTTTTATTGAATTATCTTGACGAGTATGGGGACTGGAAGACGAGTGTTCAATTTTGAGGGGAGGTCTGATTAATCATTCAATTTTGTGGGAGGCTCGCACCGAGGAAGCGCTTGAGGAAAAAAATATATTGTATGTCGCCTTGAATGATGTCATTGGAGACGGAAGGAGACCGATCGACGACAAAGTGAAACTTGACGTCACCAAAGCCAGGGCCACGATAATGTCCGGTCTTGGAGACAAACCAGTTAACCTCGTCTTGCCTTCAGAAAAAACCCGTATAAGATGTAGGTCAAAGCTCAAGAAGAGGTATGCAGTTACTAATTTTGTTGCCAGGGTAATAACTCCAGGCTCAACTTTTGAAATTCTATTACAGTGACCAACGAATGCAGGACTACGTCCGGAACTTTGAACAAGTGTTCAATGGACTTCAGCTATGAATGGAGCTGTGGACGAGGACATGCAGGTGACAATTTTTCTCGCATCTTTTGGTTTAAAGAGCGCCTCTCCGTTCGGACATGCCATCGCATCACTGCAGGCATCTTCAGAGAGATTGAAATGGGAGAGGGGCGACCGCTGTCCTGCTGCAAGAATACAACGAGCAGGGCTACACCGAGAAAAGTTCAAAACAAATCTTTGGGGGGAGGGTCACTTCGAAGGCTTTTGAACGCACAAGGTCCAGGAAATCAGAGGTACCGGTAAGGAAAGCGAAACCTGATTTAAGTGCGGAAAGGTAGGCAGAATAGCGAGGTTCTGCGCTCAAAGGTTACTTCTGCGGTCCTTAGCTGCCATAGTGAAGAGGGATTAATGAACCTGCTGGAAGCGCGAATCATGCTCCATGGTGATTTTGGTTAGTCGGGACCCGAACGACGAACTGGCAGTCCAAATAGAAGACTCAGGTGCATCAGAAGACATGGTCAACAGAAAGAACCTGCTGTTCAGTGCAAGAGATCTCACCCTCCCAAGAGAAATCGTAATAGGCGCCGGGTCGATCTTTTGTGCACCACACAGTGACAGCTGTGACTGATGTCACCTTGAGTAGTGGGTTCGAGTCTCTGACTCGTGGATATGTAGTCGAAGACGTATTGTTTGTACCAGGTCTACACATGCCTATTTTCCTGTGCAGCCCTCTGCAGAACTGAAAACCAAGTGACTTTTGTCAATGACCGATGTGTTGCCACCACAAGATGGCGTCGTTTCATTTCAAGGCACGCTGCGGCTGGGTATTTACACAGTCAATGGCGACTAAGATTAGGAAAGAGCCATAAATTCGAAAGCACTCGGACTGGGGCTGCTCAAGTTGCTGCGACAAAGGGGGAGGTACTCTGGCACGAAAGACTTGGACACGCGAATAAAGGAGAGCTCACCATCACTCGTCGCTCCAATGACGAGAAATGTATTCCAATTCATTTTGAAAAACATAACGCAAATATCCATCAAGCACCAGAACACGAAATGTGAAAAATGGATAAGCAGGAAACATGTTCTCTCATATATGCAATGATCACGTAATTTGACTGCGTCTGGTCAGAAAAAGACGAGAAAACAGTGCAGAAGTTAGCATGTTTGTCCTGCAGTCACCGGCAGTGTTTTTTTCTCGCTTCTCAGAAAGCAGTGGATTAAAACAACAATTTACTTAAGTAAAGCGCTATTGGAACGGATAAAAGGTGAAAAAAATGATGCACCCATCTGGAATTTTGCCATGAATGAGATAAAACAGACAGGGACTGTTTTCTATAAAAATAAAAATGATGTACTGACACCCTATTGATTGTGGGGTGTTAAGCGCACACGAGCAGATCAAGGTAGAACTGTGGTTGAAACTTTGGTTGAGGCTGGCTGGGTAAAGCCGGCCGCTCCAAACCAGGGTTTATATAGAACTGAAGATAGCTACAAACTAAAGAAAATGCAGTCTAACAGTAGCGAATTCAAAGGTATTCCCGTAAAACAGCCCTGACGGTATCGTAAGTAGCGCTTTCAGAATTGTAGTCGGCAAGAGTGACATACTCTGACAAGATGTAAGAAGTACATTGGTCCAGGTGGCATGGGATAGCAAGGCGACTTTTGATTGGTAAAGCAATGATATAATATCCCAGTGTGCAACTCGCCCGTAACTATTCCAAGTGTACCAATGGGGTCAAACGCTGTGTTCAGAACTGTAAGGAAAGTGTAATGACAGCAAAGTGCCTAGTAGCCCTGGCTGCAAGGTTACCAGTGGTTTGAATCTACAGTACAGTATATGCAGTGAATTGTAAAGCTGTAAGGTCTGTGAAGTGAAATACAACATCACTCCCCCTTACAGAGAAGAATCGCCCCGATTCTTGAGGTTCTGCTTGTACTTATTCAAAAGTTCTTGTGAATTCTTGAGGTATGATTCGGGAAGCCACGAGTTCTCATGATCTCCGTACCCTTTCCATTTGACAAGGAATTTATTTTTTCCACGTTCTTTTTATGAGCGAGTATAGACTCAACTTCGTATTCCTCATGTCCATCTTGAAATTGGAGTGGTGGCGGTGGTGGAATTTGTCGGTTGAATTCATCTTCAAAGAACGGTTTCAAGAGGCTAGCGTGGAACGCATTATGTATTCCTCTGTCGATCATCGGTTGAGATAACTGCAGACGGTAAGTTACACCGTTAATATCCTCTGTTATTTCAAAGGGACCACAATACTTTGGGTTCAGTTTGCGTGATCCAGCCGCATCTTCAAGTGATAAGTTCTTTGTTGATAGCCAAACCTTATCACCAATCTTGAACGTAGACGGCCTTCTTTTCTTGTTTACATATTTTGCGGTGGACTCATTGGATTTTCGGATCTGATTCTGGGCTTTCCTTAATGCTTCTTGCATATGTTTTAGAAACCTGCTGCCGCTGGATTGTCTGACGCTAAAACATCTAAGGTACTGTTCGTGGTTGAATTCCGTAATTGAGGAAAAATGGTGAGAAAGTTGTGGTGACATTCACAGAGGAGTTGTAAGCAACTTCAAAGTCTACCAGGAAATTATCCCAATCTGATTTGTCGAAGCTAACGAAAGCACGGATCATTTCCTCTATTTTCCTGTTCATTATCTCCGATTGTCCATCAGTTTGTGGGTGGTATGCAGAGGAGGGGATATCTTTGTTCCTAGTAGAGCAAAAAGTTTTGTCCAAAACTTGCTCATGAAGATGGGATCTCGGTCACATATGATATTCTCTGGTAATCCATGATTTCGGTATACGTGATTCTTGAACAGCAGTGCTGTTTCAGGAGCATCTGTGTTTGGTTTCGTTGGTATTATTCTGATCATCTTAGAAAGTCTGTCAACGACTGTTAACACGCCGTTGTTTCCATTCTCGACTTTGGGAGAGGTGTGATGAAATCCATGGTTATGTGGGTCCATTTGGTTTTCGGTGGTTCTAGTGGTTGTAAAAGACCTGCGGGTTTCTGATTGGTTGCTTTGGTTCTCTGGCATTGGCAGGAACGTATGTATCGGATTACATCCGATCTTAAATTTTTCCAATAAAACTTTGGTGATATTCTGTTGATAGTTTTGCTTATTCCTAGGTGTCCCGTGTTGGGTGCAATGATAGTCATGCAGGAGCTTGACTCTGAAATTTCCTTCTGGTACACAGATCTTCTTGTTTAAGTAGAAGCATCCCTCGACGCTCAAAGGGAGCTTTAGGATCTTGGTAATGGGTTCTGAGGTTCTCATCCCTACCATAATCTTCTACCAACCCCACTAACTCAGTGTTTGTGAATGATATGGTCGAAATGTTATTGGATTCTGAGGATGTCTTGGTAATAACTTCTTGGTAATGAATTGTTTCGTGATAGGTGACGGCACATCTTGTGGTTGCCTCGATAGTGCGTCCGCCACTACATTTGATTTTCCTGAGATGGGTATTATCTTGAAGTCGAAATTAACTAATCTTTCCAGCCATCTCACTTGTCTCGGGGACAAGTTTTCTTGGGTTTCTAGGTATCTTAGGGGATAGTGGTCCGAGTGAATGGTGAATGAATTACCATAAAGGTATGATCTCCACCACTTGAGGGAATCTACAATGGCCAAAAGTTCCCTTTCATGGGCCGCATAGTTTTGTTCCGCATCATTAAGAGTCCTGGATGCAAACGCGACCGGCCTTTTAGAACCTAATTCTTCCTGTTCCAGCACTGCACCAATTGCATACTGTGATGCATCTGTGGTTACGTAGATAGGCAGTGTGGCGTCGAAATTTCTGAGAACCGGTGCGCTACAAAGTGTTTGCTTGAGTACTTTGAAGGCATCATCTTGAGTGTGGCTCCATTGGAAATTCACGTTTTTCGTCAATTCTGTGAGAGGTTTTGCAAGAATTGAACAGCCTTTTATGAATCTCCGGTAATAATTGACAAAACCAAGAAAAGACTGTACTTGTTGCTTATTCTTTGGTATCGGCCATTCCATGACTGCACTTATCTTGTTTGGATCAACAGAAATACCACTTTGAGAAATGATGTGTCCTAGGTACTCGACTTCTGTAACTCCGAAACACATTTAGATAATTTGCCAAACAATTTTCTTTTCTGAGGATTTCGAGTACAGTTCGAATATGATCCAAGTGATCCTTCCATGTCTTACTGTAGATGAGATATCATCCAGATAGACGATCACAAATAAGTCGAGCTGATCCTTGAAAATGTCATTCATTAGGTTCATGAAAGTTGCTGGGCATTAGTGAGTCCAAACGGCAGAACAAGAAATTCAAAGTGCCCGTATCGTGTTCTGAAGGCGGTAAATGGAATCGAATCTTCGTGTAGTCTAATCTGGTGATACCAGATCTAAGATCAATTTTGCTGAAGAACTTTGCTCCTTTAAGCTGGTCGAAAATGTCGTCAATTCGTGGTAAGGGAATAGCTGTTTTTTACAGTAAGCCGGTTTAAGGCTCTGTAATCACACACATCCGTAGACTATCATCCTTCTTGCTCACGAATAGATAGGAGCCCCCAGGGGCTCTTACTGGTCTTATAAACTCAGCTTCAGTAGTTCGTCCAACTGTTTTCGGAGTTCTGACATCTTTGTCAGAAAGTCTATAGAGACCTTTCTTTGTGGTTCTGCTCCTTCCTTTAATTCTATTTCAAAGTCTTG
Organism: Kappaphycus alvarezii; assembly: GCA_002205965.3. Taxonomy (NCBI): domain Eukaryota; phylum Rhodophyta; class Florideophyceae; order Gigartinales; family Solieriaceae; genus Kappaphycus; species Kappaphycus alvarezii. The sequence goes on along the minus strand of NADL03000610.1, from coordinate 7,164 downwards.
TTTCCTTCTCGGTGGCAAACCTCTTGGGAGTTTCTCTGGAAACACGTCAGCAAATGTTTCCAAACCTTCTGTATGTCTCGAGGGTATACTGGTGCTCTTGTTTCACTAGATGTAACGGTCTAAGTAAAACTGCAAATAACTTTTTTTCTCATCGAAATCACTAACTATGGTATTGAAAGATACAAAAGGACTCACTACGGCATCATCAGCAATAAATATGAATGAATTTCCCTTATGTTCGATTTTCACCTCATTATTAACAAATTTTTGCCCCATGCGAGGCGCACCATTCTTTCCCAAGAATTGCATCATAACGCTTCAATGGGCTTACTGCAAAGTACAGAGGTTCAGTATAGGCAGTTATATGTACAATGACAGCATTTACCAATTCTTGAAGTATCTGGTCCGCACCGTTGGCCATTTCAGCAAGCTCTCTGGAATCTCGGGTCTTTATTTGATGTTTCTTGCAAAACGATTCACTCAAGAAGTTGATCTCACCACCAGGGTCTATGAGGATTTTTGCTGGTCCACCAGCAATTGTACCCTTGACAATGAGAAGGCCCTTGTGATTTCTCTCGAATGCAGGGGAGAATGTTTCAATGAACGTTGCATTCGATCTGATGGTGGACACAATGGACCTTTTTGTTTGATTCAATGATAACTCGATTTCTTTGTCTAACACAAGGTTTAATGGTTCTTCAATGACTGGAACTGACTGGGGACCTTCAATCAGTTCCTCCGGGCTTTTGGGCAGTTCTTGGCCATGTGTCCTTTCTGTCTGCACCTGAGACAGAGACCTTCGCGCATACATCTTTCACGTTCTTCTTTGTCAAGCTTCTGTAATTGGGAGTGTTTCTTTTTACCCCGGTATACTTCTACGTTCCCAATTTCCATTGGTACAGGACTGCTGGTTCCAGCAAAAGAGCTTCCATTTCCATTCTTCCTCCAGAAGACTTTGGTAGGTTACCGGGTCCAGAACGCCGATAGGCCGACTCTACTCGCTCAGCCCTCATTAGATCGGAGAGGTTGACGTATTCTTTGGTGCACAACGCCTTCCAGATATAGGGCTTAAACCGCGAGAGTAACGATCTATCTGGTCTTTAACTCCAATATCGGGGATGTCGAGTATAATTTTGTTGAAGTCTTCGTTGAAGGTAGGAACATCTTTGACTTGTTTCCAGCGGGCGAGTTTGTCTCGAGCGATCTTCTCTTTGTTCAGTTTCAAAACGCTGGATCAAAGCACCTTCAGGGACTGCCAGGAATTTATTCCTTTCCCTTCTCTGTCTTGAAGTGGACCATCCACCATTCATGGGCATTTCCAGCCAAGTAGCTGAGTGCTATGTGTAGGGGTCCATTGCCATCATTTCCCGAGGTAGTTGTCCATTTGAACGCACCAGCTAGCAATTGATCCTTTCCCAGTGAATGTAGTTGGCTTGTTTTTCTTTGGGCCAGCCTGACTGTCCACTAGGGCATTATTTGACGAGCTGGCCTGGTTTCGGGCGTTTACGAGTTCAGATTCTAAGGAGGATACCTTTTGCGCTGCAATAGAAAGCTCTGATCTGTGTGCCGCAATTTGGTTATTGGCTGCTCAAGATTCTGCTGCAACTGAAGCACCATTTGCGTAAGGGACTCTAGGGTGACTTGCGGCTGATCCATAGCGATTAGGTTCACAAAGCCAGTAACAGTATTTGGCCTGGTATCTGAGAGAAGTTTCCGACCTTACACGTGTACACGTGGTGATACGTGTACACGATTTCTGTAACACCTGGAGTAACAGAGAGTCTCCTAGATGGTTCCTGGGCAAACTACCCACGATGCGAAGCCTCCAGAAGCTGGTTTTTCAAAATGCCAGCAATGATTTTTGAAAAAATTGTGATTTATAACCTGATTGGTTCTCCTTGCACCTTCAAATTCCGGTCTTGGTGACCTAGTGGTTAAGTGTAAGCAGCTCCTGATGAGGTGGTGCGGGTTCAAATCCGCCAGGAGCACTTACAAAAAGTTCCTTCTTGACGTAAGGGTTGACGTCAGTCAGGTGCGTTATAGTAGCCCTTCTTCCGATTCTTGCTTTGCGGTGGTTGTCCTGTCTAGGTCCTGATGGCGATACGGACTTACAATTGTAAGTCCTACTACAAGGATCTGGGGGCAGCAGAGGAAAGCTTGCAATCACAGCGGAAGGGTGAACACAACACACACACGAAGTCGATTGAGAATGAACTTATTGCTTTTTTTCCTTTTTCTTACTCAAAAACAAGCAATTTTAATGGAAAACAAAGATACTAATTGTGACCTCTGACTGTGAGTCGATGCTGAGCCCCGTTCTGATGGCGGACAAGGTCTTGTTCACTGAACAACTCAATATTGCAGTCCTTGCACTTGTACTCCTTCTTGCTTGTACGGCGGATGTGACGACGGGAACGGAGGTGCTCGAAGTACTGAACGCGACCGGAGCAGGTCACTTGACAATGACGACAATGGAACGGAGAGGACTTCGGGTTCTTGTTCATCCGCGGCCTTTTCGAGGGCCTAGCCTTGCGGATTCGATGGTTTACCACCCTTTGGATCGACACAGAGGCGGCGTCCGGCAGTACTTGAAGCCTTCTCGGAGGAGCCCTTGAACTTGTCGGTGGCCTTGACGGGTTCGAGACGGTCGGACGCGACGGCTTCCTCGGGACCGGGGGTAAGGATCGAAGGCCGGTCGATGGGGTAGGGCAAACGATCGAAAAGGGGTGCGAGGCTCTTCGACCGTAACAAAGGCAGGCGTCCCTGAAGTGCTCGGGGTAAGACAAGATCTTGGCAAGTCGGCGTCGGTGTCTTGGGCTCCTCGGGGCTGAGTAAGGCGAGGGGTTCTCGGAGTCGACGGAGAGCGGGGTCTTGGGATCTTCTTCCTCGCCAATCGGTAGTATTGGCGAGGTGGGCGGGGAACGAAAGTCGGCGAGGTCTTCTGAGTCGTACTCTGACGGCGATGGAGGGCGGCCCTTTGACTTCCTGTTGTACGACACTGTGGGTTACCGCGTAAGGGTCAGAGTGAAAAACACATGTTAGTCTCTGTTTGCAATCGGGCAGCTGAGATAAATCTAGTAGAGATTTTATCCCAACTGGCGGATTGGAAAAACGCACAATAAGGCACAACTTACTTGCGATGCTACCACGATGTGGGGTGTTAAGCGCACACGAGCAGATCAAGGTAGAACTGTGGTTGAAACTTTGGTTGAGGCTGGCTGGGTAAAGCCGGCCGCTCCAAACCAGGGTTTATATAGAACTGAAGATAGCTACAAACTAAAGGAAAATGCAGTCTAACAGTAGCGAATTCAAAGGTATTCCCGTAAAACAGCCCTGACGGTATCGTAAGTAGCGCTTTCAGAATTGTAGTCGGCAGAGTGACATACTCTGACAAGATGTAAGAAGTACATTGGTCCAGGTGGCATGGGATAGCAAGGCGACTTTTGATTGGTAAAGCAATGATATAATATCCCAGTGTGCAACTCGCCCGTAACTATTCCAAGTGTACCAATGGGGTCAAACGCTGTGTTCAGAACTGTAAGGAAGTGTAATGACAGCAAAGTGCCTAGTAGCCCTGGGCAAGGTTACCAGTGGTTTGAATCTACAGTAAGTAGATGCAGTGAATTCGTGTAAAGCTGTAAGGTCTGTGAAGTGAAATACAACATTGATATTGAATTGACCGACCCTATTGGCAAAAACTTTCTATCACACATGCAGTTAAAAATAGGCTGAACGTGAGTGAATTGCGCTTTTTTCTCGGTTTTGAGGTAATGCCGCAAGAAAAGAAGGCAACTGAACTATATTTCAAGCGGTTCAAGAACAAAAAATTATCTTCAAAGCATGCCCATGTTTTCCCGTCATCTTTGATACGTAACGCTACCAACAGGGAGGGCGAATACTTCAACAAGAGGATCGAGTAAGTTCTTTTGTCCAACGTTCCCACCTCCAGTCATATTTATAAATTTGAGAAAGTCAATGTTCTTTTTATTTGTAAAGCACGAATTAAACCAACGACAACAAAGATTGTGTGATTGTGATTGTGACAAAGAATGCCGCCGAAAAATGGGAAAAATTAACCCCCATTGGCTTTGACAGTTTCTATATCTGTGTTTCATCTTTCACTGGACATTTGCCAGGATTGATTTGAAGTCTTAATTTCTGGAAACTAGCCGAGGTCAAAGAGAGGTCTAAGTTTTGCGACCGATGAAATGCACAAAACGATGGTTTCACTTCCTTTTTCCTGTCCGCTTAATACGGTCTCGCGAATGCCAACGCAAAATAGAAGCAGATGAGTGGAACTTTTATACAATCAATTAGATTTAAACAGCCTCCCTTCATACTCGCATATTCTATCGAAAGGCTTGCGGTAAGCTTTCGATGTAAGCTGGTTAGGTTCTGGACTATACAATGCTTGTTAGAGTCCGTGGCGTAATAATGCACCCCCTTCAAGTCAGATCAGTTCCAAGTACAAGTTTGAGACTATTGTGATTGGTGCTGGAAAATTCAGTTTTATGATCTACTGATTAAACACGATAAAATTGAGTCTATGAAGTTTTGCGGAGAGAGGCGCTTGAGGCATTACAGCTACTTCTACTAACTAAAGTCCACCGTAAGAACTTAAATGATCAGTTTAAGAGATGTCGAATATTTTCTTTCTCACAACTAAATTTATCTGTTGGGTGTATTGAAAGTGGCACAATTCTATTTTGCTCATTTTCTAACACTTACCTCCAACAGAGGCGGGTATTGCTTATGGTTCGCGGTAAAATTATGAAAAGTACCCTCCTAGGACGACTCAATAAGGTTTTGTGTACTATTTTATTTCAACGCCCATCCTCTAAGGTCGGGTTCGAACTGTGCATTTTAGTCCTCTGATCCAGGAAGAATTAATGAGAGGGGTCAGGTTGGATATATCGCCTGTATTTTCTTTGGAGAACTGGAAGAAGGTTCCCATTCATTTATTGAAAGGGTCTCCTTGGAATTTCAAAAGCACTGTTAAGTCCACAGGTGCTGCGGAGATACTTCAAACCGGTTGCGAGGCTGATCACAGCGTCATTTCGTTTATTCTATGATTGAGAATCTAAATTTGAGGTTTGATTCTAGTACGGTTGTTGACTAAAATTATTTATACAGGTGTAGAATGCATGCTATTTCATTACCGAGACATGGCCTTGCATATTTCATTTTGACCAAAGTCGTGAAAATTATCGAAGATATTACCCAATTTAAATTGCGATAGCAACATCTCTGAGGCAAAAAAAACCAGCACCATCTACCATTCTATCGATCATTGACTCACTTCATTACTCCTTTATCAACACGTTAAAGCTCCTCCTCCTTCACCATCGCCAAATAATCAGATCTCGCCGTGCCATCAATGGCTTGCCTTTGATGGCCAATGTGCCAGCTGAGTAGCATGGTATACGCAGAAGGATGGAACAGGAACGCGTTAAGAGTAGGCCCACCGCTAGGTCGGGTATGATGAAGAGGAGTTATAGGACACAGAAGGACAGGAGGCGGAACAGGCTGGTGTGGAGTGATCCGAAGATGAAGAGGACGGGGTGGATCCTTGTTATTATTTGGTTTACAACTATGGGAGAGTTTCTGTGGTGGACGGAGATGATTGAGTGACTTTAATCTCTGAATCTCTTATTAGGACTGATCGGAGGTCAACGTTGGAGAGAAGTTAGAAAAAGGATGTTTACAGGATTTTCGGGCTGTGATCTCGGAGGCGAAGATTTCGTTGAGTATTTTAGATGCTTGTACTGAGACAATCTAATGTTAGATCGTATATTCCACAAAGTTCCATTTAATAGGGTTTCATGATGATGATAGCGTTATTTAAGACCTCAGCGATATCTTAAAAGTTTACATAGGCTGAGTTAAGGATTTCTTAAGAAGAAGGGAGGCTAATTAAAAGAGCTTCAGGTACAGAAAAAATATTTGAGATGTTGAAATTCAACTCTTTATCCTAAGAAGCGTTTCTTTTACATAGTAAATTATCATAGTTAGTAAACGTTTCCTTTCTATTCTCACGTTGCTCCTTAACACCCCGCTCTTATCCATTACTTCTTATTCCCACAAGTATATTCTAGGAGCACTTCTGTCAATTGCAACACCCCGTTCTAGTATAAGGGATTCTGGGTAATTTCTTTCACACCAAATTATTCCTTTCGCAATCCTTATTTGATGTTCAACTGTGAAATGGGGGGTTATTTTACTGTGGTAGACATGTGGGTTGGTACCCAGTAAATTTGTACCGGAGCGTAGATACCGTATATTGGCCAAGCCAATTGTGAAACCGTACAATGCATCGAAAACTGTAGATGTTCAACTCCTATTTTAAAGCCTTCTATACTTCTCAAAAGAAGTTAATCTACACAAATAATCTCATATCGTGAATACTGTAATGCTACATCCCATAACGAGTTTTTTGCATCCCTTACCTGTACCTTTGTTCTTCAGAGATTCGACTAGCCGGTCTGCGTAGAGCGCCTCCAACCCGCCATTACATACGATTTTAGAATTGGAAATATGATTTTATTCTTCGTTCCTCTTGTGACACAGACCGCGCCCGTCTCCTTTCTATCCGGAAGTCCTTTTCTTTTATGTATTCCCTGCTTTACTGAATTCACATTGTAGTCCTTCTCTCTTCTCGCAAGCCTGTACCACTGCAGTCTTTCTCCCACTGGAGCGGTCCCTTTCCTCCGGTCATGACCGTTGCCTAGTATGATGGATACAGTACAGTGGCATTGCTACCTTTTTCTATCCTATAGTTAAGCATGCCCTCACGTAGAACTACGGAAATGGTCCGACTCGCCACGGGAAGTCAAGTGAAATGCTTTACGCAACCGTTATAAACAAGCCTGAAGTTCTGCCTTTTCGGGCAACAGCTTCCCCATCAATCATGGTCGTTCTAACTGTCCTCCCTCTTCGTATAGGCCTCTGTATCCCTCCTGCTCGCGGCCTTGAAACGAGGGGTATCGCATTAGATGTCACTAAGACCCGTCCTTCGGAATGATTGCACCGCTTCTGTAAGGAAGTGTCGTTACAGCTCTTCGGAACACCCCCTCCCACCTAGTTCCACCTCTCTTCTTCACCTTCTGCGCTTCTTGCTGACCATTATATTCCAGGTGGTCAAGGTCTCGATCAAAGCGATCTAGC